>CM061064.1:196950247-197145092 GCA_030762895.1 Sophora flavescens
ATTTGCCGCCAGCATGTCATACTTTGTCAAAAAAAAAAGAGACAAAGTTTCTGCGGGTGTCTTCAGGGCATCAAAGTTCCACATGGTTACACTTCAAATATGAATAGGCTTGTCTCTAGTGATCTTAAATTGGTTGGCTTAGTCTCATGATTGTCACATCTTGATGCAACAACTTCTTCCCGTTGCTATTCGTGGTATTGCTCCAAAAAATGTGAGACATGCCATTACTCAGTTGTGCTCATTCTTCAATTCTATATGTAGCAAAGTCGTTGACCCCCGTATGTTGGATGACTTGGAAGTTGAGGCTGCTACAATCTTGTGCCAATTGGAGATGTATTTTCCTCCTTCCTTTTTCGACATAATGGTTCACTTAATTGTTCATTTGGTGAGGGAGATTAGATTATGTGGGCCGATTTTTCTGAGATGGATGTACCCAGTTGACCGCTACATGAAGATCTTGTAAGGGTACGTGAAGAATCCTCATCGTCCGAAAGCATCTATTGTTCAAAGGTATGTTGCAGAAGAAGCTATTGAGTTTTGTTCGGACTATCTTCATAACACGGATCCTATAGGGGTTCTTAAGCCTCGGCATGATGATATCAGATGTCAAGGTAAGGGTACACATGGCTTAAGAATTAATAACAAGGGTCGGGAGGAAGTGCTTCAAGCACATTTGTATGTATTGAACAACATCGATTGTGTTCAGCCTTTCTTATTTGAACATAAAAGAAAAGTCAATCAAGAAAACCCTCGAATGAGCGAAAGGTGGTTGTTGAACAAGCATAACAAGACTTTCTTACCATGGTTCAAGGAAGAAATGCTTAAGGATGGTAGTACTGCTTCTGATGACGTAGGATGGCTAGCACGTGGGCCTAGCTTCAACGTCATATGTTGGAGCGGATACGACATAAATAACTTTTCCTTTTATACAAAGGAACAAGATAACAAGAGTACCATGCAAAATAGTGGGGTTATGATCGTGGTCGAAGCAATGCACTTCTCTAGTGCAAAGGACACAAAACCCGTTAAAGCACCGAGACCTTACTTTGGATATATTGAAGATATTTGGGTGCTCGATTACACTAAGCTTACGGTGCAGGTTTTTAAATGTAAGTGGGTTGATAGTAACGGTGGTGTACAAACCGACGAATTGGGGTTCACATTGGTAGACCTCAACAAGTTAGGTCATATAAATGAGCCTTTCATAATGGCTTCCCAAGCAAAACAAGTGTTCTACATCACTGATCCTTCTAACAAAAGGTTGTCCGTGGTTCTCCAAGGAAAAAGCATGTATAATGGTGGTGATGAAAATCAAGATTCAAATCTTGATATTCCTGAGACTCCTTGTTTTTCAACAAACAAGCCTACTATAATCGAGGAGACACAGGTGGACGATGTACATGCCACTCGTGATGATCATCACGAAGGGATATTGATATAGGTTATTTAAACTTAGTATACATTTATTTTTATTTATACTTCTGTATTTATTTTGAGTTATAACCTATGTTAATAAATATATATTGTTTCTGAATAAGCATACATATGGATCAGTCGGATAGCCCACATGCACAGGAGGACACTGTGGGGCCTACGCAGGACCCGATCGCGCCTACGCCTGATTCTAGTGTTAGTTTACATGTTATATACTATCTTTAGTCCTTCTTTTTAATGTAAGTTTATAATGTTACAACCCTCTATTTTATCATTTTTTTGTCCATACAGACATCACAGGCTCATAGGAAACGGGGTAGAGGAGGCACGACGTTGAAGAAACTAGAGAAGGTGATCAGCATCTGGCAAACTAGTTTTATAACTAGTAAGATCATGGTTTTTGTGCTAATTATTCGAGTTTCAATCTCGTCTTAGCCCAGATTTGGATTTAGATGTCCTCAAGCAACATTTGAGTTTCTTAAGTAGTTTAGGACATTTTAGTTAGCTTTTGAGTCAAATAAAGCATTCACTGCTATCTCATGTTTTCAGGTTAAAAGGGGAAGCACTTAGAGCCAAGGTAATGAAGGAAACAATGGAAAATGCAATTCTGGGAGATTCGCCTCACGAGGAGATACTCGCCTCGTGAGACTGAAGACCAGCCTGAACAGCAGAATGTCATCCTTTCTGTCTCGCCTCGCGAGCCTGAGGACCAGAAGCCATCACGCCCTGGCCCTGATACTCATCACGGGCGTAATGAGAAGACCCTTTCTGTCTCGCCTCGCGAGCCACTATTCATCTCGCGAGAATCCAAATTCAAACTGGAGCCATTCTTAATATTCGCGTCGTGAGAGGCTACTCGCCTCGCGAGCGTGCGCAGATTCTGAAAGTTATAAATTGCTGTTTTGGGGCAGAACAGAGGAACTTTTGTATTATCCACTGTTTACGAATTTTCTATGTTTTATTACGTTTTTGATGGAGAACTAGTCTCCTTGGATTGATCTGCTGTAATCGGTTTGCATTGCCACTTGAGGTTCTGTGATTCCCAAACTTATAGCTATTCTCTTTCAATAGTGTTCTATATGTTCTGTTTGCTTAATTCAGGATTGTATAGAATAGGTATTGATTTATTTCGATGATTGCGTATTCCTATACATAATCGCATTTGCTTAATTCACGTGTGTTCAATCGTGTTTGATTAATTCACGAGAGCTTCACCCCGTTTGCTTAATTCGGGAATTAGGAACATAAATCTCGTAGTGTTAATTTCGCTTGTTAATTGCTGCTACAATCGAAAAGAGATTAGAATCCGCTTAGGGCATGGAATTATATGAATCAATGATAGTGGAAAATCGAAAACAGTAGATTAATCGTTTATAGCTAATTGATAATTATTTAGTTTGCATTGTTTTTCTTGACTATTTTCTTAATTGAATTTCAATTCCAACCCCCCCCCCCCCAAAAAAAACTGATTTTTCTGTGAATAACAATCCAAGAGTCCTTGTGAGACGATACTCGAGTTGTCGTGCCCTAACTGCAGTTTTTGTAAACCACTCGTTCTTTTTGACGCGCGTGCGACAGCGTGTCAAAATTGGCGCCGTTGCCGAGGACTCTTGTTGTTATTAACAGAAAATAAAAATATATATATAAAAAAGGAGATGCATTGCTGAATTAGTTTTGGCTACTAGGTCTGGTTATGAACCTTAGTATGGACAATTATATGCAAAATTATATGCCTAATGTTTATTATGAGCCATCATGCATATATTATCCTAACTTTGCTGGAGGTTATGAGTTTAGTAGTGATTGTGGCATGTTTGGGGAGAATGATTATTCTAGCCAACATAGTGGAAGACAGGGCATCTTGGATAAGATAGCTTCTTTGGTGCATCAAATGACACGCGAGCAACAATATCAGCCTGACCTCACACTCCGCCAACTCAGTCTGGAAGAATTGGTGCAACGGATGGGAGAGAACAATCTTGAATTTCAACAGACGACAGAAGCTGGTTTTCAGAAGTTGGCCACTCAAATTGGTCACATCGCCTCCACCTCGGCTTCACTGCAAACTCAACATCTCCTTGAAGAACATACAGATTCACAAATAGTTGTTCTTGACAATACTTATTTTGAACATGATTTTGATAATAATGTCAAGAGCACTATTATTGATGAACTGTGTGTTGAATTTCCAGACATTCAAGCCTTTTCTGATTCTATTTGTTGTACTATATGTACTGACTGTACTAACACTAACCTTTGTGTGGTGTGTGCTGAGATTTCTGCATGTATAGCAGGTGATGGGTTTGTTAGTGCAGTGAGTGAAAATCGTGCAAAAGTTGAAGCAGCACCAGAGATCCTCTCTACCTGTTTGCCACCTCCCACTGTGGAACAACCAGCGATGGAGTTCAAGCCTCTGCCTGAGAGACTGGATTTTGCATCCTTGAATATGAAGACACTATGACCAGTCCAAGAGGTTGAATCCCATTTTCATTGGGAGGACTTTGTTGACAAGGAGGTCAACTTTGACCCAAAAGGGAGTGAGAAGTCCGCCGTACTTGGCGAGGTCACCATGATTGTCAAGTGCTCACTTCCATATCAAGGATGCAAGTTATGGGACCATGGAATGAGCTTCCGTCCTTTGTCTATCACTTGGGCCTTATGCTACAAGCAATGGGATCCAGGAGGGAGCCCCTCAATGAGTTTTGCTAACCCTTCTCCTTAGTTTATTTTCATTTTCTTGTGAGTTTGTGTTTTTCTTTTCTTTCATTTGTTTTTGAATTTAGCTCTTGAATAATTTGAGAAGATCAAGAGTTTGTGTGTGAGTCTTGTGTCGGTGAGCTTGTTGGATTCTAATTAAATTTTGCATAGACGGATTGCATGATATGTGTTGACTGTTGATGATTTTCCCCTAGGTTTTAAAAATTGAAAATTGATCCCCATGTGAAAAATTGAAAATTAAACTTTGAGATATTCCATTGTGATTGCATGATTTATGATAAGTTTGGGGTGAAGGGATGCACACACTAGGGATTGTATCTCGGTCAAACAATTTGCAAAATTGTCCGGGTGAGGATTTGAGCCTCCAACATGTTCTTAATTGTGTGAATCACTTTCGAGTTGTACTTTCCCGAATTTGCTTGAATCTCTTCATGGTTTGCATGTTTATGTGTTGCATCAGATGATTTAGGCAATTTTCTTTGAATTAACTACTTGGCCTAAAAAGAACCATCCCTAATGCATGTTCCCTAGTTAGTCCCTTTGAGCCTAATAAGCCCGTTGTTTCCTGATTACCCTACCTTACGAGCCTAAGATTTGGAAAAACTGTGTTAACCCGATCTTAGGATTAGGAGAGCATGGAAGCTTATCAAGAGAAGGGTTGCAAGAAACTAAGTTTGGGGTGGCTACATGGATACAATATGTCATTCTGGGTTGAGAAAAAGAAAAGTAAAGGTTGGACCCAAAGGCAAAGAAAAAAAAAAGAAGAAAAAAAAAGAGAACAAGAAAAAAAGAACAAAAATGTCAAAAAGGATATTAGAAGAAAAAGGATGTGGTCACCCAAAGGCATAAAGAAAAATGGAAAAAGGAACTTGAGTGGGAATTCAATATGTCAAAATGCCCATGCTCTCTTAGTTCCTAGGAACTTAAGCCTAGTACCTTTGAATATCCTACCCTTAGCCAGGCCCCATTACAACCTTTAAAAGACCTTTTGATGTTGCATGCATGTTTTCGTGGGAACCTTGATTGAGATGAAAATCAAATTCATGGGAAGTGCTCTTAAAATGTGAACTTGAGTGAAAAGTTGATTGCCTAGACAAATTGAGTGAAATATTACATGCCCTTGTGAGGAAGGCAATTGTTTGAATTTGGTGATCTCCCTTTTATGTGTAACTTGGATCCTTAACTTAGATTAATGATTGCATGAATGATGGAATTATCAATTGTTTAAAGTAAATGAATGTGGGGACTGCATTGTTGCAAAGAGGGTAAAACATTGAATAAAAATTGTTTTGTTGAAATTGCATGATCAGCCTCTGGCTAACTAGTTTTATAACTAGTAAGATCATGGTTTTCGTGCTAATTATTTGAGTTTCAATCTCGTTTTAGCCCAGATTTGGATTTGATCGTCCTCAAGCAACATTTTGAGTTTCTTAAGTAGTTTAGGACATTTTAGTTAGTTTTTGAGTCAAATAAAGCATTCACTGCTATCTCATGTTTTCAGGTTAAAAGGGGAAGCACTTAAAGTCAAGAAAATGGAGAGAAGCAGTGGAAAATGCAATTCTGGAAGTACTCGCCCCGCGAGCCTGAAGGCTGACTGTGCCAGAGAAAGCAACCCTTTCTGTCTCGCCTCGCGAATCACTATTCGCCTCACGAGAATCCAAATTCAAACTGGCGCCATCTTTAATATTCGCCTCGCGAGAGGCTACTCGCCTCACGAGCGGGCGCAGATGCTGAAGGATATAAATTGTTGTTTTAGGGCAGAAACGAGACATCTTCTTTTCCTTTTAGATTAGACGGCTGCGAATTAGTTCCTAGGGTTTTTATGATGTATTTGATGGAGAACTAATTCCCTTGGATTAATCTGCTGTAATTGGTCTCCATTGCCACTTGAGGTTCTGTAATTCCCAATCTATTTGCTATTCTCTTTCAATATTTCTCTGTATGTTCTGTTTGCTTAATTCAGGATTGTATGGAATAGATATTGGTTTATTTCGATGATTGTGTGTTCCTATACATAATCGTGTTTGCTTAATTCGCGTGTGTTCAATCGTGTTTGCTTAATTCACGAGAGCTTCACCCCATTTGCTTAATTCAGGAATTAGGAACATACATCTTGTAGTGCCAATTTCGCTTGTTAATTGTTGCTACAATCGAAAAGGGATTATAATCCGCTTAGTGCATGGAATTTATATGAACCTGATCAGCCTCTGGCTCGACTAGTTTTTAACTAGTAAGACCATGGTTTTATTCGAGTTTAATCTCGTTTTCACCCAAATTTGGATGTAAATGTCCTCAAGCAACATTTTGAGTCTCTTGATAGTTTCAGGGTATTTTCATTGATTTTGGGTCAAATAAAGCATTTACTGCTGTTTCATATTTTCAGGTTAACTTAGAGTCAAGGGAATGAAGAAACAGTGGAGAATGCAATTCTGGAAATGCTCGCCCCGCGAGAGGCTACTCGCCTCGCGAGACTGAAGACCAGCCAGAAACAGCAGAATGTCATCCTTTGTCTCGCCCCGCGAATCACACCTCGCCACGCGAGCCTGAAGACTGACTGTGCCAGAGAATGCAACCACTTCTGTCTCGCCCCGCGAACCATGTCTCGCCTCGCGAGCCTGAGGATCAGAAGCCATCACGCCCAGGCCCTGACACTCATCACGGGCGTATTTGAGAAGACCCTTACTGTCTCGCCTCGTGAGAATCCAAATTCAAACTGGCGCCAATTTTAATATTCGCCTCGCGAGCGTGCGCAGTTTCTAAAAGTTATAAATAGCTGTTTTAGGGTAGAACGGGGGATCTTTTTGCTAATCCTTGTTTACGAATTTTCTGGGCTGTATTGCGTTTTTGATGGAGCACTAACTTCCCTGGATTGATCTACTGTAATTGGTTTCCATCGCACTTGAGGTTTTGTAATTCCTAATTTAATTGCTTTTCCCTTTTCAATACTATGATATATGTTCTGTTTGCTTAATTCAGGATTATATAGAATAGGTATTGATTTGTTTCGATGATCGTATGTTTCTATACTCAATCGCGTTTGCTTAATTCGCGTGTGTTCAATCGTGTTTGCTTAATTCATGAGCGCTTCACCCCGTTTGCTTAATTCGGGAATTAGGAACATACATCTCGTAGTGCCAATTTCGCTTGTTAATTGTTGCTACAATCAAAAGGGGATTAGAATCCGCTTAGGGCTTGGAATTATGTGAACCAATGATAGTTGGAAACCGAGAACAGTAGGTCAATCGTTTCAATTTATTTGATAACCACTTAATTTGCATTGCTTTTCTTGACTATTTTCTTGATCGAATCTTTAATTTTAATCCCCCCCCCCCCCCCCCCCCAAAAAAAAACTGATTTTTCTTCGAATAATAATTCAAGAGTCCTTGTGAGACGATACCCGAGTTGTCGCACCCTCACTATGTTTTTCAAACCACTCGCTTTTTGACGTGTGCGTGACAGCGTGTCAAAATTGGCACCGTTGCCGGGGAATCTTGTTGTTATTTTCGCATTTTTCGTTTTTGTTTTTCTTCTGAATTAGTCTGGCTACTAGGTTTACTTGTTCTGACTTGTGTGATTTTGATCCTGAAATTGAAAGAACTTTGCACACACGCCGTAGAGCAATTCGGGCAAGCACTAGTGGTAATTCTGATTCTGAAATCGTTTTTGATAACATGACTGATCAACGAACATTAAGACAGCTTGCTGCCCCTGATGCTAATTATAATTGGTTGTGTATTGAGTATGCTGGTGTGGTTGCTCCTTTTGAACTAAAATCTAGTTTAATACACTTGTTACCAAGGTTTAGTGGTCTTGCAGGTGAGGATCCACATAAGCATTTGAAGGAATTCCAGGTTGTCTGCTCTACACCCTTGAGGCCGGAAGGCATAACTGAAGACCATATCAAGCTGTGAGCCTTCCCATTATCACTTGAAGGCACTGCGAAGGATTGGCTGTACTATCTTGAGCCAAACTGTTACAACCTGGAATGATCTGAAGAAAGTTTTCCTAGACAGTGCAATGAGTCATTGGCCGAGTACTGAAAGAGATTCAAGAAGTTGGTATCCAGTTGCCCTCAGCACCAGATCTCTGAGCAGCTACTTATTCAGTACTTTTATGAGGGATTGCTGCCAATGGACAGGAACATTTTGGATGCTGCTAGTGGGGGAGCACTTGTTGATAAGACTCCAGCTGCTACCAAGCAATTAATTGAAAACATGTCACTCAATTCCCAGCAGTTCACAACTAGAAGTAATTCTATCGAGATAAGGGGTGTGAATGAGATCCATGGTTCTTCTTCCAACAAGGCCCTTGAAACCAGAATTGATGAGCTTACTTCTCTAGTGAAACAGTTGACAGTGGACAGAGTTCAGACAGCAAGGGTGTGTGGTATTTGTACTTCTCCTGAGCACCTATCCGATGCATGCCCTATTCTGAAGGATGAGTCAGTCACTGATTTGCCTCAAGCTTATGCAGCCAACCTTTACAATCAAGGCAACAATCAGAACCGGTACAGCATTCCTGATCTTTCCACTAATAGGTACCATCCCAACTGGAGGAATCATCCCAACCTTCGGTACGGGAACTCATCTACACAGCAGCAACAACCGATGTTACCGTTGGCACCACCACATAGTTCTCCCCAAGTGACCACCTCTGCACCTTCTGGACCTTCACTAGACGACCTGTTCAAGCAAATGACTGCACAAATGACTGCACAAATGAATGCACAAAATCTCCAGTTTCACCAGCAATTTGGACAGTTTCAGCAGCGAACGGATGCTAGCATTCACAATTTGCAGACACATATTGGACAGCTTTCCACTTCGATGAATGCCATGCAGCAAGCTCAAGGATCGAACCAACTACCTGCACAAACAGCGGTGAATCCTAATGCTCCAAATCCTAATGTGAGTGCGATTTCTTTGTGATTCGGGAAATTTGTAGAGGTAGCCCCTGAGAAAGATAAAGAAACTGTTGAGGTAACACCTGAACCGTCTGTTGTTGTTGAAGCTGAGAAAGAGTATGTGCCACCGATCCCCTTCCCGTAAAGAGTGCTGAAAAATAAGAAGATTGATGGGGAAGACAAGGAGAGGGAGATTCTGGATGTGTTCAGAAAAGTGGCAGTAAACATTCCGCTCCTTGATGTGATCAAGCAGGTTCCGAAGTACGCAAAATTTCTGAAGAATTTGTACACACACAAGAGAAGGTTGAAGGGTAATGAGAGAGTCAAATTAGGGCGAAATGTTTCAGCCCTCATTCAACCTAAGCATGCACCTGAAAGGGTTACGGTTTCAGCCCTCACTCAGGCACTGCCACAGAAGTGCAAGGATCCGGGAACGTTTGCTATTCCATGCACCATTGGGGACAGTAAATTCGACAACTACATGTTGGATTTGGGAGCTTCTATTAATGTCATGCCCACTTCTATCTTCAACAACCTTGATCTTGGTCCTTTGCAACATACTTGTCTTACTATTCAGTTGGCAAACAGGACCAATGCTCGCCCCATTGGAGTGGTAGAAGATGTGTTGGTACAGGTTAATGATTTGATCTTCCCTGCTGATTTTTACATCCTGGATATGGCAGGGGAAACAAATTCTAGTAGATCACCAATCATTCTGGGCAGGCCGTTCATGAAGACGGCGAAGACAAAGATTGATGTTCACGATGGAAACATGTCCATGGAGTTTTGTGACATTGTGGCAAAATTCAACATTTTCGATGCTATGAAGCATCCCTTGGAAGAGCATTCTGTTTTTCAAATAGAGCTACTCTCTGAAATTGTTGATGAAACTTATGATGAATTGGTTGCAGCTGCTGATTTCCCATCCATTTCTGGTTTTGATGATGTATACTCATGTGCTGATTGCACTCACACTGACCCTTGTGCTGTTTGTTCTGGGATTGATGCTGCCATGCCAAGTGACAGTGTAGATGAAGCTATTTGTTCAGCTGAAATTCTTGACAGCCCGACTGCCCCAAACATACCATCTATTGAGCAGCCACCCTCCTTAGAGCTCAAGCCACTTCCTGGAAATCTGAAGTATGCTTACTTAGAGAGGAATGGAAAACTTCCAATTATAATTTCCTCTAACCTTTATTCTGATAAGGAAACTAAGCTTTTGGAGGTTTTGAAGAAGCACAAGAAAGCGATTGGGTGGACCTTGGCCGACATACCAGGTATTAGCCCCTCCAGGTGTATGCATAGGATTCTGTTGGAGGACGGGACTAAACCAGTTAGGCAGCCCCAAAGGCGACTCAATCCCTTGATTCTCGATGTTGTGAAGAAGGAGGTAACAAAACTCTTGCATGCGGGTATCATATATCCTATCTCTGACAGTAATTGGGTGAGCCCAGTGCAAGTTGTTCCCAAGAAGTCTGGACTCACAGTGGTGAAAAATGAGAATAATGAACTTGTTCCCACTAGAGTTCAGAATAGCTGGAGGGTCTGCATTGACTACAGGAGGTTGAACCAGGCAACTAGAAAGGATCACTTTCCTTTGCCGTTAATTGATCTGATGCTTGAACGGCTAGCAGGTAAATCGCATTACTATTTTCTTGATGGTTTTTCAGGTTACTTCCAGATCCACATTGCACCAGAGGATCGGGAAAAGACTACTTTCACGTGCCCTTTCGGCACTTTTGCTTACAGGAGGATGCCATTTGGGCTTTGCAATGCTCCGGGCACATTCCAGAGATGCATGATTAGCATTTTTACTGAATATATTGAAAATTTCATGGAAGTGTTCATGGATGACTTCACTGTCTATGGCTCCTCATTTGATGCATGCTTGCATAGTCTGAATCTGGTCTTAGAAAGATGCATTGAAACTGACCTTGTTTTGAACTATGAAAAATGTCATTTTATGGTTGAACAGGGGATTGTTTTGGGGTAAATTATTTCTGAAAGGGGTATTTCGGTAGATCCTGCTAAGATTCATGTGATTTCTACACTGCCTTACCCATCTTGCGTTCGCGAGATTCGCTCTTTTCTTGGTCATGCAGGTTTCTCAGGCGCTTCATAAAGGATTTCATCAAGATAGCTCTTCCGCTATCCAACTTGTTGAAGAATGATGCCGTTTTAAACTTTGATGACAACTGTAAAAAGGCATTTGACTTCCTGAAAAAAGCTTTGACCTCTACCCCCATCATCCAGCCCCCTGATTGGACCCTCCCTTTTGAGCTCATGTGTGACGCTTCTAACTATGCTGTGGGGGCGGTCCTTGCACAAAGGGTGGGCAAGGTTGCCCATGTGATCTATTATGCTTCTAGGACTTTAGATGCTGCACAGGCCAATTACACCACTTCTGTAAAGGAACTTCTAGCTATTGTTTTTGCTCTTGATAAATTTAGATCATATTTGCTAGGTTCCAAGGTTGTTGTTTTCATTGACCATGCAGCTTTGAAGTACTTGTTGAAGAAACCAGAAGCAAAACCGAGATTGATTCGGTGGATGTGGTTCCTCCAAGAATTTAATGTGGAGATTAAGGACAAGAGTGGAGCTGAGAACTTCATGGCTGATCACTTGAGCAGAATAGAAAGGGATGAAAATCCTTCTCCCATCCAGGATGACTTTCCTGATGAGAAGCTTTTACAGTTGCATGGGGTAACTCCTTGGATTACTGATATTGTTAACTATCTTGTTGCTGGTGTTTTTCCTGCAGGTGCAACTAGGTCGCAAGTCCACAAACTCAAGAGTGACGCCAAGTACTATGTTTGGGATGATCCATTTCTTTGGAAATTTTGCAGTGATCAGGTAATTAGGAGATGTATCCCCAACTATGAGATTGAGTCTATTTTGCACTTTTCTCATGCTTCTCAAGTAGGGGGACACTTTGGGCCACAAAGGACTGCAAGGAAAGTCCTAGACTCAGGTTTTTATTGGCCCACCATTTTTAGAGATGCTTATGAGGTGTACCGGACTTGTAAGGAGTGTCAGACAGCAGGTACAGCCATCACTCGTAAGAGTGAAATGCCTCAGTAGCCCATGCTTTTCTGTGAGGTGTTCGATGTGTGGGGAATCGACTTTATGGGTCCTTTCCATGCATCATTTGGTTTTCTCTATATCTTACTGGCTGTTGACTATGTTTCAAAGTAGGTGGAAGCTATCCCCACTAATGATTCTAGAGTTGTTACAAATTTTGTCAGGTCCAATATTTTTTGCAGGTTCAGCATACCTCGTGCTATCATCAGTGACCAAGGCACTCATTTCTGCAACCGCACCATGGAAGCTTTACTCCGGAAGTACGGAGTTGTTCACACGGTCTCTACTGCGTACCATCCCCAGACTAATAGGCAGGCTGAGATCTCCAACAGAGAGATCAAACAGATCTTAGAGAAAGTGGTGCTGCCAAATAGGAAGGATTGGAGCTGCCGTCTAGAAGACACATTTTGGGCTCAAAGAACAGCTTTCAAGACACCAATAGGGATGTCTCCCTATAGACTCGTGTTCGGTAAGGCGTGTCATCTTCCTGTAGAGATTGAGCACCGCGCTTATTGGGCGGTCAAAAGCTGTAATTTGGAAATGCAAAAAGCTGGCATTGAAAGAAAACTCCAATTACAGCAACTTGAAGAGCTGAGGCTGGAAGCCTATGAAAGCTCTCGGATTTATAAAGAGAAAACTAAGCACTTTTATGATAAAATGATTTCTAGGAAAGAATTCTCTGTGGGCCAGCAGGCTTTATTGTTTAACTCCCGCCTAAAAGTGATGGCTGGGAAACTTTGATCCAAGTGGATTGGCCCATTCATTGTTACTGATGTTTTCCCTCATGGTGCAGTTGAAATAAAAAGTGCTGGTAGCAACAAGGTTTTCAAGGTTAACGGGCAGCGCTTGAAGCCATTCCATGAGAGCTCGGTGCCTGAAGATGCTACGGTTGAGGAGCTCTCCTTGGGAGAGCCCACCTACACTACACCTTGATCAGGGAGCACCTTCTCCTTTCCCTCACTCTGATTTTATATTTATGTTCTTTCATTGAGGACAATGCATGTTTTAAGTGTGGGGGAGGGAACCAATTGTTTGTTTTTGTTTTTTTTTTCCTTTAGCTCTTGAATAATTTGAGAAGATCAAGAGTTTGTGTGTGAGTGTTGTGTTGGCAAGTTTGGTGGATTCTGTTGAATTTGCATAGATAGATTGCATGATATATGTTGGCTTGATGATTTACCCCCTAGGCCTTGAAAATTGAAAATTGAAAATTGACCCCCATGTGAAAATTTGAAAATTGAACTTTGGGATATTTTGTCACGATTGCATGATTTATGATAAGTTTGGGGTGAAGGGATGCACGCACTAGGGATTGAATCTCGGTCAAACAATTTGTGAAAAATGTCCAGGTGAGGATTTGAGCCTCCAACACGTTTTTAACTGTGTGAATAACTTTTGAGTTGCACTTTCCCGAATTTGCTTGAGTCTCTTCGTGGTTTTCATGTTTATGTGTTGCATCAGATGATTTAGGCAATTTTCTTTGAAATAACTACTTGGCCTGAAAGAACCATCCCTAATGCATGTTCCCTAGTTAGCCATGTTGAGCCTATTTAGCCTATTGTTTCTTGATGACCTCATGTTTTAAGTCAAAAATCTGAAGAAAAAAAACCATGTTAACCCGATCTTAGGATTATGAGAGCATGGAATACTTAGCAAGACAAGGGTTGAAAGAAACTAAGTTTGGGGTGGCTACAAGGATATGATGTGTTGTTTGGGATTGAGAAAAAGAAAAAATAAAGGTTGGAGCCAAAGACTTAAAAAAAAAAAGAGAACAAAAATGTCAAAAAAGGGTATTGGAAGAAAGAGGTTGTAGTCACCCAAGGCAAAAAGAAGAAAATGGAAAAAGGAATTTGAGTGGAAATTCAATGTGTCAAAATGTTAATGCTCTGTTAATTCCTAGGGATGTTAAGCCTACTTCCTTTGAATTATCCTACCTTAGCCAGGCCCCATTACAACCTTTAAAAGACCTTTTGATGTTGCATGCATGTTTTCGTGGGAACCTTGCTTGAGATGAAAATCAAATTTATGGGAAGTGCTCTTGAATGTGAAATTGAGTGAGATTTTGATAGCCTAGACAAATTGAGCGAATGAGAGAAATATTAAATGGCCTTGTGAGGAAGGCAATTGTTTGAAATTGTGTGTAACTTGGACCCTCAACTCAGATTATTGATTGCATGAATGAGGGAATTCTCAACTGTTTAAAGTAGATGAATGTGGGGGTTACATTGTTACAGGGGGGGGGGGACATTGAAGAAAAATTGTTTTGTTGAAATTGCATGAAATTTGTGCGAATTTGATTGAAACCTTTAAGCTTGCCAAGTTTGAGTCTTTTTGAGTTTTAGTTTGCTTGGGGACAAGCAAAGTTTAAGTTTGGGGTATTTTGATCAGCCTCTGGCTCGACTAGTTTTTAACTAGTAAGACCATGGTTGTATTCGAGTTTAATCTCGTTTTCACCCAAATTTGGATGTAATTGTCCTCAAGCAACATTTTGAGTCTCTTGATAGTTTTAGGGTATTTTCATTGATTTTGGGTCAAATAAAGAATTTACTGCTGTTTCATATTTTCAGGTTAACTTAGAGTCAAGGGAATGAAGAAACAATGGAGAATGCAATTCTGGAAATGCTCGCGAGACTGAAGACCATCCAGAAACAACAGAATGTCATCCTTTCTGTCTCGCCCCGCGAATCACACCTCGCCACGCGAGCCTGAAGACTGACTGTGCCAGAGAATGCAACCACTTCTGTCTCGCCCCGCGAACCATGTCTCGCCTCGCGAGCCTAAGGATCAGAAGCCATCACTCCCAGGCCCTGACACTCATCACGGGCGTATTTGAGAAGACCCTTACTGTCTCACCTCGCGAGCCACTACTCGCCTCGCGAGAATCCAAATTCAAACTGGCACCAATTTTAATATTCGCCTCGCGAGAGGCCACTCGCCTCGCGAGCGTACGCAGTTTCTAAAAGTTATAAATAGCTATTTTAGGGCAGAACGGGGGATCTTTTTGCTAATCCTTGTTTACGAATTTTCTGGGCTGTGTTGCGTTTTTGATGGAGCACTAACTTCCCTGGATTGATCTACTGTAATTGGTTTCCATCGCACTTGAGGTTTTGTAATTCCCAATTTAATTGCTTTTCCCTTTTCAATACTATGATATATGTTCTGTTTGCTTAATTCAGGATTATATAGAATAGGTATTGATTTGTTTCGATGATCGTATGTTTCTATACTCAATCGCGTTTGCATAATTCGCGTGTGTTCAATCGTGTTTGCTTAATTCATGAGTGCTTCACCCCGTTTGCTTAATTCGGGAATTAGGAACATACATCTCGTAGTGCCAATTTCGCTTGTTAATTGTTGCTACAATCGAAAGGGGATTAGAATTCGCTTAGGGCTTGGAATTATGTGAAACAATGATAGTGGGAAACCGAGAACAGTAGGTCAATCGTTTCAATTTATTTGATAACCACTTAATTTGCTTCTTGACTATTTTCTTGATCGAATCTTTAATTTGAACCCCCCCCCCCCCCCCTCTCCCAAAAAAAAAAAAACTGATTTTTCTGCTAATAATAATTCAAGAGTCCTTGCGAGACGATACCCGAGTTGTCGCACCCTCACTACGTTTTTCAAACCACTCGTTTTTTGACGCGTGCACGACAGCGTGTCAGAACCGATGATAGTGGGAAACCGAGAACAGTAGATTAATCGTTTTTAGTTTATTTGATAATCACTTTATTTGCATTATTTTCTTAACTGTTTTCTTAGTTGAATCATCCAACCAACCCCCCAAAACTGAGTTTTCTGCGAATAACAATCCAAGAGTCCTTGTGAGACGATACTCGAGTTATTGCACCCTAACTGCAGTTTTTTACAAACCACTCGCTTTTTGACGCGCGTGCGACTCCCTAATGCATGTTCCCTAGTTAGCCCCTGTGAGCCTAATTAGCCTATTGTTTCATGATGACCCTATATTATAAACCAAAAATCTGCAAAAACCATGTTAACCCGATCTTAGGATTAGGAGAGCATGGAAGCTTAGCAAGACAAGGGTTGCAAGAAACTAAGTTTGGGGTGGCTACATGGATACAATATGTCATTCTGGGTTGAGAAAAATAAAAATAAAGGTTGGAGCCAAAGGCAAAAGAAAACCAAAGAAAACAAAAGAAAACCAAAAAAAAACAAAAATGTCAAAAAAGGGGTATTTGAAGAAAAGGCTGTAGTCACCCAAAGCATAAAGAAAAATGGAAAAAGGACTTTGAGTGGAAATTCAATGCGTAATAATGCTCATGCTCTCTTAGTTCCTAGGGACTTAAGCTAAGTACCTTTGAATATCCTACCCTTAGCCAGGCCCCATTACAACCTTAAAAGACCTTTTGATGTTGCATGCATATTTTCGTGGGAACCTTGTTTGAGATGAAGATCAAATTTAAGGGAAGTGCTCTTAAAATGTGAAATTGAGTGAAAAGTTGGTAGCCTAGACAAAAATTGAGCGAATGAGTGAAACATTAAATACCCTTGTGAGGAAGGCGATTGTTTGAATTTGGTGATCTCCCTTTTGTGTGTAACTTGGATCCTCGACTTAGATTAATGATTGCATGAATGATGGAATTCTCAATTGTTTAAAGTAAATGAATGTGAGGATTGCATTGTTGAAAAGGGGGGAAAATTGAAAGAAAATTGTCTTGTCAAATTGCATGAAATTTGTGCGGAATTGATTGAATCCTTTAAGCTTGCCAAGTCTGAGTCTTTTTTGAGTTTTAGTTTGCTTGGGGACAAGCAAAGTTTAAGTTTGGGGTAGTTTGATCAACCTCGGGCTAACTAGTTTTATAACTAGTAAGATCATGGTTTTTGTGCTAATTATTCGAGTTTCAATCTCGTCTTAGACCAGATTTGGATTTAGCTGTCCTCAAGCAACATTTGAGTTTCTTAAGGAGTTTAGGACATTTTAGTTAGTTTTTGAGTCAAATAAAGCATTCACTGCTATATCATGTTTTCAGGTTAAAAGGGGAAGCACTTAGAGCCAAGGGAATGAAGGAAACAATGGAAAATGCAAATCTGGGAGATTCGCCTCGTGAGGAGATACTCGCCTCGCGAGACTGAAGACCAGCCTGAACAGCAGAATGTCATCCTTTCTGTCTCGCCTCGCAAACCATGTCTCGCCTCGCGAGCCTGAGGACCAGAAGCCATCACGCCCAGGCCCTGATACTCATCACGGGCGTAATGATAAGACCCTTTCTGTCTCGCCTCGCGAGCCACTATTCATCTCGCGAGAATCCAAATTCAAACTGGAGCCATTCTTAATATTCGCGTCGCGAGAGGCTACTCGCCTCGCGAGCGTGCGCAGTTTCTGAAAGTTATAAATTGCTGTTTTGGGGCAGAACAGAGGAACTTTTGCATTATCCACTGTTTACGAATTTTCTAGGTTTTATTACGTTTTTGATGGAGAACTAGTCTCCTTGGATTGATCTGCTGTAACCGGTTTTCATTGCCACTTGAGGTTCTGTGATTCCCAAACTTATAGCTATTCTCTTTCAATATTGTTCTATATGTTCTGTTTGCTTAATTCAGGATTGTATAGAATAGGTATTGATTTATTTCGATGATTGCGTGTTCCTATACATAATCGCGTTTGCTTAATTCACGTGTGTTCAATCGTGTTTTCTTAATTCACGAGAGCTTCACCCCGTTTGCTTAATTCGGGAATTAGGAACATAAATCTCGTAGTGTCAATTTCGCTTGCTAATTGCTGCTACAATCGAAAAGAGATTAGAATCCGCTTAGGGCATGGAATTATATGAATCAATGATAGTGGAAAACCGAAAACAGTAGATTAATCGTTTTTAGCTAATTGATAATTATTTAGTTTGCATTGTTTTTCTTGACTATTTTCTTAATTGAATTTCAATTCCAACCCCCCCCCCCCCCCCCCCAAACTGATTTTTCTGCAAATAACAATCCAAGAGTCCTTGTGAGACGATACTCGAGTTGTCGCGCCCTAATTGCAGTTTTTGTAAACCACTCGTTCTTTTTGCGCGTGCGACAGCGTGTCAGAAGGACAGGCAAAGCGAACAGAAGCTTGAGGTGTCCTTCGATGCTAATCTAAATGCCCATGGACCCCGTGCTAAAGAATTTAATAAATGGGTGTTTCTACAAGCGAAGCAGCACGTAAGCATCAACTACAACCACTGGAATGACGTTCCACAGAACGTTAAGGATCATATTTGGGAGGCTATCACGGTATTTTACCTTTACATTCTTTTGATTTACATTATTAGATAGTTATCCAAGTTATAATCCATCCAGTTGTTATGTATTTAATGTGTAGGTAGCTTGGACTGTGCCAAATGACGAGGATCATCGTCATAAATGTATGAAAATGGCATCAAGGCGTTGGAATGGTTTCAAGCAGGATCTTACCAGGTACTATGTATCTGGGAAGAAGCGGCTTGATAAAATGTTCTCGGATTATCCCTGGATTGATCAGGATACTTGGGATATGTTTGCTAGGAGTCGACAGGATGGAGAATTTCAAGGTGGTTGATTAAGTTAATTTTGTATGCTTCTTATAGATCATTTAACTGTATTTAATTATGTGTTTTTGTTTGAATTGGCTAAGGCAGATAAGGGTCGGCAGAATCAGGCGAAGAACGTCCACCGCCACACCATGTCTCAGGGTGGGTACCAGACTCGGATCAAGGAGATGATGGCGGATAGGCTAAGGGTGAAGCGGGAAGAGCACTCTGCTAGGATTGAAAGAGGAGTGGTTCCTGAGGGCACACCACCAAGTCCTCCGTCGGACATCGACCGCGAGGATGTCTGGTTAGCCTGCCGCATGACAAAGACGGGATCTTTTAAAGTTGATGCCACTCGCGAAGCGGCAGATAAGATTGTAAGTAAATAATTAACTTGATTTCAATTGATATATGTATAGATATTTTTAACACTTTTCACTTGCACGTTTTTTCATTTTTTTCATTGTAGGTGGATCTTAAAGCACAATCCTCCCAGGGCTCATTCGTCCCTTCTGGACGGCGGGACGTCTTGATGACTGCTCTAGGCAAGAAAGACCATCCTGGTCGGGTTATCGGTGTTCCTGGGAACATGACCATCAAAGAATTTTATGGCAAATCTACTTCACGAAAGCGGGTGGTCGATGAAGCATCAATTTTGGATGACATTACTCAGCACCTCATCTCCAACCCTGCTATTACAACACATCTGATGCAAAGCTTAATATCCAACTCAGAACTCAAGCAGGCGCTTGCCAGAGAGGTTTCCTCCGTCGGTTCATCCCAGGACACCGCAGGGCATGCCAACCCTTCACATGTGATCACAAAAGAGAGTTATAGTAGGGCACATGTGGAGGACGATGAGTTGGCAGTTAGGGAGCGGGAGTTGGAAGTCCAACGCTATGAGCTTGAGTTGGAAATGAAAAGGCGTGAGCTTGAGTTGGACTTCAAACGATGTGAGCTCGAAATGTTAACAAAGGTATGTATTCATTATTAATGTCCAAATTAGTCAAATAATTACTTGTGTTTTTTTTAATTATCAACAACTTATCTATTTTATTTTTCCTAAATTGAAGTCCAAGTCGATGTCTGTGTCGCTGTCACCTGTCACTCGTTTGTTCTCACTTGGTAAGGATTATGCGTTTGAGATTTTTGAATGTCCATTGGAGCTCGATGGATGGGTGGCACGCCCAAATCAACAGAGGATATTTTCCTTCTGTGGTGAAGATCTCGGGCACGCCTGCAGAAATAACGTCTGGATGGCCAGCACGGTTTTGAGTCTCTAGTGCATGTAAGTTAATTTTAATTTTATAACTTATTTATTTTTGGTATTTTTCCATTTAATAATTTATTTTAATTTCAATATATATATTATGTAATTAACATCCACACCTTTTCATATCTTAGGTATCTCCACCGTCTTCAGCTTGATAAGGGTGTTGCACCAGTTTACGGCTTCTTAGATCCGTCAATCCTTGTGCCCGAATTCTTTGTTGGCGATGCATTTAGTAAATACATAGGGAACTTGATGGGAGACAATTATCGGAAAGAATTATATCTGGCTCCTTACTGTATGAAAAACCATTGGCAGTTGTTTGTACTTCACCCGTCTAGGCATACTGTTATATTCTTATGCTCTCTCCACCAAAAGCCGCCACAGGAGGTGGTGCAAGCTGTAAATAGGTAAGTAACTAATCTTAAATTTAATTTAAGTTTTAATATCAGTTGTTTTTAGTTTATTAAACACGATATATGAATTTGTTAATTGACATGATTATTTGTTTATGATAGCGCACTGAAGGCGAGTAGCATAAGTTGCGCCAACGGGAGAAGTAGGACTTCTAAGGCTAAAGCAAATCCTGAATGGATCATCCTCAAGGTTTGTTAGTTTATTTATCAAATAATTAATATTATAATTACTAATTGATATGTATATTCAACTGACATTGAAATTAATTTTGTTTGTAGTCTCGATTTCAACCTGACGGGTGGTCGTGCGGCTATTATGTGATGCTTCATATGTTGAACATAGTCTCCGCATCTATTACGGATGGATGGAATAAGGTAATATTTAAACAACTTGTTAAATTATATATTATAGTTTTGAATATAACTTGCGTTAATGTTATTGTTATTATTTGAACGTGTGTAGGCATTTAACGACCAATCGCCTCTTCAAGAAGATGACTTTAGAGGCTTGCGGATGTGCTTAGTTGAATTCTTCTTCAAGTATGTGGCTGAAAAAGGAATTGACAAGATACCTCCGCAATACTTAGATGAATAGTTTTTTTGTTAGACTTTAGAAACTAATTAATAACATGTATGTATATATATATATATATATATATATATATATATATATATATATATATATATATATATATATATACATCCTTAGATTGGTAGTTTTGTTTTTAGACATTAGAGACTAAAATTTATATATATATACTTGTAGATAGTTATGTTTTCCCTATACATGGGTTTTGGTTTTAAGTCCCCCCATTGTTCCTTTGTATATTTCTTTTCTTTTTGTTAATATTGAAATTTAAGGGTAGTGTTTGCAATTCTGTAATGTGTGAGATATTATGTGTTACTGTGATATTTACTGAATGCAAGGATAGTTGAGGGGAGTGATATTTTAAAACTGAATTTAAAAAAAAAATCTATTAACGTCACTTGTATCACACTACAAAAAAACAATTGTTTAGCGACCGTAATATTCGGTCGCTAAACAGTGTAAATCGGTCGCTATTTAATTTAGCGACCGATTAATGGTGGTGGCTGAATACCTGGTCGCTAAGGTTTTAGCGACCGAATTTACGGTCGCTAAATAATAATAAACGGTCGCTATTAGGTTGGTCGCATTTTTTGGTAACAATTTCTAGCGACCGATAATCGGTTGCTAGTTCGGTCGCTAATTTTGGTTACTGTTAACCTATATTAGCGACGGATTTTCGGTCGCTATACCTCATCTGTAAATGTTAAATAAAGTTTAGCGACCGAATTATTGGTTTCTAATTCGGTCGCTAAACTGGTTATTATTAAATTTTTTTAATTTAAATTTTTAAAATAATTTTTTTTTCTGATTTTCTTTAAACGTTAGCAAAAATACTAATAAAACACACCAAATTACTTATGAAATATACAATCATAAGAAATAATAAATATATATAAAAAGAATAATCCAAAATGTCGTACAAGAATCGTTTAAAGTCAAAAATATGGAGAAAAAAAAATCAGTCATGATGAGGGGGAGATGGAGGAATCCAATCATCCTCAGCGTCCGTACCACCGACGTCTGCTAGCTGATCGTCCTCTGGAGTAGCAGCATCAGTAGCTGGCGGTGGAACTGGAGGAGCGGCAGCAGGCGGCACAACCGTCAGAGCATCATCCTGAGCAACTGGAGTCTGGATCCTCATCTTCTCCAACACCAGCCACAGTGTCTGGCCCTGCTCGATGCTCGCCTGCATCAGCTGCTGGTGTGCCTGAGTCAACTGTGCAATCTGGTTCGCCATTTGCTTCTCTCTCTCGCTCTTCTCCCGAAGCTCCGCGTTCAGCTGCATGATGGTGTCCTGCATTTGGTGGAACTACTCCTGAGGGACGGTATCGACGCAGGAAGGAGCAGGCGTGCCGGACGATGAAGCGATAAACTCGCCTCCCAGGTGTTCGAGGCCATACACGTGCCCCTTCTTGTTCCTTCCCCCGACGACCTCCAAATAAATGGCATTATCGTCGACGGAGACAGGAGAGTAGGGCCCATCACCATTCAAAGCCTCATCTTGTGACTGTGAGGCACGTGATATGGCATCGTCCTTCTCGTTGAAGCCCACCTACAAAGTATAGTTGAAGAGACTTAGTTAAAATTATATCCAATATTAACAAATCATTTATAATAAATTACAAGTAAACACTAAATTATTTTTTTGCTTACAGCATAGTTACGGGCCTTGTCATTGACCCATGTCCCCGACTTCAACTTCTTCGTCCTCTCCACCAACTCCATAGCAGTGGGGGCCCGCTGTTTCTGTGCTTTCTGCACAGAAAAATATAATCTTAAATTCATAATAATAATTAAAAATAAAAACTAATTAATTAAATAGTATATTAAGTCAAAAGTTTTATGTATTACCAGCTCGTCGTAGTGGGCAGCGGCTGATTTAGACCCACCGGTCCAAGCACATGCGCCACCATCAGAAGCTCGATTACGCCGAGCTGTGGCCTGGATCTCCTGGAACTTCTCAGTAGCCCAGTACTGGTCCAGTTGCCTCCTGATCTCAGGATCCACCCACTTCCCCTTATTCTGACCCTTCCTCAGCTTGTTCGTCGATTCTTCATGACCAGTGAGCCTTTATGCTCAAATATGTCCCTGACGAGAGCCTCTAAAGCTAAGTCCCACCTATACTCTTTCTGCAACTTACAGTTGTTAGGAAATTTGTGTGTACATATATATAATGTAAATTTAATTTAAATAACTTAATAAATTGTTACCTTAAACTCTAGAAACAACTGATCCCTATGTCCCCCTGGGATGGCCTTCCATGTAGGCCATGGACCATCAAACTTGCGTCGCAGGATCTTCGATATCGAATCAGAAGGGCCCTCGCGGGCAGAAAGCTGCAGCAAAATTAGAGCATTAATAAATGTTATAAATAAATTTAAAAAATAAGTAAATAGAAATTAACGATACTTTATATATATTAAAAAATTAAATTAGCTTACTCGTTATCCCCCCTGGGGATAAGAAGAATCCTCCTGTCGGATGGACCACGACTCTCCTGTCCCGATGATGATGATGGTCCTGTCGTCGTAGGTGTGGATGATGAGGGTGCAGCCTGTGTCCCGACCACATGAGGCTGGGTAGGGGGTGCAACTCCATCACCCTGAGGTGTCCCGTCCACAGAGGTGCTGGTAGGGTGGTCTCGATCTGAAGGCTGTGGGTCGGTCGGGGAAGGGACTCTCGCAGCACGATCTCCACGACGACCTCCACGACGACCCCTACCTCTAGAGGAATCTGCCATCTGTGAAAAAAATGAAAAGATGATTACACAACAGTGTAAATAATACAAAAATAAATTACCTAAGTAGAATGACATTTACACAATGAATTATGACATAAATAAATTACCTAAGTAGAATCTCCGTCACTAAATTCACCCTCACTCTCATCAGTATCACTTGATCGGAATGTACCTTCGCTAGATGCGTCCAACTCGGATTGATCCATTAACTCTCTTTCAACTTCTTCCCCATTTCCGGAAATGTCCGCCAGAGAATTAACAATAATGTCCAGCGTAATTTGCAACGGTACGTGGGGTCTTGAAAACTCATCATCTTGGTACGGAGCATCTTTTTCAGGCTGGTTGATTACATTATCAGTAATTATACTGCGAGCCTTTATCTAAATAACACCCAACCAGCCATGATGTCCTTAGGGATATGGCGAGTAATAAACCTGCTCTGCCTGTTGTGAAAAAATGAATGGGTCGTACGCCTTATTATACCTTCGAGACAGCCTAACTTGAACAATACCATAATTTTTATCTATTTTTGTCCCTACGTCAAGAGTAGGATCAAACCAATCACACTTGAAGATAACTAACTTCATCACGGGGAACCTGTATAATCGAGTTCAAGGATGTCAGTTAGAACCCCATAGAAATCATCCTCTACATTGCCATCAGTGGCTCGCACACAAACACCATAGTTACACGTCTGCATTCCTTCATTCCATGTTTTTGTGTTTAATTTATATCCATTTACAATATAAGTATTCCATGATGTAACCCATCTGTTAGGCCCCCATGCCAAATTTGTCAACAATGGATTTTGAACATTGTTTTCTGGATCTAGTACCTAAAAAATCAAATATTATATTATTCTTATACATGCTATATATTTAAGGAGATAAAATGTATTTCAACAAATGAAGATGCTTAACCTACATATTTACTGAACCACGTAGCAAAGTGAGAAGTAATTTCTCGATCAACCTAATCGTTTGAAATGTCAGGTTGGAGATCCCTTAGAAAATCGTCGTACATCCTACATATGGGAGATTAACAGTAGGACGATTAATAATCATAAATGTCAATTGAACTTATAAAAGACATTGTAGAAACTTATTCTAAATATGGCGCCACCTCTTCACAATTTTGAAGGATATACAGATGAGCAGCATTAATGTCACGCTGCTCCAAGAAATATCCTTTTGATTTGCCACTAAAACTGCCCGGATAGTTGAATATTGATATAGGAGGACTAGTTGAACTTCCTTCGTCCGAATCAACGTTTCTAGGCATCCTTGTCCTTCTCGTGTTAACTTCATCCGGATAGAAATAAGAGGCAAAAGTGGAAGTCTCCTCTACTAAGTATGCTTCACAAATGGAACCCTCCACTCGTGCCTTGTTCTTGACTTTGTGTTTAAGGGATTGCAGGAACCTATTACAGAGGGATACATACAAATAATTACTAGTTTTAGGGAAAGCTAAACTACGCTCTCGTGTTCGTGAATTTCATATGTATTAAGTAAAATAGTTGATGTTGTTTACCTCTCAAATGGATACATCCAGCGGTATTGGACTGGGCCACCAACTCTTGTCTTCTGGCAACACCTTGGACACTGACCTGGTGAGGCGATTAAAACAGCCTTCTTGCATATTGTAGTCAGATTTGATACTCAACCATTCCATGCACATCGACAACTCCGTTTACTCCCGACATCCTTCCCACAATGGAGATCGTGCAACACTCAGCATATCATAGAATCTTTGAGCTTCGGGATTCGGATTCTCCTCTGTGTATTGGGAACCCATTCCACCATCTTCTTTCCCATCTTCTTCTAGTACAACACCAACCGATGGTCCATCATGATCCATTATCATCTGCTCGTATGGATTCAATTCTTCCCTCCGGTCACCACTTCCATAGTACGAACCTTCAACCACAATCGGGTTTAAGTCAGGCAACGTCTCACCATGGTTACTCCACCAGTAGTAATCAGGCATGAAGCCCTTCTCATAAATATCGGCTACAACTCCATCCACGCTTTTGAAAGATTGACACTTGCATCTTTTGCAAGGACACCTCAATTGATCACCGCCCAACCGTATAAATCTCTCCTGACTAACAACAAACTCTATAAACTCACCCACTCCAACTCTATACTCTTCCCTAAGACGTTTATTCCGATCCAACCTACGATACATCCATTTCCGATTCTCCGGAATATCCATTGCTGGCAATTAAATAGCCTGACCAATCCTACAATAACACTTATATATTACGGTGCATTCCAATAACTCCATCAATCTCGTTCTTATGACATGGTATGAACCTATCCCATTCGAGAAGAAACCTTTGCCACACTCGGCTACTAATAGTTATTCCCATATTCAAATACCTTATACTTGACAAAATTTTGGCAGCATTTCCCATCGGTCTCCAAGTTACACGACTCGAGCACGGTCTGAATCACCGCGATCAAGTATGCACCAGGAGAACAAAAGGAAATGCATCAGACCGAGATTTCAACAAGTATATAAGGCATTTGAACATTGAAATGACTATTGTACGAGTGTGAAAAAGGTTTTTTCCCAAACTGTCCCACTTGGACAATTCAAGATTCAATACAATGAGCATGCATACCTTGATAAGTTACGCATGCTCATTAATATTGAATCTCAAATAGGAAGCTAAGGCTTTCGTAAATTAATTATTAACTCTAATAGAAAATAAAACCATTAACCTATAAATATTGCAACATTGTTGAGCTTATATAAATTGCAGCGTAAATCAATACAAACTTAGATTAAATATTGTAGCAAACATCCTATTTCGCTCCGCTCTTCACTAAGAAGTAGCAGTTAATTGTCAAACCACTAGTGCAATAAGCGCTTTTTACGTCAGTTAAAATTGATTTTTTACGTCAGCATACTGACTGACGTAAATACAGCTGACGTTAATAGTTAATATTTTAACGTCAGTTGAGAACTGACGTTAAATATAACACTATTAACGTCAGTTCCTTAACAAAACCGACGTTAATGTTGTAAAAATTAACGTCGGTTGTTTATTACAAATGACGTTAAAATTAAACCTTTAACGTCGGTTCTTTAATACAATGGACGTTGATTTTGTTAAAACTAACGTCAGGTGTTATAAAGAACTGACGTTAAAGGTTTAATTTTAACGTCAGTTGTAATAAACAACTGACGTTGATAGTGTACTGTATATTTTATAAAATACTATTAACGTCAGTTGTTTGATACAACTGACGTTAATAGGTTTTTTTTTTAAATTCAGTTTTAAAATATCACTCCCCTCAGCTATCCCTGTATTCAGTCCCAGAACACAGAATATCACACACATTACAGAATTGCAAAGGAAAATTGAACAATGGGGGGACTTAAAACCAAAACCCATGTATATATATAAATAAATTTTAGTTCCAATGTCTAAAAAACAAAACTATCTAAGGATATATATATATATATATATATATACATGTTATTAATTAGTTTCTAAAGTCTAACAAAAAAACTATTTATCTAATTAGTGCGGAGGTATGTTGTCAATTCCTTTTTCAGCCGCATACTTGAAGAAGAATTCAGCGAAGCGCATCCTCAAGTCTCTTAACTCATCTTCTTCAATAGGCGATTGGTCGATAAATGCCTAGACACGTTCAAATAATAACAATAACATCAATGCAAGTCATCTTCAAAACTATAATATATAATTTAACAAGTTGTTTAAATATTACCTTCTTCCAACCATCCTTAATAGATGCGGAGACTATGTTCAGCATATGAAGCATCACATAATAGTCGCACGACCAACTATCAGTTTGAAATCGAGACTACCAACAAATTTAATTTCAACGTCAGTTGAATATACACATAAATTAGTAATTATAATATTAATTATTTGATAAATAAACTACCAAACCTTGAGGATGTTCCATACAGGATTTGCTTTAGCCTTAGAAGTCCTACTTCTCCCGTTGGCGCAACTTATGCTACTCGCCTTCAGCGCGCTATCATAAATAAATAATCATGTCGATCAATTAACAAACTCATATATCATGTGTGTAATAAACTAAAAAAACTGATATTAAAACTTAAATTAATTTTAAGATTAGTTACTTACATATTTACAGCTTCCACCACCTTCGGTGGCGGATCATGGTGGAGAGAGCAGAAGAATATGACAGTTTGCCTAGACGGGTGAAGTACGAACAACTGCCAATGGCGATCCATACAGTAGGGAGCCAGATATAATTCTTTTAGATTGTATCCCACCAAGTTCCCTAAGTATTTACTCAATGCATCGCCAACAAAGAACTCGGGCAGAAGGATTGACGGATCTAAGAAACCGTAAACTGATGCAACGCCCTTATCAAGCTGAAGACGATGGAGATACCTAAGATATGAAAAGGTGTGGATGTTAATTACATAATATATATATTGAAATTAAAATAAATTATTAAATGGAAAAATACCAAAAATAAATAAGTTATAAAATTAAAATTAACTTACGTGCCACCGTAGATCGATGACATTGCTTGGCCATCCAGGACGTTATTTAGCAGCGAGCGTGCCGAGATCTTCACCACAGAAGGAAAATATCCTCTATTAATCTGGGCGTGCCACCCATCCATCGTGATCCAATGGACATTAAAAAATATCAAACGCATAATCCTCACCAAGAGAGAACAAACGAGTGATAGGTGACAGCGACACCGACGTCGACTTGGCCTTCAGTTTAGGAAAAATAAAATATATAAGTTTTTGATAATTAAAAAAAACACAAGTAATTATTTGACTAATTTGGACATTAATATTGAATAAATACCTTTGCTAACATTTCGAGCTCACGTCGTTTGGAGTCCAACTCAAGCTCACGCCTTTTCATTTCCAACTCATGCTCATGGTGCTGGACTTCCAACTCCCGCTCCCTAGCTGCCAACTCATCGTCCTCCACATGTGCCATACTAAAACTCTCTTTTGTGCTCACATGTGAAGTGTTGGCAAGCCCTGCGGTGTCCTGGGATGTACCGACGGAGGAAAGCTCTCTGGCAAGCACCTGCTTGAATTCTGGATTGGCTATTAAGCCTTGCATCAGATGTGTTGTAATATCTGGGTTGGACATGAGGTGCTGAGTAATGTCAGCCAAAATTGATGCTTCATTGACCACCCGCTTTCGTGAAGCAGACTTGCCATAATATTGTTTGATGGTCACGTTCCCAGGAACACCGAGAACCCGACCAGGATGGTCTTTCTTGCCTAGAGCAGTCACCAAGACGCCCTGCCGCCAGAGGGAAGGGACGAATGCGCCCTGGGAGGATTTTGCTTTAAGATCCATCTACAATGAAAAAAAATGAAAAAACGTGCAAGTGAAAAGTGTTACAAATATCTATACAAATATCAATTGAAATCAAGTTAATTATTTACTTACAATCTTATCTGCCACTTCGCGGGTGGCATCAACTTTAAAAGATCCCGCCTTTGTCATGCGGCGGCTAACTGAGACATCCTCGCGGGCGATGTCCGACGGAGGACTTGATGGTGTGCCCTTAGGCACCTCTCCTCTTTCAATCCTAGCAGAATGCTCTTCCTGCTTCGCCCTCAGCCTATCCGCCATCATCTGCTGGATCCGAGTATGGTACCCACCCTGAGACATGGTGTGGCGGTGGTAGTTCTTCGCCTGATTCTGCAGAACATTATTTGCCTTAGCCTATTCAAACAAAAACACATAATTAAATACAGTTAAATGATCTATAATAAGCATACAAAATTAACTTAATCAACCAACCTGAAATTCTCCATCTTGTCGACTCCTGGCAAACATATCCCAAGTATCCTGATCAATCCGGGGATAATCCGAGAACATTTTATCAAGCCGCTTCTTCCCGGATACATAGTACCTGGTAAGATCATGCTTGAACCCATTCCAACGCTTTGATGCCATTTTCATACATTTATGACGATGATCCTCGTCATTTGGCACGATCCAAGCTACCTACACATTAGATACATATATAACAACTGGATGGATTATAATTCGGATAATTATCTAATAATGTAAATCAAATGAATGTAAAGATAAAATACCGTGATAGCCTCCCAAATCTGATCCTTAACGTTACGCGGGAACGTCATTCCCGATGGTTGTAGTTGATGCTTACGTGCCGCTTCGCTTGTAGAAACACCCACTTATTAAATTCTTTAGCACGGGGTCCCTGGGCATTTAGATTAGCATCGAAGGACACCTCAAGCTTCTCGTCTCCGCTCCGCCTGTCCTTCTCTAGTTTCTTCAACGAGGTGGCTCCTCTACCCCGTTTCCTATGAGCCTGTGATGTCCGTATGGACAAAAAAAAAATGATAAAATAGAGGGTTGTAACATTATAAACTTACATTAACAAGAAGGACTAAAGATAGTATATAAGATGTAAACTTACACTAGAATCGGGCGTAGGCGTGATCGGGTCTGCGAAACCCCCACAAGTGTCCTCCCGTGCATGTGGGCTATCCGACTGATCCATATGTATGCTTGTTCGGAAACAATATATATGTATTAGCATAGGTTATAACTCAAAATAAATACAGAAGTATAAATAAAAATAACTAGATAGGTCCTGTAGATATACAAAACATCTATATATCCAATATAAGGACAATACGGGAGATTGAAAACTATAGTTTTTGAAGATTGCCAAGAACTGGTCACGGCCTGGCCGTGATGTACATCACGGCCGTAACGTGCAAACTGAACCAGACCTCATAGGCGGGCGATCACGCCTAGTCGTGATGAGCATCACGGCCGTGACAGATCAACCAGCAGAGCAACATGCACTCAAAACCAAAAATAGAGACATTCCAAACAACTCAAACTCACGGTTTAAAGTTACAACTACTAAGACTACAGTTTCAACATACACTCAAAACCAAAAATAGAGACATTCCAAACAACTCAAACTCACAGTTTCAAGTTTCAACTACTGAGACTACAGTTTCAAACCAGCAGAGCAACATGCATGCACTCAAAACCGTGAATAAAAAAATGTGCCCTAATTAAAGACTCACCAGAAATAGGCGCTCGCGTGGTGGTGGGGGGGAAGCTCGAGTGGTGGCCAACGTTCGATGTGGTTACTGAGAGCAGAGGGACAAGGAGAGTTAGTGCGCGGGAAGGCTAGGGGAAAGAGAGATGTCAAGTTATTGCAAAGAATGAGCGGGAAAGACAGAGTTAGGGGTTAAGAGTGTACCTCACGGTGGTGGCGAAGAAGCCCTCGCGGTGGTTGCGGTGGAGATGAGCTCGCGATTAGGGCAGAGTGAGAGCGAGAGTGAGGGTTGAGCGTGATGAAAAGAGAAAAGACGTACAGAGAAGTGGAGACGGCGCGCGGGGGTAAACGTTATAATTAAAATAAAACAACATTTTACGTCAGTTTTTGGTAAAACCTGACGTTGAAGATCATATATTTAACGTCAGTTGTCTTAATAAACGGACGTTAAAAACTCTCACACTTATTACGTCAGTTGTTAGTAATAACCGACGTTAAAGGTCATATATTTAACGTAAGTTGTATTAAGAAACTGACGTTAAAAACACTCACAACTTCTTACGTCAGTTGTATTACACAACGGACGTTAAAGGTTTATTAGTTTCTTCAAAAACATTCATTCCCTTGACTACTGTGCTACTTACCCATTCACCTTTGTACCTAATCCTCTTAATGAGCATTAAGTTTATAGATAAGTTTTCAAGAAAATCAGAATAACTTAGTAACTTCATCCCTTGCTCCTATAAATAGCTTCCTTCCATCCTTTTAATTAATTTTTTCGCTTCACAATATGGCTCTGCCGTGGAGATTAACTTCATCACTCTTTCTTCCTATTCCTAGACTCAAAGGTCTTTGTCTTAATGGTCAAACAACTTCTGAGTTTGAGTAAATCTCATTACATGGATATTAAGGTTGGGTGAATCACGTAATGTGATTCTCTCACTTTATTTCATCCCCGTCATCCCTTTCACTTTGCTTTGGAAGCAAGTGATTGTGGATTCAAGATGATGCATCAAGGAACTCCACCGAAGAAGAAAGATGCAAAGATCCATTTCACTTTGCTTTCGCTGCTAGTGACTGAGGATTTACTTTGCATCTTGGAATTCAAGTGAGGGAGGTGATGCATCCATTGGAGTTTCTGATGACAGGACTGAGAAGAAAATGATGTTGATGCAGAAACTTTTTTATATTTTAGGGCTATGTTGCAGAAATTTTTTATCTTTTAATCATGTAATTTTAACTTATGAATCGCTTCAATGTCATACGATTTGATTATACATATAACATGTTTTATGTTAAGTGTTTATTTATTTTAATTTGCACAATAATTTGTTTACTAATTCAAGCTAATTAATAAAAATTAAAAATAAACTTGTATAAAAAAAGGTTTAGAAATAAACTGCAGTACTATATGGAGTGATCTGCGTTAAGAGGGACAATAGGGACATGACAACCAATGAAATGAGTTTCATAATTATTTACGTCAGTTATTTATAGAACTGACCTAAATAGTTTACCCACCACCTCATTTTTAACGTCAACTTAATTGATGACTGCCAAGTTCCCGTATATTAATTACATTATTTCCAATATTCATTCTGCACGTTTATAATATATAGGATTATTTACGTCAGCTGTTTATTTAACTGAAGTAAAAATCAAACTTTTAACGTCAGTTTTATAAAAAACTGACGTTAACAATTAATATTTTTTATTTGAAAAACACTTTTAACGTCATTTTTTTAAAAAAACTGACGTTAAAAGTGTATAGATATCTGCAAAAACATTCATTCCTTTGACTGTACTGTGCTACTTACCCATGTACCTTGTAACTCAATCCTCTTAATGAGCATTAAGTTTATAGGTAAGTTTTCAAGAAAATCAGAATAGCTTAGTAACTTCATCCCCTGCTCCTATAAATAGCTTCCTTCCATCCTTTTAATTTTCTGCTTCACAATATGGCTCTGTCGTGGAGATTAACTTCATCACTCTTTCTTCCTATTCCTAGACTCAAAGGTCTTTGTCTTAATGGTCAAACAACTTCTGAGTTTGAGTAAATTACATTACATGGGTGATAAGTCTGAGTAAATTACATTATGTGAGTTGCTCACCTTATCACCTTCCGGAGAATCAGCTGCTGGAGGGCTAATCAGGTGCTCGAGGGTCACAGTTCCAAAACCTCAGCTTTGGCAGCAAGTGATCGTCTTGGAAGTCTCTGGAACCACTGCCTTTGCTTGAAACAGATCTAGTGCACCTGTTTTTTCCTCTCTCTTGAGCTCTCTCATGCCCCCAGTTTTCTGAGGTCTTCGAAGTATAGTTTTCCCTTTGGCATATTTCATAAAACTCTCTGATGGGATGTAGCTTTAATGTTTAGGATTTTAAACCCGTTCAATGTAACTTTTTATAGGATTTTAAACCCTTTCAATGTAACTTTTTATAGGATTTTAAACCCTTTCAATCTTCTCAGATCGATCAGACATAAAGTACTTCATGAATGAGATCCGGTTTGTGTTATTGATTAAACTTATAGTTTTCAAAACAGAAACACAAAACATCAAAGCAATTCATGTGAAACTGAAACTTTGAGGAAGGCAATGCGGAAGGGATCGTATATTAGATAAAAAAATTATTAAAATAACCTTTAACGTCTGTTGATGTAAGGATCGACGTTAAAAGTGAAGTGACTTACTTTTAACGTCGGTTCTTTATCGAACCGAGCGTTAAAATGTTCACTCTTTAACGCCGATTCTTTATTGAACTGGCGTTAAAAAGTGAGTCACTTCACTTTTAACGTCAGTCATTAAAACAACTGACGTTAAAATTGAATTAATGAACTCTGATATTTACAAAACTGCCACCGCCTCCTTTTTAACGTCTAGCTTTTGGTTAACTGACGTAAACCTTTACCGTCTAATGTATATTTTCCACTAGTGAACACATGCATAATTTCTAAATTATCAGCACACAACCAGGATCCCGCCTTTCGGACAGGATCACATCCTATTGAGCTCCGTTCTCCACTAACAAACAACACATATTGACAAACACATGCATAAACATTAAATTATCAGCATACAATCAGACAAGATCACATCCTATTGAGTTCAGCTCTCCACTACCAAACAACACGATAATTCACATAATACATTACACTGAGTGTTCAGAGAACTTACCTGAGAGAGAAAACACAACCGAGCAAGGATAAGGGGAGGAGCCGGAGCCAACAGATAGTAGAAGAATATGACAACAAGGACCTATCGTGCATAAATGAAATTAGTCATTTCAAATCAAATCACTATTATATATATACAGAATCCAGTACAACTATTTATAAGACTAGAAACACATAAATTAATATAAAATAGAATCAACAATATACAGTTACAAATATAGAACAACTTGCAACTTCCCTTCTTCCTTATACTCTCCTCCCCATCTCCTTTATTTCAGAAGAAGAGGAAACAAAGGGAGAAAAGTACTAAGGAACCTTTTCTCTCCCAAAACCTAAGTCTTCGAAGATGAGGTAAGGGTTTAAATCTTAAATTACAAATTTCATTTGTTTGTGGTTTGTCATATTTGCATGTCTGAGAACTCAAAACAAAATTCAAAACACAAAATTTAAGCTTTAATGAGTGACAAAAACGTAACTATAATAAATTAAACTAAAAAAAAAAAGAATGTTTCAAATGCTTTTTGGATGGGCAAAGCAAGTGTCACGATTCATGAAATCATTCAGACCTGGACTCTACTCTGGTGTTTATACAAACACATAAAACTCACCCAGGATAATTGTTCTCTCTCACTTTTAACTCTCAAACTCACACAACACTTATAATGGAAGAGAATAAAATTTATGTTCTCATATTCTTGATTCATTCCATCATCAAATTGACAACGTACAACCATGGCCTTTTATAGGCAACACGTATAGGGTGTCACAGTGGCGGGCGGTTGTGTATGGGTGGCAAATGAGATGAGAGAGATTCCAAAATACCTGCTATTTCATCTGGATCATTTTTCTTTTCTTTGTTCATCTTTTTTTACAAAACAGGGATATATAGAGATGTATAGAAAAAAAAATTAAACAAATTATATAACAAATGATTAATCTAATAAATGAGATTAGGCATCACAAATGCCAAATTATAAAAAAAAATAAAAAAAATGCTCAAAAGCATACTATTAATGGTTTGTACAATTTTCAACTTTAGTTGCAATTAATGAATTTATTTTGTGATTTTATTTCACTTGTGACATTTTTTTGTAACTTTTGAAAGCCATGGAATCTTGCCAAAGTTTAGTGGAGCAAGTATGAGGTTGGTTCCACCTAGACTTAGAGTTAAATTTTAGATATTGATAAATTTTTCCTAGTCTAGTTGTCGCCCAATTAATAAATGAATTGTAAAGGTGAAACAACATACATTATTAAAATAAATAAAAATAAATAAATTTATATTTAATCAAATATAAATTACCTAAGCGACAAAATCTACCAAGATGAATTTTGTCATCTACTATGTTAAATTGTTATACCTAAATAATTTATCTCATGAATATCTAGTGGTAAAGCATGTGCTCATGAAAAAATAATCAATGGAGCATAAAAAATAATAAGAAAACGTATGATTATATTTCCCTGAATCAATAGTAAATTATCAAACATCAAATGTGTCCATGATAGGAAATCACAATTTATATCCAACTACTATCAGTAACCCTCGAATAAATTCTAAGCATGAGAAAAACAAGATTGAACACATGGAACGTTTAATTATATCAATCGAGAGGAACACAAATTCAGTAAGTGTTAAATTCTAATATTGAGTAACAACAAGCCAACATAGCATACCAAAATAATAAAGGTTTCATCATCCCCATTGTACAAGAAAATCTAAATAGAAAAACTCATAGGTAGAATCAGTACTACCCTCCTCACGCTGTGTGGGCATCCCTTATAGATTTTTTTGTTTGAAAAGAATAATTTAGGGTGATGATGCCCTAGTCTAAGGTAGGGAAAACCCTCGGGCTCTATGATACAAAGGGATTTACATTTACCTTCCTCAAGGAGACTAGTGGGGGCTCGAACTCACGACCTGTCAGATACGAGATTATGTCATGCTAGCTCTACTAGACCAACCACTTGGGGTTCCTAATAGATTAATTTTGTTCTAGGTCTCTAACTCATTGGTTATATGATAAGATCAATTTAGATTTAGCTCTAATGCTTTATGATTTCTGCAAACACAAACATGAAAACCTCCCATCACCACCACTGTGTTCACACCATCACAGACCACATCAGACACAGCTTCTCCCATTCATTTATATAAACACAAACATGAAAACATTTGTGAATGATAAAGAAGTATTTAAAATCTGACATATGTAAAAACGAAAATTAAACATCGATATCCAACCACAAACCACATAGCAAAATCAAAACACACAGAGTTTTCAACAACAAATTTGTTACCTGTATTTTGTGAATCCGCCGACAGCTAACGTATCTCCCCAGTCCCCAAGTGAATGGATGAGAGAGACCTTAGAAACAGATAGAGAGAGAGAAGCAGAGTGAGACAGAGAGAGATGCGAGAGAAACAGAGACAAAGAGAGAGAGATGGAGTAGAGGAGAGCTTACCTGAGCAGAAGGGATGGTGGTGGTGACAGGAGGTGTCTTGTGGTGGCCGGAGCGTGCGGCTAGGAACAGAGAAACAGTGAGAGAGAGATATGCCTCGAGTAAAATAAGGAAGAAGGAGGTTCTGTCGAATTTAGGGATTTCAGTTTTAGCGACCGAATTAGTTCGGTCGCTAATATGGTTAGTTTGAATTTGAATTTATAATTATAGTGACCGATTTAATTTTCGGTCGCAAAAAGGCGCTATTTTAATTTTTTTACGCGTCGTTTAGCGACCGAATTAATATCGGTCGCAAATATAAATAAAGTTTGAAGTATGAATTCATAAATTTAGCGACGGATTTTTAAATCGGTCGCTAATATATATAAAGTTTGACCGTTGCATTTAAATCGGTCGCCATTTCGGTCGCTAAAAATTCATAAATTTCTGACTTGTATTTTCCTTTGTTTAGCGACCGATATCTTTGCTACGCCCTATTTCGGTCGCTATTTCGGTCACAGAATCCACTCTCACCAGTGTTTCATGTAGATCCTGTAATCGGCCGCTATTTCGGTCGCAAATAGCAACCAAAAAATTCGGTCACTATTTTCGATCGCTAAATGACCTTTTTTTTGTAGTGTCAAACAACTGACGTTAATAGTATTTTATAAAATATACAGTACACTATTAACGTCAGTTGTATTAGGAAACTGACGTTAAAAATAAAACCTTTAACGTCGGTTCTTTAACACAACTGACGTTAGTTTGAACAATATTAACGTCAGTTGTGTTAAATAACTAACGTTAAAGGTTTGATTTTTAACGTCATTTGTTTAAACAACTGACGTTAAAATATTAACTATCAACGTCAGCTGTATTTATGTCAGACAATATTCTGACGTATAAAATCAAATTTAACTGACATAAAAAGCACTTATTGCACTAGTGACTCGTCCAAATCTAGCCTTTTTATTTGCGAAAAGATTTCAACTTTGCTTAAATTCTGATAAACACAATTCAACCCTCCCTTCTTGTGTTTATAGTTGTCTATTTCAAATGTGACTTCTTCCAAGGATGTGTAATTGAGTATAGTGAACACCCTATTTTGATCCGATCATTTTTGAATTTTACTTAAATTAGTATAGAAAAAATCCAAAGGATGCTGATCAGCCTCTGGCTCGACTAGTTTCTGACTAGTAAAGACCATGGTTTTGTTCGAGTTTAATCTCGTTTTCGCCCAAATTAGACTTAATTGTCCTCAAGCAACATTTTGAGTCTATAAAGTAGTTTTAGGGTATTTTCATTGATTTTGAGTCAAATAAAGCATTCACTGCCATTTCATATTTTCAGGTTAACTTAAGAGTCAAGGGAATGAAGAAACAGTGGAGAATGAAATTCTGGAAATGCTCGCCCCGCCAGAGGCTACTCGCCTCGCGAGACTGAAGACCAGCCAGAGACAGCAGAATGTCATCTTTTCTGTCTCGCCCCGCGAATCACACCTCTCCTCGCGAGCCTGAAGGCTGACTGTGCCAGAGAATGCAACCACTTCTGTCTCGCCCCGCGAACCGTGTCTCGCCTCGCGAGCCTGAGGATCAGAAGCCATCAAGCCCAGGCCCTGATACTCATCACGGGCATATTTGAGAAGACCCTTACTGTCTCGCATCGCGAGCTACTACTCGCCTCGCGAGAATCCAAATTCAAACCGGCGCCATTTTTAATATTCGCCTCGCGAGAGGCTACTCGACTCGCGAGCGTGTGCAGTTTCTGAAAGTTATAAATAGCTGTTTTAGGGCAGAACAGAGGGATCTTTTGCTAATCCTTGTTTACAAATTTTCTGGGCTGTATTACATTTTTGATGGAGCTCTAAATCCCATAAATTGATCTGCTGTGATTGGTTTCCGTTGCACTTGAGGTTCTATTGATTCCCAATTTAATTTACTTTTCCCTTTCAATATTTTTCCTATATGTCTTGTTTGCTTAATTCAAGTTATATAGGATGAGTCTTGATTTATTTCGATGATCATATGTTCCTTACTTTAATCGCGTTTGCTTAATTCGCGTATGTTCAAATCGTGTTTGCTTAATTCACGAAGGGCATAATCCGTTTGCTTAATTCGGAATAGGAACATATATCTCGTATGAGCAACTTCGCTTGTTAATTGTTGCAACAATTGAAAGGGGATTAGAATCCGCTTTGGGCTTTGAATTACGTGAACCAATGATAGTGGGAAACCGAGAACAGTAGGTCAATCGTTTCAATTTATTTGATAACCACTTAATTTGCATTGCTGTTCTTGACTATTTTCTTGATTGAATCTTTAATCTGAAACACCCCCCCCCCCCAAAAAAAAACTGATTTTTCTGAAAATAACAATCCAAGAGTCCTTGTGAGACGATACTCGAGTTGTCGCACCCTGACTACACTTTTTACAAACCACTCGCTTTTTGACGCGTACGCGACAACGCGTCAAAATTGGCATCGTTGCCGGGGACTCTTGTTTGTTATTTTCGCATTTTTCGTTTTTTCTGTTTTTCTGATGAATTAGTCTGGCTGCTAGGTCTACTTGTTCTGACTTGTGTGATTTTGATCCTGAAATGGAAAGAACTTTGCACACACGCCGTAGAGCAATTCGGGCTTGCACTAGTAGTAATTCTAATTCTGCACCTGTTTCTAATAACATGACTGACCAAAGAACATTAAGACAGCTTGCTGCTCCTAATGTTAATTACAATGGCTTGTGTATTGAATATACTGATGTCGTTTCTCCTTTCGAATTAAAATCTGGTTTAATACACTTGTTGCCAAAGTTTAGTGGTCTTGCAGGTGAGGATCCACACAAGCATTTGAAGGAATTCCAGGTTGTCTGCTCTACACCCTTGAGACCGGAAGGAATATCTGAAGATCATATCAAGCTGAGAGCCTTCCCATTCTCGCTTCAAGGTGATGCGAAGGATTGGCTGTACTATCTTGAGCCAAACTCTGTTACAGCCTGGAATGATCTGAAGAAAGTCTTCCTAGAAAGATACTTCCCTGCCTCCAGAGCTGCATCAATCAAAAAGGAGATATGTGGTATTAGACAGGGCAATGAGCCATTGGCTGAATATTGGGAGAGATTCAAGAAGTTGGTATCCAGTTGCCCTCAACACCAGATTTCCGAGCAACTCCTTATTCAGTACTTCTACGAGGGGTTGCTTCCGATGGATAGAAATATTTTGGATGCTGCGAGTGGGGGAGCACTTGTTGATAAGACCCCAGCTGCTGCCAAGCAATTGATTGAAAACATGTCACTTAACTCCCAGCAGTTCACAACTAGAAGCAATTCTGTTGAAGCAAGGAGTGTGAATGAGATCCATGGTTCTTCTTCCAACAAGGCCCTCGAAACCAGAATTGATGAGCTCACCTCTTTGGTGAAGCAGTTGGTAATGGATAAGGTTCGACCAGCAAGGTTGTGTGGCATTTGCACCTCTCCTAAGCACCTGACTGATGCATGCCCCATTCTGAGGGATGAGTTAGTCACTGATTTGCCCCAAGCTTATGCAGACAATCTTTACAATCAAGGCAACAATCAGAACAGGTACAACAACATTCCTGACCTCTCTACAAATAAGTACCACCCCAACTGGAGGGACCATCCAAACCTTCGGTATGGGGACTCATCCACACAACAGCAGCTGATAGCACCACCACATAATTCTCCCCAAGTGACCACCTCTGCACCTTCTGGACCTTCACTAGAGGACCAGATCAAGCAAATGGCTGAAAGCAATCTCCAGTTTCAGCAGCAGACAAATGCTAGTATTCACTCTTTGCAGACACATATTGGACAGCTTGCCACTTCGATGAATGCCATGCAGCAAGCTCAGGGATCGAACCGACTACCTGCACAAACAGTGGTGAATCCTAATGCGCCAAGTCCTAATGTGAGTGAGATTTCTTTGAGATTTGGGAAAGTTGTAGAGGCAGCCCCTGAAAAGGATAAAGAAACTGTTGAGGTAATACCTGAACCTTCTGCTGTTGTTGAAGCTGAGAGAGAGTATGTGCCACCGATCCCCTTCCCACAAAGAGTGCTGAAGAATAAAAATGTTGTTGAGGGAGACAAGGAGAGAGAGATCCTGGATGTGTTCAGAAAAGTGGCGGTAAACATTCCGCTTCTTGATGTGATCAAGCAGGTTCCGAAGTACGCAAAGTTTTCGAAAGATTTGTGCACACACAAGAGGAGGTTGAAGGGAAATGAGAGAGTCAACTTGGGGCGAAATGTTTCAACCCTTATTCAACCTAAACCTGCGCCTGAGAAGGTTACAGTTTCAGCCCTCAGTCAGGCAATGCCACAAAAGTGCAAGGATCCGGGAACTTTTGCTATTCCATGCACCATTGGGGACAGTAAATTCGACAACTGCATGTTGGATTTGGGAGCTTCTATTAATGTCATGCCCACTTCTATCTTCAACAACCTTAATCTTGGTCCCTTGCAACATACAGGTCTTACTATTCAGTTGGCAAACAGGACCAATGCTCGCCCCATTGGAGTGGTAGAAGATGTGTTGGTACAGGTTAATGAATTGATTTTCCCTGCTGAATTTTACATCCTAGACATGGCAGGGGAAACGAATTCAAGCAAATCACCGATCATTCTGGGCAGACCGTTCATGAAGACAGCAAGGACAAAGATTGATGTTCACGATGGAACCATGTCCATGGAGTTTGGTGACATTGTGGCAAAATTCAACATTTTCGATGCTATGAAGCATCCCTTGGAAGAGCACTCTGTCTTTCAAATAGAGCTGCTCTCTGAAATTGTTGATGAAACTTATGATGATTTGGAAGCAGCACCAGTAACCCTCTCCACTTGCTTATCACCTCCAACTGTGGAACAACCGGCGATGGAGTTCGAGCCTCTGCCTGAGAGACCGGAATTTGCACCATTGAATATGAAGGCACTATGGCCAGTCCAAGAGGTTGAACCCCATTTTTATTGGGAAGACTTTGGTGACAAGGTTGACAAGGGGGTCATCTTTGACCCCAAGAGGGAGTGAAGAGTCCGCCGCACTCGGCGAGGTCACCATGATCGTCAAGCGCTCACTCTCATGCTTATGCTGCATACCGTGGGGTCCGGGAGGATCATATTGCAATTTGGGCATTCCTTGGCCGCTGTACCACAGTCAGTGGGATCCCGGTGGAACCGCCTCCATGAGTTTTTTCTAAACCTTCTCCTTTCCCTCACCCCTATTTTATATTTGTGTTCATTCATTGAGGACAATGCATATTTTAAGTGTGGGGGAGGGAACCAATTGTTTGTTTGTTTTTGTTTTGTTTTTCCTTGTTTGTGTGCTTTTAGTCATATGTGTGTGAATCTTGTGTCGGCAAGCTTGATTTGGTTTTGTTGAATTTGCATAGACGGATTGCATGATATTTGTTGACTGTTGATGATTTCCCCCTAGGTTTTGAGAATTGAAAATTGACCCCCATGTGAAAAATTGAAAATTAAACTTTGAGATATTCCATTATGACTGCATGATTTATGATAAGTTTGGGGTGATAGGGTGCACACACTAGGGATAGAATCTCGGTCAAACAATTTGCAAAAAATGTCCAGGTGAGGATTTGAGCCTCCAACACGTTTTTTAACTGTGGGAATCACTTTTGAGCTGCACTTTCCCGAATTTGCTTGAATCTCTTCTTGGTTTGCATGTCTATGTGTTTGCATCAAATGATTTAGGCAATTTTCTTTGGATTAGCTACTTGGCCTAAATTGAACCAGTCCCTAATGCATGTTCCCTAGTTAGCCCCGTTGAGCCTAATTAGCCTGTTGTTTTCTTGATAACCTCGTGTTATAAGCCAAAATCTGGAAAAACCATGTTAACCCGATCTTAGGATTATGAGAGCATGGAAGCTTAGCAAGAGAAGGGTTGCAAGAAACTAAGTTTGGGGTGGCTACAAGGATAAGATGTGTTGTTTGGGATTGAGAAAAAGAAAAAAAATAAAGGTTGGAGCCAAGGGCAAAAAGAAAGAAAAAAAAAGAGAAAAGTGCAAAAATGTCAACAAAGGGTATTGAAGGAAAAGGGTTGTAGTCACCTAAAAGCAAAAAGAAAAAAAATGGAAAAAGGAGTTTGAGTGGAAGTTCAACGTGTCAAATGCTCATGCTCTCTTAGTTCCTAGGGACTTAAGCCTAGTATCTTTGAATATCCTACCCTTAGCCAGGCCCCATTACAACCTTAAAAGACCTCTTGATGTTGCATGCATGTTTTCGTGGGAACCTTGTCTGAGATGAAAATCAAATTCATGGGAAGTGCTCTTAAAAGTGAAATTGAGTGAAATGTTGATAGCCTAGACAAATTGAGCGGATGAGTGAAACACTAAATTCCCTTGTGAGGAAGGCGATTGTTTGAATTTGGTGATCTCCCTTTTTTGTGTGTAACTTGGATCCTCAACTCAGATTATTGATTGCATGAATGAGGGAATTATCAACTGTTTTAAGTAGATGAATGTGGGGGTTACATTGTTACAAAAAGGGGGGGAACATTGAAGAAAAATTGTTTTGTTGAAATTGCATGAAATTTGTGCGAATTTGATTGAAACCTCTAAGCTTGCCAAGTTCGAGTCTTTTTGAGTTTTAGTTTGCTTGGGGACAAGCAAAGTTTAAGTTTGGGGTATTTTGATCAGCCTCTGGCTCAACTAGTTTCCGACTAGTAAAGACCATGGTTTTGTTAGAGTTTAATCTCGTTTTCGCCCAAATTAGACTTAATTGTCCTCAAGCAACATTTTGAGTCTGTAAAGTAGTTTTAGGGTATTTTCATTGATTTTGAGTCAAATAAAGCATTCACCGCCATTTCATATTTTCAGGTTAACTTAAGAGTCAAGGGAATGAAGAAACAGTGGAGAATGCAATTCTGGAAATGCTCGCCCCGCGAGAGGCTACTCGCCTCGCGAGACTGAAGACCAGCCAGAGACAGTAGAATGTCATCCTTTCTGTCTCTCCCCGCGAATCACACCTCGCCTCACGAGCCTGAAGGCTGACTGTGCCAGAGAATGCAACCACTTCTGTCTCGCCCCGCGAACCGTGTCTCGCCTCGCGAGCCTGAGGATCAGAAGCCATCACGCCCAGGCCCTAATACTCATCACAGGCGTATTTGAGAAGACCCTTACTGTCTCGCATCGCGAGCTACTACTCGCCTCGCGAGAATCCAAATTCAAACTGGCGCCATTTTTAAGATTCGCCTCGCGAGCGTGCACAGTTTCTGAAAGTTATAAATAGCTGTTTTAGGGCAGAACAGAGGGATCTTTTGCTAATCCTTGTTTACGAATTTTCTGGGCTGTATTGCGTTTTTGATGGAGCACTAAATTCCATAGATTGATCTGCTGTGATTGGTTTCCATTGCACTTGAGGTTCTATTTATTCCCAATTTAATTTGCTTTTCCCTTTCAATATTTTTCCTATATGTCTTGTTTGCTTAATTCAAGTTATATAGGATGAGTCTTGATTTATTTCGATGATCACATGTTCCTTACTTTAATCGCGTTTGCTTAATCCGCGTATGTTCAAATCGTGTTTGCTTAATTCACGAAGGGCTTAATCCGTTTGCTTAATTCGGAATAGGAACATATATCTCGTAGGAGCAATTTCGCTTGTTAATTGTTGCTACAATCGAAAGGGGGATTAGAATTCGCTTAAGGCTTGGAATTACGTGAACCAATGATAGTGGGAAACCGAGAACAGTAGGTCAATCGTTTCAATTTATTTGATAACCACTTAATTTGCATTGCTGTTCTTGACTATTTTCTTGATTGAATCTTTAATCTGACCCCAAAAAAAAAAAAACTGATTTTTCTGAAAATAACAATCCAAGAGTCCTTGTGAGACGATACTCGAGTTGTCGCACCCTGACTACAGTTTTTACAAACCACTCGCTTTTTGACGCGTGCGCAACAGCGCGTCAGATGCCAAAAAAAAATCACAAAAATATTTTGTCCTTCGTTTATTTAGTTTTCTTTATGTTTGCCTTTAAAATTTAGATAAATCCAAAAAATTGAAAAATCATAAAAAATATATTATTATTTATTTTTATTTTTATCATTAAACTTGTAGATTCGCCATTTTAGGTTATTAATAAAAGAAAATATAAATATAAAAAATGAACAAAATAAATTATATTAACCATTCTTCTTAGTTATTCATTGTCTAGTTATTTTGTTACTTTACTTCATTTTTAGTTTATCTTATAAGCATACAGATAATAACAAAACAAAAAAAAAAACAGTATAGTCGTAATGTTTTCAGTTATTGGGCCCGAACCAGGTTGACACGCTGTCGCTCACGGGTCAAAAAGAGAGTGATTGGAAAAATATGTAGCTAGGGAGCGACAACTCGAGTATCGTCTCACAAGGATTCTTGAATTGTTATTAACTTCAAAATCAGTTTTTTTTTTGGGGGGGGGGGGGGGTTCAGATTGAAAGATTCAATTAAAAGAAAACAATGCAATTAAGAAATAAGTGATTATCAATAATTAAAACGATTAATCTACTGTTCTCGGTTTCCCACTATCATCGATTCATATAATTCCCATGCCCTAAGCGGATTCTAATCCCTTTTCGATTGTAGCAACAATTAAGAAGCGAAATTGGCACTACACGATATATGTTCCCAATTCCCGAATTAAGCAAACGGGTTGAAGCACTCGTGAATTAAGCAAACACGATTGAACACACGCGAATTAAGCAAACGCGATTAAGTATAGGAACATAAAATCATCGAAACAAATCAATACCTATTCTATATAATCCTGAATTAAGCAAACAGAACGTACAGGATAGTATTGAAAGGAAGAAGCAATTTAATCCGGGAATTACATAATCTCTTATCTTCTCATCACGCCCGTGATGTGTGTCACGCCTGGGACGTGATGCTTTCTGACTTTCATGATCTCCTCATCACGCCCGTTATGTGTGTCACGACTGGGCCGTGATCCTTTCTGTCTTCCATGGGTAGCTCATCACGGTCGTGACCAGTGTCACGGGCTGGGCGTGATGGCCTCTACTTCAGGTGTTCTTCCCTTCTTGCTTTTCCTATCAACCTGAAAACATGAAATAGCAGTAAGTGCTTTATTTGACTCAAAATCAACTAAAGTACCCTAAAACTACTTAAGAGACTCAAAATGTTGCCTGAGGACAATTACATCCAAATTTGGGTGAAATCGAGATTAAACTCGAATAAAACCCATGGTCTTACTAGTTAAAAACTAGTCGAGCCAGAGGCTGATCAAATTACCCCAAACTTAGACTTTGCTTGTCCCCAAGCAAACTAAAACTCAAAAGGACTCAAACTTAGCAAGCTTAAAGGGTTCAACCAATTTCGCACAGATTTCGTGAAATTCTAGCAAAACAATTTCCCTTCAATGTTTCCCCTTTTTTTCAACAATGTAATCCCCCACATTCATTTACTTTAAACCATTGATCATTCCATCATTCATGCAATCAGTAATCTAAGTTGAGGATCCAAGTTACACACAAAAGGGAGATCACCAAATTCAAACAATCGCCTTCCTCACAAGGGCATTTAATGTTTCACTCATTCGCTCAGTTTGTCTAGGCTATGAATTTTTCACTCAATTTCACATTTCAAGAGCACTTCCCATGAATTTGATTTCCATCTCAAACAAGGTTCCCACGAAAACATGCATGCAACATCAAAAGGTCTTTTAAAGGTTGTAATGGGGCCTGGCTAAGGGTAGGATATTCAAAGGTACTAGGCTTAAGTCCCTAGGAACTAAGAGAGCATGAGAATTTTGACATATTGAATTCCCACTCAAGTTCCTTTTTCCATTTTTCTTTTTGCCTTGGGTGACTACAGCCTTTTTCTTTCAATACCCTTTTTTTTTTTACATTTTTGTTCTTTTCTTCTTTTTTTTCCTTTTTTTTTCCTTTGCCCTTGGCTCCAACCTTTGTTTTTTTCTTTTTCTCAATCAAAACAACACATAATATCCTTGTAGCCACCCCAAACTTAGTTTCTTGTAAACCTTTGTCTTGCTAAGCATCCATGCTCTCCTAATCCTAAGATTGGGTTAACATGGTCTTTCCAGATTTTAGGCTCATAACATGAGGTCAACAAGAAACAATAGGCTTATTAGGCTCAATGTGGCTAACTGGGGAACATGCATCAGGGATTGGTTCAATTTAGGCCAAGTAGCTATATTCAAAGAAAATTGCCTAAATCATTTGATGCAAGCACATAAACATGTAAACCATGAAGAGACTCAAGCAAATTCGGGAAAGTGCAACTTGAAAGTGATTCACACAATTAAAAACATGTTGGAGGCTCAAATCCTCACCTGGACATTTTTCGCAAATTGTTTGACCGAGATTCAATCCCTAGTGTGTGCACCCCTTCACCCCAAACTTATCATAAATCATGCAATCACAATAGAATATCTCAAGGTTTAATTTTCAATTTTTTCACATGGGGATCAAATTTAAATTTCAAAACCTAGGGGAAACAGTCAACACATATCATGCAATCCATCTATGCAAAATTTGACTAAAATCCATCAAGCTCACCGACACAAGACTCAACACACATACGAATCAAAGCACACAAACAAGGAAAACAAAACAAAAAAACAAAACAAGTGGTTCCCTCCCCCACACTTAAAACATGCATTGTCCTCAATGAAATAACATAGATATAAAACAAGAGTGAGGGAAAGGAGAAGGTGCTCCCTGATCAAGTTGTAGTGTAGGTGGGCTCTCCTAAGGAGAGCTCCTCAACAGTTGCATCTTCAGGCACCGAGCTCTCATGGAATAGCTTCAAGCGCTGCCCATTAACCTTAAAGACCTTGTTTCTACCTGCACTTTTTATTTCTACTGCACCATGAGGGAAAACATTAGTAAAAACAAATGGGCCATTCCACTTGGATCGAAGTTTCCCCACCATAGGCTTCTAGCATAAGCTCTTCAAGCTGCTGTAATTGGAGTTTTCTCTCAATGCCTGCTTTCTGCATTTCCAAGTTACATCTTCTGACCTCCCAATAAGCTCGGTGCTCAATCTCTATAGGAAGATGGCATGCCTTACCGAACACAAGTCTATAGGGAGACATCCCTATTGGTGTCTTGAAAGCGGTTCTTTGAGCCCAAAGTGCGTCTTCTAGACGGCGGCTCCAATCCTTCCTGTTTGGCTGCACCACTTTCTCTAGGATATGTTTGATCTCTCTGTTTGAGATCTCAGCCTGCCCATTAGTCTAGGGATGGTATGCAGTAGAGACCCTGTGCACAACTCCATACTTCCGGAATAAACCTTCCATGGTGCGGTTGCAGAAATGAGTGCCTTGGTCACTTATGATAGCCCGAGGTATTCCGAACCTGCAGAAGATATTGGTCCTGACAAAATTTGCAACAACTCTGGAATCATTAGTCCTAGTGGGGATAGCTTCCACCCACTTTGAAACATAGTCAATAGCTAGTAAAATATAGAGAAAACCAAAAGATGCAGGGAAAGGACCCATAAAGTCAATTCCCCACACATCAAACACCTCACAAAATCATAGGTTGCTGAGGCATTTCACTCTTACGAGTGATGGCTGTACCTGCTGTCTGACACTCCTTACAAGTCTGGTAAACCTCATAAGCATCTCTAAAAATGGTGGGCCAATAAAAACCTGAGTCCAGGATTTTTCTTGCAGTCCTCTGTGGCCCAAAGTGTCCCCCTACTTGAGAGGCATGAGAAAAGTGCAAGATAGACTCAATCTCATAGTCGAGGACACATCTGCTAATTACCAGATCACTGTCAAACTTCCAAAGATATGGATCATCCCAAACATAGTATTTGGCATCACTCCTGAGTTTGTGAATTTGAACCCTAGTTGCACCTGTTGGAAAAACACCAGCAACAAGATAGTTAACAATATCAGGAAACCAAGGACTTACCCCATGTAACTGTAAAAGCTGCTCATCAGGAAAGTCATCCTGAATGGGGGAAGGATCCTCATCCCTCTCTATTCTGCTCAAGTGATCAGCTACTAAATTCTCAGCTACACTCTTATCTTTAATCTCCACACTGAACTCTTGGAGCAACAACATCCACCGAATCAATCTCGGTTTCGCCTCTGGCTTCTTCAACAAGTACTTCAAAGCTACATGGTCAGCAAAAACAATAACCTTGGAACCTAGCAAATATGATCTAAATTTATCAAGAGCAAAAACAATAGCTAGAAGTTCCTTTTCGGCAGTGGTGTAATTAGCCTGTGCAGCATCTAAAGTCCTAGAAGCATAGTAAATAACATGGGCAGCCTTGCCCACCCTTTGTGCCAGGACCGCCCCCACAGCATAGTTAGAGGCATCACACATGATCTCAAAGGGGAGGGTCCAGTCAGGGGGCTGGATGATGGGAGTGGAGGTCAATGCCTTCTTCAAGAAATCAAACGCCTTCTTGCAGTTGTCATCAAAGTTGAAAGTGGTGTCATTCTTCAACAAGTTTGACAGAGGGAGCGCTATCTTGCTGAAATCCTTTATGAAGCGCCTGTAGAAACCTACATGACCAAGAAAAGAACGAATCTCGCGAACGCAAGATGGGTAAGGCAGTGTAGAAATCACATCAATCTTAGCAGGATCTACTGAAATACCCTTTTCAGAAATAATGTGCCCCAAAACAATCCCCTGTTCAACCATAAAATGGCATTTTTCATAGTTCAAAACAAGGTCGGTTTCTATGCATCTCTCTAAAACCAAGTTCAAACTATGCAAGCATGCATCAAATGAGGAACCATAAACAGTAAAATCATCCATGAATACTTCCATGCAATTCTCAATATACTCAGTGAAAATACTAATCATGCATCTCTAGAATGTGCCCGGAGCATTGCAAAGACCAAATGGCATCCTCCTGTAAGCAAATGTGCCGAAGGGGCACGTGAAAGTAGTCTTTTCCTGATCCTCTGGTGCAATGTGGATCTGGAAGTAACCTGAAAAACCATCAAGAAAACAGTAGTGTGATTTACCTGCTATCCGTTCAAGCATCTGATCGATGAACGACAAAGGAAAGTGATCCTTTCTGGTAGCCTAGTTCAACCTCCTATAATCAATGCAAACTCTCCAGCTATTCTGGACTCCAGTGGGGACAAGTTCATCATTTTCATTTTTCACCACTGTGAGTCCAAACTTCTTAGGTACAACTTGCACTAGGCTCACCCAATTACTGTCAGAGATAGGGTATATGATACCCGCATGCAAGAGTTTTGTTACCTCCTTCTTCACAACATCAAGGATCAAGGGATTGAGCCACCTCTGGGGATGCCTGACTGTTTTAGCCCCATCCTCCAACAAAATCCTATGCATGCACCTGGAGGGGCTAATACCTGGTATGTCGGCCAAGGTCCACCCAATCGCCTTCTTATGCTTCTTCAAAACCTCCAAGAGCTTAGCTTCCTGATCAGAATCAAGGTTAGAGGAGATGATCACTGGAAGTTTTGAATTCCTCTCCAAATAGGCATACTTCAGATTTCCAGGAAGTGGCTTAAGCTCTAGGGAGGGTGATTGCTCAATGGATGGTACATTTGGGGCAGTCGTGCTGTCAAGAACTTCAGCTGAATAAACATCTTCATTTGCACAGTCACCCTGCAAGACAGCATCGATCTCAGCACAAACAGTACAAGGGTCATTGTGAGTGCAATCAGCACATCAGCAGACATCATCAAACCCAGAAACAGATGGAAAATCAACAGCTGCAACCAATTCATCATAAGTTTCATCAACAATTTCAGAGAGCAACTCTATTTTAAAGACAGAGTGCTCTTCCAAGGGATGCTTCATAGCATCGAAAATGTTGAATTTTGCAACAATGTCACCAAATTCCATTGACAGGGTCCCATCATCAACATCAATCTTTGTCTTCGCCGTATTCATGAACGGTCTGCCCAGGATGATTGGTGATCTGCTTGAATTTGTTTCCCCTGCCATGTCCAGGATGTAAAAGTCAGCAGGGAAAATCAAGTCATTAACTTGTACCAGCACATCTTCTACCACTCCAATGGGGCGAGCATTAGTCCTGTTTGCCAACTGAATAGTAAGACCTGTATGTTGCAAAGGACCAAGATCAAGATTGCTGAAAACAGAAGTGGGCATGACATTAATATAATCTCCTAAATCCAACATGCAATTGTCGAATTTACTGTCCCCAATGGTGCATGGAATAGCAAAAGTTCTCGGATCCTTGCATTTCTGTGGCATTGCTTGAGTGAGGGCTGAAACAGTAACCTTTCCAGGCGCAGGCTTAGGTTGAATGAGGGATGAAACATTTCGCCCCAAATTAACTCTCTCAGTACCCTTCAACCTCCTCTTGTGTGTGCACAAATCCTTCAGAAACTTTGCATATTTTGGAACCTGCTTAATCACATCAAGGAGCGGAATGTTTACCGCCACTTTTCTAAACACATCTAGAATCTCCCTCTCTTTGTCTTCCCCATCAATCTTCTTATTTTTCAGCACTCTTTGTGGGAAGGGGATCGGTGGCACATACTCTTTCTCAGCTTCAACAACAACGGAAGGTTCAGGTGTTACCTCAACAGTTTTTTATCCTTTTCAGGGGCTGCCTCTACAACTTTCCCGGATCTCAAAGAAATCGCACTTACATTAGGATTTGGAACATTAGGATTCACCACTGTCTGTGCAGGTAGTTGGTTCGATCCTTGAGCTTGCTGCATGGCATTCATCGAAGTGGCAAGCTGTCCAATATGTGTCTGTAGAGCATGAATACTAGAGTCCGTTCGCTGCTGAAATTGGAGATTTTGTGCAGCCATTTGCTTGACAAGGTCCTCTAGTGAAGGTCCAGAAGGTGCAGAGGTGGTCACTTGGGGGGAATTCTGTGGTGGTAACATCGGTTGTTGTTGTGCGGATGAGTTTCCATACCGAAGGTTCGGATGGTTTCTCCAGTTGGGGTGGTACCAATTAGTGGAGAAGTCAGGAGTGTCGTACCTGTTCTGATTGTTGCCTTGATGGTAAAGATTGGCTGTGTATGCTTGAGGCAAATCAGTGACCGACTCATCCTTCAGAATGGGACATGCATCGGTCAGGTGCTCAGGAGAAGTACAAATACCACACACCCTTGCTGTTTGAACTTTGTCCACTGCCAACTGTTTCACTAGAGAAGTGAGCTCATCAATTCTGGTTTCAAGGGCCTTGTTGGAAGAAGAACCATGGATCTCATTCACACCCCTTGCTTCGACAGAGTTGCTTCTAGTTGTGAACTGTTGGGAGTTTAGTGACATGTTTTCAATCAATTGCTTGGCAGCAGCTGGGGTCTTATCAACAAGTTCTCCCCCACTAGCAGCATCCAAAATGTTTCTGTCCATCGGTAGCAACCCCTCATAGAAGTACTGAATGAGGAGCTGCTCGGAAATCTGGTGTTGAGGACAACTGGATACCGACTTCTTGAATCTCTCCCAGTATTCAGCCAATGATTCATTGCCCTGTCTAATACCACATATCTCCTTCCTGATTGATGCAGCTCTGGAGGCAGGAAAGTACCTCTCTAAGAAGACCTTCTTCAAATCGTTCCAGGTTGTAACAGAGTTTGGTTCAAGGTAATATAGCCAATCCTTCGCAGCACCTTGAAGTGAGAATGGGAAGGCTCTCAACTTGATATGATCTTCTGTTATTCCTTCTGGTCTCAAAGGTGTAGAGCAGACAACCTGGAATCCCTTCAGATGCTTATGTGGATCCTCACCTGCAAGACCACTAAACCTTGGGAACAAGTGTATTAAACCAGATTTTAACTCAAAAGGAGCAACCACATCAGAATACTCAATACACAAACCATTATAATTAACATCGGGAGCAGCAAGTTGTCTCAATGTTCTTTGGTCAGACATGTTATCAAAATTAAGTGCAGAATCAGAATCACTACTGGTTGGTGAACTAGTGCTAGCCTGAATTGCCCTACGGCGTGCGTGCAAAGTTCTTTCAATCTCAGGATCAAATTCAAACAATTCAAAACAACCAGACCTAGTAGCCAGAACTAATTCAGCAGAAAATCAAAAGAAAAATGCAAAAATAACAAACAAGAGTCCCCAGCAACGGCGCCAATTTTGACACGCTGTCGCACACGGATCAAAAAGCGAGTGATTGGAAAAATATGTATCTAGGGAGCGACAACTCGAGTATCGTCTCACAAGGACTCTTGAATTGTTATTAACTTCAAAATCAGTTTGAGGGGGTGGGGGGTGGGGTGGGGGGGTTCAGATTGAAAGATTCAATTAAAAGAAAACAATGCAATTAAGAAATAAGTGATTATCAATAATTAAAAGGATTAATCTACTGTTCTCGGTTTCTCACTATCATCGATTCATATAATTCCCATGCCCTAAGCGGATTCTAATCCCTTTTCGATTGTAGCAACAATTAAGAAGCGAAATTGGCACTACACGATATATGTTCCCAATTCCCGAATTAAGCAAACGGGTTGAAGCACTCGTGAATTAAGCAAACACGATTGAACACACGCGAATTAAGCAAACGCGATTAAGTATATGAACATAAAATCATCGAAACAAATCAATATCTATTCTATATAATCCTGAATTAAGCAAACAGAACGTACAGGATAGTATTGAAAGGAAGAAGCAATTTAATCCGGGAATTACAGAATCTCAAGTGTCGATGGAACCCGATTACAACAGATTAACCCAAGGGGATTAGTTCTCCATCAAGGGTATAACAAAACCTAGAAATTTTATGTAAAACTGTGAAAATTGGATTATCTTCTGTGTCTGCTGCATTCCTATTTATAAAGAGGCCGCGCGTCATGGTCGTGATGGCCGTCACGGCCAGGCCGTGACCGCTTCTGTCAAGGGCGCGCATTCAAATTCTGGTCCGTCACGATCGTGATTCCTATCACGGCCAGGCGTGATCGCGTCTGACTTTGGGTGCTGATCTGTCACGGCCGTGACCTCCATCACGGCTGGGCCGTGATCCACTCTGACTTTCTAGGTCTTCTCATCACGCCCATGATGTGTGTCACGCCTGGGCCATGATGCTTTCTGACTTTCATGATCTCCTCATCACGCCCGTGATGTGTGTCACGGCTGGGCCGTGATCCTTTGTCTTCCATGGGTAGCTCATCATGGCCGTGACCAGTGTCACGGCCTGGGCGTGATGGCCTCTGCTTCAGGTGTTCTTCCCTTCTTGCTTTTCCTATCAACCTGAAAACATGAAATAGAAGTAAGTGCTTTATTTGACTCAAAATCAACTAAAATACCCTAAAACTACTTAAGAGACTCAAAATTTTGCCTGAGGACAATTACATCCAAATTTGGGCGAAATCGAGATAAACTCTAATAAAACCTATGGTCTTACTAGTTAAAAACTAGTCGAGCCAGAGGCTGATCACAGGTCCACTTCCATCTGTAATCCCATCAAAAGAATTCTCCTCCTAACTATAAATATGTAGCCTATAGCCAGTTTTAAAATCTGTATGCTTCACTCATAAGTCATAAGGTGTTTCGAATTAGCTTTGGGTCTTAAGGTGAACTTTCAAGAAAGTAGTTTGATGGGTGTAAATGTGGATGAGTCCTTCCTTATATCAGCTGCCTTGTTTCTAAATTGTAAGTGAGGCAGGGTGCCTTTCAAATATCTCAGGTTGCCTGTGCGTGCAAACCCGAAAAGTGCTTCACGTGGTAGCCGGTGATAAATACCATGGAGAGTAGATTAACATCTCGGAAAGGGAGACACCTGTCTTTAGGGGGGAGGATTACCCTAATTAATTCGGTGTTGAATAGTCTTCCGATTTACTTCTTATCTTTCCTAAGAATTCCAAGGAAGGTGGTGAAAAAGTTAGTGCGGATTCAGAGAGACTTCTTATGGGGAGCATCAAAAGAGAGAAGGAGGATTCCATGGGTTAGATGGGAGATTGTTTGTAAACCAAAAGAGGAAGGAGGTCTGGGGTTTAAGAACATTGATTGGTCTAATATGGCCCTTCTAGCAAAATGACGGTGGCATTTGATCAATGAAGAAAAAGGGTTATGGAGAGAGGTTGTGGTTTCTAGGTATGGGGAGTTGGAGGGGGGAGGTCCATTCAACTCAGGTGCTCAGTATGGAGGGATAAGTACGTCTCATTGGTGGAAGGTTATTTGTAACATTGGTAAATGTAGGCATTTAGATGATTGGTTCAAGTTGGGTCTGAGATAAAAAAAAAATAGGGAATGGAAATACAATTAACTTTTGGGAGGATGTGTGGGTAGGGAATACAAGACTGAAAGAGTCTTTTCCTAGGCTTTATAACATTTCAGAGGATAAAGAAAAGATGGTGTGAAACTTAGGGGAGTGGGGGGACTCAAATTGGAAATAGAACCTAAATTGGAGGAGAACTTTGTTTAGTTGGGAAGGGGAATTGATGAAGGATATGCAAAGCCTACTTAACTCATTAGTGATACTGAGAGAAAGGGAAGAGAAAGGGAAGATGAATGGGTTTGGTTATGGGACGGGTCGTTGAAGTTCTCTTCAAACTTGGCCTATCGGTGGTTGCAAGCGAGCTGTGGTCCGTCAGTATTTTTTCAGGCTGGGGAGGATCAGATTTTCAATAGTTTTTGGAAGTGTAAAGTGCCTTCCAAAGTTCTCGCTTTCTCTTGGCAGGTCATTCTAGATAGAGTTCTCACAAGCTTAAATTTGTTCAGGAGGCGGATATTGGTAGATCATCAGGGCCTTGCTTGTGTGTTTTGTGTTGAGGGAATCGAAGACACAAGGCATCTTTTCTTATCCTGTAGATTTGCCTCCTCCGTTTGGATGAGAGTTTATGCCTGGTTTGGTTTTGATGTTGTTTTACCAGCAACTCTCTCAGATTTGTATTTGATGCATGGTGGGTTGTTTGCGGGGAGAAAAAGTAGGAAAAAAGCCTTCTTGATTTGGCATACTGTTGTGTGGTTGTTGTGGCTAGAGAGAAACGAGGCTATTTTTAAAAACACCCATTTTGACATGATTAGACTATTAGATTTAATTAGGACTAGATCTTGGGCTTGGTTTTCAGTTTTATTAGCTTATGTAGGCTCTATCCGATTGTTTTCTGACTAGTGCATTAATCCGGTACATTGTTTAATATATTACCGACTTCTGGCTTATGTGTGTTAATGCTTGGTGGTACGATCACTACAACAGAAATGACTTTAGATAGCGTTTCCGGATGCCTTTTAATAGCGTTTGTAACCGCTATCTATGCCACCGCTATTAAAATTCGTTAGCAAAGATAGCATTTAAGAAGTGCTATTAAAATGTGAGTTTAGATAGCGTTTGTACAAATGCTATCTAAAGGCAGACTTTAGATAGCGTTTCCGTGTACAAACGCTATCTAAACGAACCCCTTTTTTTTTTAGTTTTACCTATTTCTTAACTTTACCTCCATTACTGCATATTGTTTATAAAAAACAAAAGGTGTAAACAAAGAAATGAAGCACAATCCATATGCATATATTGTTAGCTACTTTGACAATTCATACAGAAGGTGTAGTACATTAGCGCATAAGATTCCATCATCGCTGCAGTCAAAATAAACATCACTTCTTAAAAGAGACTCCTCCTTTATAAGAAAGTCAAAGGATAACATAGAAAACAGAAAAATGTGATCTAGTTTTGTCACCACATGCATAAATAAATAACCTTGGTACGACTGGTGGTCTGACTAGATTTTATAAGTCTGGTCTTCAACAAATAGCTATAAAGGCTTACAGAAATATATTTGCTTAAATAGAAACAACAAACAAACTGGCAGCAATTGAATCTAGTTCTTTGGCCCAATATCCTTCAGAGCATTAATCTGTTCCTCACCCATAGCAGACATGACAGAAACAACAAGGTCCTTTCCCTCAGCAAATCCATCCTTTATCTGCAGAGATGGTCGCGCTGTCGCCACGCGCCAAAAAGCGAGCGATTTACAAAATAATGTAGATAGGGAGCGACAACTCGGATATCGTCTCTCAAGGACTCTTGGGTGTTGTTGTTAACATAAAATAGTTAGATTTTGGGGGGTTGTTTGGATTGAATGCAAGTAAGAAAACAAAACAGAAAACAGAGCAATAAAAACAGGTAGTTTAAGAGATTAACAAATAAGCTAAAGAACGATTAACCTACTGTTCTCGGTTTCCCACTATCATCGGTTCATGTAAATTCCAAGCCCTAAGCAGATTCTAATCCCCTTTCGGTTGTAGCAACAATCAACAACGAAATCGCTCATACGGATATATGTTCCTATTGCCGAAATAACAAACGGGGTTAAGCCCTCATGAACTAACGAACATGAACGAACACACGCGAAATAACAAACGCGATTAAGTATAGGAACATAACATCACCGAAATGAATCAACACAACACTATACACTCCTGAAGTAACAAACAGAAATGTATAATATTGCATTGAAAAGAGAAAAGCAAATAAAACAGGAATTACGGAATCTCAAGTGTAAATGGAAACCAATTGCAGTAGACTAATCTAAGGAGACTAGCTCTCCATTACAAAAGGGACACCAAAGAAAAGAAAATAAAACTACTGAAAACTACTATTACTGACTAACCAACTCCTTTGTTCTGCCTTCAAACAGGCTTATAAACAACTTCTGGATTCCGTGGACTCGCGAGGCGAACACTTTCTCGCGAGGCGAATAATACGAATAGTCTTCAGCTTTTGGTTCTCTCGTGAGGCGAGCATATATTCGCGAGGCGAGACTCTTCAAATTCCAAACTGTAACGCCCGTGACCTTCAACATGGATAAGTCGTGATGGCTTCTAGTCTTCCAGGGTTGGATTACTCGCGAGGCGAGTCATGTTTCGCGAGGCGAGATAGAGAGGAGTGCATTTTCTGGAACAGTCACGCTTCTGGTTCGCGGGGCGAATGCCTTCTCGTGGGGCGAGGAACACCAGAATTATTTCACTTTATTAACCTGAAAACAAGAAATAGCAGTAAGTGATTTATTTGACTCTAAATCAACTAAATTAACCTAAAAATACTTTAGAGACTCAAAATACTGCTTAAAGATAATCAAGTCTAATTTGGGTGAAAATGATATAAAATTAGCACAAAGCCAAGGTTTTTCTAGTTATAAAACTAGACTAGCCAGAGGCTGATCAAGAGACCAGTCAATTATATATGCCCAATTAGAGTAAATAGACAACCAACAAACAAATAAACAAAATAGAGGAATAACAAACATTTTGAAACAGAAAAGGCATTGACAGATTTTAGCTTTCAGACTCTGAATCCAACAGGAAAAAGAACACACATTAGATTTCAGATTTCCACAAACTTGAGTAAGCAGACTCTCATCAGTAGGAAGCCTGAGATCATCCTTAGTGTTCCCATTTTCAGTAAGCAGACTCACCTACAGCATCATTTGATAACATAACAGCAATCACACATTCAGAATACAGAAACAAGACTAATAATGAGTGAATCAATGGAGTTGGTAAGAGAAATGACAACTCACAAATCCATCCTCAGAGATATCAATGAGCTGGTAGTCAGTACGATTCACATGAGGGACCTGACAACAAAAAATTACTGTGAGTCATTGCGAGGAAAGAAATCACAATAAGTCAACACAATTAAGTGCACGTACATCACAGTTGTGGGAAGAGGGCACAATATCCTCAAGCTTCTTGGCAGTGAAAATATCAATTCCAACAAAGTGGCACTTAGCATGACCATGCTTACCAGTCTTGGAAGTTGAAACTTCAACAACCTGGGTAACACATCAATATCCATGAACAGAAGGAAAAAAATATTTCAAAAAAAAAACAAATCAACATTTAAGAAAATGCAAAATCATAGAATCCTTAAATAGATAAACTCAAAGAAATTATGGCCGGAACCGAACAAAAGAGTCTACGAAATCAAATTACATAATAAATCAACCATAAACTATGATTCGATCATATAGGATAGATCTAAAACCAAAAATCAAATCAATTATTACGAGGCCAGTAAAAACTGAACCTTCACATTACAGAACATGAATACTTGAACAAGAATATCTTGTCGTAACTCAGAAATTCAAATATAAGGATTTCACATACCAATGAGTATTGCTGCAACTACTGTGATCAGTTTGACATAATCAAATAAACTTTTCAACAATATAGCGACACCAATCTTCCTTGACTTCAGATAGTTGAGAAGTGGAGTATGTGGAGCATTTGAAGTCAGGGAAGTACTGCGACATAAAAATTAAATAAATTAAGTTACAATTGCTAAAAAATTTGAAAAGTCGCAGTTAAAAGCTAAGTAAACAACATACCGTCATTGGTATTTTAACTTGATTCTACAAGATAGTTTCCTTCATGAAACGCATGACATAGTATCCACAATCTGTATCGTTGGGTTGTCTTGGGCACTATAAAAAATAAAATAGTAAATCAATATAGTTTTTTTATGTAATTGCGCATTAAGTTTTTGCAAATATACCTCTATCTGAATCCATTTAATGTTTGTTGCCTTTAAACGCGGCACCTTAGCTCCGATATTTGCTCGATAAACTTGCAAAGCACTAATCACAAAATCAAACAGACTTCATTAAGAAACATATTTTCAATCATCACAAACACACGCATGCTTTTTTTTATTTTGAACCACAAAAGCCACAACCCAGTATATGTCAATTCAACATAGTTATTCTAATGTCAGAAATCAAAAGCACATTAGGACCATGACAACTTGCAACATGTATCTACCATGGAAGCCATTCGACAGAATCATAGAAAATCAGAAATATAAAAGCATGCTTACTTATTGAATAGATTCTTTAATTCTGGGCGATTCCAAGGATCAACATTCAAGGAATCCAGATAGTAAATAATCTCTTCAACAATATTTATCGTGCACAGCACCCAATGATTCCTACAAAAATGTTGAGATAACAAATCCTAAGCACCTCAACTTTTATATAATTCATTATTGTGAATTAAGTCATATAGGATAAGTGACTCACCCAACATTGCACGGCGCTAAAAATAAGGGTTGATATTCTCTTTCTGTAGTTGCAAACCGGTCAGCTATATACGTTATCTGTGAATCCCTCCCGAAGTAGCCGTATGTATTTGTTTGGTGTGGGGACAAGAACAGAAACCTCCTCGTTCTTTCCTTTGGAAGCAAAAATTCTTCATACAAATACCTTCAATTAAAATATAAAAATGGATTACACCAATGACATCAATATTTAAATGGAAAGACTAAAAAAATATTGTACACTTTAAGCCTGATTTAGTACCTGATATATACGGAAATAACGGAGGCAGATACCCATTCATGATTTACAATTTCTCTGATATTTTCAGTATTGATCATATCAATGATATGATGACCAAAAATATTTTGTTCTATCTCTATGTCCAATTGGTCATCATTTTTCATATTCTTTCATTCATGTATTTTAAGAAAATTGAAATATTCCAGATAAATGTTAGTTGAACCAACTGTAGGAGGGTTGGCCTCAGAGTTGCCTCCTTTATTTTCTGGGGTTGTAATTGACTCTTTTGTATATTCAGACACTCTGCCCTTGCCTTTAGATTTTGCAGGTGCCTGGAAATTTTGCATTTCAATATGCCAGTTAGTGATCAACTAATGTAATAAATATACGCCGTATATGAAAAGGTGGAAAAATGCAATTACATACCATATTAATTACAACCACGAGATCAATTGGCCATGCCACATTAGTACCTATTGCATCTCTTATTGTCATTACATCTGCACCATCGATAGGTACCGGCAATGGCGCATCCCCCTCAGTTGCAACATCAACTCCAACTTTCACATGGTTAAGGGGTACTGGTCCAGTGTGCAGTGTAACACCCGGCTCATTATATACTTTACCCATACCAACCATACGATGATTTGGGGTTGATAAATATAGATGACATGAGTTGATGCCCTAATCCAATGATAAATGAATAAGCTGTGAATTAAGGCATCCAATTGAATGTATTTAACTGCGAATGCAATACTAGTAAAAAAAAAAAAAAAAGGCATGCATTACCTCTGGAAGCTTGATGGCAGATGGTAGAGTGCAACTATCTTTGACGCTTGCTGGGGCTGTGAAATTAGCCTGCCTCTCCTCATCCTCCTTTTTTTTCAGCTTATCTTCCAAAATGTTCAATCTTTCTGAGAGTTGAGACACCAATGTCTCCCACCTTTTCGTTTCACAGTTATGTTTTGCACGACCTTCAGGTGGGAAGTAGTCTTTTTGAGAGACGCCAAAACCCACACCCCTAACACGACCAGGGTTCTCTGGCACACCTAGGGCTTTAGCAAGAATATCCTGGCGACCAAAATCTTGTATCTCTCCCTCTATTGCAAACTGTGACAGTTCCTCCTGACACATAGTTATTGGTAAAATGTAAATGTTGACATTATTAAATATTGTCATAAGAAAATAACAAATGAAAATGTAAACGTTAGTCTACTTACACATTTATTCCACACGTTCTGCGTATTTTTGTTGTCAATTACACCCGCCTTGTTCTCGCGGGCTTTCCTCCACACAATATGGCGTTTAATTTTCTTAACTTCTGGCCCCGCCTCCTGTATCTGTATATTGAGATAATATATATTAACCAAACAGTTTAAAAGTCATATTTACCACACATGCAGTTAAATATATATATATACATACCAATTCATCCTCAATGTCAGCATACCCCTTACGTGATGCTTTGTAAGGGCATGCAGGATCTAACGCTCTGTTGCGATTTTCATTGCTTAATTTCTATTCAGACACATATAAGTAATATTAATACATGGTTAATGTCATATGTACGTATACATATAATTATAAGGACTAACGTGATATTAAACATACCAGGAATCGTGCATCTCCTGTGCGTATTGCTACAAAATCTACCCACTCATCCCTTGATATGTGTGGATATTGTGATGGAGGTTCCTCTATAATACTCCCGTTAGTATCTCTTAGAAATTTTTTTGTCAATCTAGTTCTGAATGCCCTATGTAGGTTACCAGCTTCCTGAAGTACAAATTTTTTTCGAGATTCATCAACATTAAAAGACATCTGCAAAACAATATAAACAACGTGTCAAAGTAAGTATGTTTACATAGTTTACAATATAATTCACAAATTTTAACAATTACCTGTACATCAGCCCATATATTCTCTTTGAAAGCATCCAAAGCTTCATCCTTCCAATTAGAACAGATAATTGGGACCGTTTGCCGAACAACGGCCCCAATGTAACTCTTCAATATTTTTCCATTAGCACGAATTGGTTGGTCCAAATAATTCCATTCAACCTAATAAAAATAATAAAGTAATTAAATCTAGATATCAAACAACATTATGAAATCCTTAGATTAGTAAGTAAATTACCTCAAATTTTTGTCCTTTACTCCTAGCGCGGATGACCGCCTTCATAACAGTTGGCCCATGTCGCGTCACTTTGGCAGCACTAGCATTACTTGAAGATGCCATTTACCTACAAAAATATTAGACACAAGTAAAACATCAATGGACATTAATATAATATTAATTGATGCAAAATATAAAACAACAATTGATAACAAAATCAACACTAGCATTACCGGAAGATGCTAATTATAATATAAAAGGATCAGAAAGTTCATTTAAACACAAACACTACATACATGTTTAAGTCAACCTTTTTCTTTTCTTCATTGGATTGAGATTTGTTTGTCCTTTAGTAGTACGAAATGGTGGATTGACCAAAAGCCCCCCTCATCATGATCATCTCTCATATACATACCATCATCCCTAGTTGGATCAATCTCAAGTGATTGTAATGTCCCGACGAAAGGATCATCTTCAATATCAACATCTCCATGGTCTTGATCGTCAATCTTAGTAATTATTTTGTTAGTCAAAAGAACAATGGACCTTTTCATATCAGCTGGATCAGTGACATAGAACACTTGTTGAGCTTGAGATGCTAATATAAAAGGCTCATCTTTATACCCCACCCTATTAAGATCCACCTGCATGAACCCTAACTCATCAATCTGAACACCGTTATTATTGTCAACCCACTTACAACCAAACACACCAACCTTAAATTTTGTGTAATCCAACTCCCATATGCGTTCAATGACGCCGAAGTATGACATATTTGCATATATCGGGTTTCTGTCTTTGGCACTTGAGATATGCATCGACTGAGCTACAAGAGTCACACCACTGTTTTGCATTGTACTCCGACCATCTTGTTCTTTTGTATAGAATGTGTACCCGTTAATTTGATAACCGTGGTAAGAGAAGACATGCAAACTTGGACCTTTGGCTAACCATCTCAATCTATTTGAAACCAAAGTAGCATTTTCAGTCAACTCTGCAAAAATGTGATCTCTTAGCCATGTTATAAAACAACGATTGTGTTCTCTAGTTAGCCAATTTTGATTATTATTTGGATACAAACTCTTAAGCATGTCCTTGTGTTTTTCAACATATGGCTCAACCTCATCGGCATTGTGCAGAACATATAAGTGTGCTTGCTTCCATTCTGTCCTTGATATAGTCACTATTTCAGTTCCAGTAATTCCTTGCCCCGTCATTCTCCATGTGTGACGAGACTTTGGCAGCCCTATAGAATCATCATTGGATAGGTATTCGGTACATAATTCAACAGCTTCTTCGACAATATACCGTTCAACAATACAACCTTTTGGTCGTGATCGGTTTTTCACATACCCTTTTAATATCTTCATATAACGCTCAATCGGGTACATCCATCTCATATAAGCTGGCCCACACAGTTGTGTCTCTCTAACAAGGTGAATGGTTAGATGAACCATTATGTCAAAGAATGAAGGTGGAAAGTACATCTCAAGCTCGCATAAAGTCACAACAATTTCTCTTTGCAATGATGGTAACTTCCCAGGGTCAATCACTTTGTTGCAAATTGCCTTGAAGAAGAAACAGAGTTTAGTTAAGGCCCCCCGAACTTTGTTAGGTAAAATAGACCGTATACCAATGGGTATCAACTGCTCCATAAGAACATGACAATCGTGGGACTTTAGACCTTTTAACTTGAGATCTTTCATCGATACAAGGTTCCTAATGTTTGAAGAGTACCCTTCCGGAACCTTAACTCCGGCAAGAAACTTACAAAAAACAGTTTTTTCTTTTCTAGATAGAGTGTAAGCAGCCGAAGGAAGATATGTACTTTTACCCTTCTTCGTCGGTCCCAATTCTCTTCTTATTCCCATACTAACCAAGTCCAACCTTGCATTGATGCCATCTTTAGTCTTCCCTGGCACATTGAGTAACGTACCAATGACACTATCACAGATATTTTTTTCAACGTGCATCACATCGAGGAAATGTCTTACATATAATGATTTTCATTATGGAAACTCAAAGAAAATCGACCTTTTCTTCCACCCTCTTGTGACAATATCTCTCGCAAAAGGTTTACCGAATTGGATATTCAAATCCTTTATCTTTTCAAAAAGTTGATCACCCGTCAACGGTGAAGGAGCTCTACCTTCTTCCGAGTTCCCATTGAACGCCTTTCTCCACCACCGGTAATGATGACTTGGATGCAAAAATCTACGATGCCCAAGAAAGACATTCTTCTTACAATGTTCTAACCGCATCCAATCCGTACCCTCTTCACATATAGGGCATGCACACTGACCCTTGATGCTATATCCTGACAGATTACCGTAGGCTGGAAAATCATTAATTGTGCCAAACAACATAGCTCTCAAATTGAAACTTTCTTCCTTATACCCATCATACACCTCCACACCTGTCTCCCGCAGTTGTTTCAAGTCTTCAATCAAAGGAGTCAAATAGACGTCTATATCATTTCCTAGTTGTTTGGGCCCAGAAATTAACATAGATAACATAATAAATTTGCGCTTCATGCATAGCCATAGGGATATGTTATAAATCACCAAAATCACAGGCCATGTACTGTGAGAGCTACTTTGAACACCATGCAGGTTAAATCCGTCAGTAGCCAATGCAAGTCGTAGGTTTCTTGATTCTTGCCCAAAATCAGGATAATCATGATCAAATTTCTTCCATTGAGGAGAATCTGCCGGGTGCCGCAGCTTGCCATCTTTGATCCTTTCATCCTCATGCCATGTCAAGTGCTTTGAATCTTCTGAACTACGGTACATGCGCCTAAATCTGGGTATTATGGGAAAATACCACACAACCTTCTCTGGATCTGATTCTTTCTTCTTATATCGTGAGGAATTACATTTAGGACACATCTTTAACGATGCATATTCAGTCCGAAATAAAATGCAATCGTTAGGACAAGCATGTATCCTCTCATAGCTCATGCCAATAGAGCGTAACATTTGTTTAGCCTCGTATGTCCGACTAGGAAGCACATTATCCTCCGGCAACATGTCTTTCAATAGTGTGAGTAGCTCGTAAAGCTCTTATCAGTCCATCCGTTGCCCGATTTCAAGTTATACAACTTTAACATCGCCGACAATCTTGTGAATTTAGTACAACCATCATACAATGGTTGCTTTGCATCACTTACCAACCTCTAAAACATTTGAGGAATTTCCCGAAGATCCTCTTCAACAGCATTTGCAATGTCTTCAAAACGATCACCCTCATAAGTATTTGTGTCGGTATCGTATGATGAATATCTCACACGATTCCTCATTTCACTAGACTCAGCTCTTGTCTCACCATGTTTTGTCCAACATGTATAACTTTGATCGATTCCATTACACACTAAATGTTCTTCCAAATCGGCTGCACTAACTCGCCTTGCATAACAACAATCTAAACAAGGACATATGATTGTACTAGGGTTTTCCGCATGCCGAACTGCAAACCTAATGAACTCTTTCACCCCATCCTCATACTCCTTCGTTAAACGATTGGCAGACATCCATTTCCGATCCATGCTTTCCCAATCTACAAAAATTTCCATAATTGTAATGTGGAATTTTTAATTCAATTTCATTTCAATTAATAATAGAGTGAGATCAGAATGGAAATGAAATGGCAATAATTTAAGTATATAAATACATTTAATATACTTGCACTTAAATATCAATCTCGAACAATCGATGACTTCAAGAACTCCCTCAACAGAAATGCTAATGAACCTTAAATTTATGACTATTGTGAAAATATAACCAAGGCTATCATGGCATCCACGTTTAAGCTCTATAGAGCACATCCATTTTTGTACAAAATCTTACAATACACAGCAATGAGATCAGTCTTTTACACAAATTTGTTTGTGCCATCATTAAGAGATATAGCTTGCTTTGATGCTCCGCCTTTGTATTATGCAGTTTATAAATGTATATGCACCAAAGTATGAAACAAATAAGAATGTTTATAAGTTATGAATCATGGACTGTATGATAAAACCCCATAATTTAAAGAGTGGTGCTATTAGCAAAGCTAAACAAATAAAACAAAATGGTATTTTTTTAAACATAAATTGGGTGTATTAAGTCAGCAATGCATCAGACCAATAGGCACAAGCAGTAGGATTATTTGATTCTCATTATGCAATGTTAAATTGTTAATATGCTAATTTTCCAAATTAGCCATCTATTTTCTTCATTTCTTAACAACTCACTCATTTCAAATGCCAAACCAACAACCTGAAATATCAAACTACTAATTAGCAGCACAACAAGAACTGCAAACAAGTCAGCTAAACTTCTAAACTCCTCATTTAATGAATTTGAGTAGCATTCTATTTATATACTTGAGTAAAACCACTGAATCATGTACATCCATCCAGGCATTACATATAGGCCAAATTGCCGAACAGCAATTACCAGCAGAAGAAAGCTGGAAAATTGTCCTGTCAAGAGTCAGTTTTTACTGCATCAAAAATTTATAGATAAACCCACCCAATAAAACAATAATTGACCCACTTAATTGTGGTCTGCCTCTGCCTAACCCCTTCACCAGCAACTTGACACAGAATTCTCACAGAGGGCTTTCAAGCAGAGAGCCATTACTGACCAACACCAGATTTCCTAACTATTATGCATTCCAAGTCTAGCATCCTTAATATATCAGGTTTTTTGTTGCTGAAAACGATTTCATTTCTCTCCAACCATATAGTCCAAATTATCAAACCCTGTTGTTGTATAAATTGATATGCAGATTTAGTTGTATAGCATCCAGTTGTTTCCAATTCCCAATTCCATTCATCCCTTTTTCCATTGTTATGCATAAGTTCAAGTAGCTGCTCCCCTTCTCCCAAACAAACATCTCTCTTCTCCAAAGCAAACACCACTCCCATAAATATTTTAAATCAAAATTAAACCTCTCCTGACTGTCATCTTATAATTTAACGATCAAGGATAGGAACTCAACTAAAGCCTTTCGAGCATGTATTCCATCACTGTTATTTCCAATTTGTATAAGAAAATTAATTTGATAATATATGCACTCACGCATGCATACACACAAAAGAGATAGGAATCATTTGACAAAGATTACCATTATGAAGCAGAAGCATGATTACAATTAGACTCTCCCCATTACAATACTTATTCCAACCAATTCAAATAGATTATATTGCCAGTACCCTAGATTATACTGAATTTGAGTATGTTAACAACTACTTGAGATGTCAATTTGGCCTAAGGATGCTACTCATGTTGTTGAGATGATCTCAAACATAGATAGAATTATTTATGCAGCTTCTGCTGATATTGATCATCAGCTTTTAGAGCATGATCAGAATGTTACAAATCAGTATGAGGATAGCTTGGTTGATCAAGGTGCTAATCAGAAAGATTTTTCTGACCTTACTGATAAGGATAATGTTGTTAATCTGGACAAAGGAGTTAATAATAATGTTCAAATAAATCAGCATGAAACAGATTCTTCTTTAAGGGTGGTAAATAGAGATGTGCCTATACAAGGTTCTCCAGCTGTCTCAAACTAATAGTTCTGGGATGTCTTCAGATTTGATTTCCAATTTCAGTGCTTATGCAAGTGGAAATAGAATTGACACTCCTACATTTCATGTTAAGGAAACAATCAGGAAGGATATGAGAGTGGTTGGTAGATTTCGGGGAGATGAGGAAGAGGATAATGAATATGTCAGTCAAGAATTGATTTCTCCTTCAGAGGAAGTCAATATTGCAAGTCAGTATTTGACTGAAAATTCTAAACAGGACAAAGAAGCTTATTTCACTGAAGTGCTCTCTAACTCCAAGAAAAAGAAGCTTAAGAAAAAGCGATTCTGATTCAAAAGAACTAGGTCGAAGGGTGGTAATTCAAATATTTACTAATGCTGAAAGTTCTACTTTGGAATGTTAGGGGTATTGGTAACCCTGAAACAAGAATAACTTTGAAAATAAATATTAAATCATAAATAAATAAATATCAAATACCATTCCATCACTCTACCTGGGATGCGAATGGACACGCAACTGGAAGTGGAGCTGTCGAGGCCGCGAAGGTCGACACCGGCGGAGTCGCGTTCAAGCGGCGTTCGAAGGAATGGGTCGCGGTTTCAAATGGCGTTTAAGCGGTGGTTCCTTCTTGGTTGGGTAAGTTGCGCGGCTCTGGAACTGACGGACGACTGAGGTACATCGGCGAGGAGGGCTCCGATGGCGGCAAGGTCCGGCGTCTGTGTGAGATGCAACGGCGAGCTGTCAGACGCGAGTCAAGTGGAAGCTGTGAGAAGCGCGAGCGGCAAGTGGAAGCACGAACGGCGATTGGAAGTGCGAGCAGCGACCGGCGAGATAGACGAGTTTGAGAAGTGGAACGAATTAGGGTAATCTGAGAAGAGAAGAAAAGAGTCTGAGAATACCGTGGGGGATGCGCGCGGGATGTGAAAAAAAAAACCGGGGGGAAAGTTAGAGAAGATAGCGTTTAACAAATAAGTGCTATCTTAGCTATATCTTTTGATAGCGTTTTTGAAAAAGAAATGCTATTAAAGATCTCATTGATATTTTATCATTTTTTTCAAAAGGGAAAAGATAGCGCTTCATAAAAGGAACGCTATCTTAGGTGCACTCTTTAATAGCACTTATTTTAGGAAACGCTATTATAAGGGCACTGCAACTTTTAATAGCAGTTCCGCTTTACAAATGCTATTAAATGTACACTCTTTAATAGCACTTATTTTAGGAAACGTTATTAAAAGGGCACTACAACTTTTAATAGCAGTTCCGCTTTACAAATGCTATTAAATAACTGTTATTATAAGTCATTTCTATTGTAGTGGATCTTTTTGTGGTGATGCGCCGAGGTTATGAGTTGGGGTATACATTGATGGAGGTGTTTGGGTGGAACTTCTGTTGGGTTGTGCGGTTTGGATCTAAAACTTTAGGGTGGATGCTTGAAATTAAAACATTGCTATGAATCATGATTGTAAGCCTTGAATCATGATTGTAAGCCTTGGTTTTGTGGTCATTTGTTTCTAGGCTATTGTTGCTGATGTTTGGTTACTCATAGAAGTATTTGTTTCGATGGTTTGTGAGTGCAGGAGTGAGTTAAAGTGGGCTGAGGAATTTATACTGGTTCTTGTTCTTGTTGATAGTTTTTTGGTTGGTTTTGTTGATATTATCTTGGTGGGGGGTAATGGGACTATAGGTTATTGTGTCTTTTTGGGATTACTTGGTGGAGATATTTAAATATTTGATTGTGTTCCAGGGACAATATTAGTTCTACTTAGGTTGTTTTTAGTCACATTGTATGTGGGTTTGAACATTCCTAATGCTCGGTTTCAATATATTTTTATTTGTAAAAAAAAACTCATAATTCATAACATAATTATATGATTTATTGATAAAAAATCGAAAAAAAATCAAATTCATAATTAAATCATAAGGTGTCGTGAGTAAGAATTTGCATGGGTCCGGGCAACTTCCCAACTTTGTGTCATTATTTTGCCAAGTTGCGATTTATCTTTTATTGGGATACACATAAAGAGAAAAAATGTGAACCAATTAACAACTTCCTGTGTTTGGACAATTGTTGCACAACATTAACGAAACATGATTTTGGAGATTTTCGAAATTAATTTGTAATATATATCCTTAAAGTTAGTCGATATTTGCAATTGGCTCGAGATGCATGCGTCTTATTTTCATGAATCTTGCTTACGAGTGTCCTAAGTATATTGATTAAAAAATCCATAAAAGAAAAGTTTGTATTGGAAAACGAACTATAACACTTTTTAAAATACTAAATACATTATTTTTTATATAAATTTTCCTTTTCCGATTCCTTAAACAATATTCTAAAAATACTCGTTAGCATTTTCATATTTTTATTTAAGTGTACACAAGCAACATCAAATCAATTGTTATATACTGAGATAGTTTATATGAAGTGTGCTCCACCTTGACGTTTTCAAAAGTCTCCTTAATCTTATACATGTCATGAAATATTGAAAGAGAATTATATTATTTGAACATAAATTTTGTATGCCGTATGTGATATCGTATATGTTTATTCGAGAGAAACGTGTATATAAAAAAGATAGAAAATATGTGAGAGATTGAGATAAACATATAGCGTATACAAAATTTGTTTTCAAATAATATAATTCATATTGAAATATAAGTATGATATGTAAAATATGTGAAGAAAACAAAGGGATATTCATAAAAAAACAAAAAACAAAGGGATAATGCAAATGAATATCTGGATTAGTATTTTACTTGCATTTGGCTTTGTCACCTCTTTTCTATATGGGTTAGAGTAGCCTTGTACTCTTCTCAATATATTTCTTTACCTAAAAAAAATGCAAATGAATATCTATAAAACTGCACTTGTTTCAGAACTCAAACGGGCTGGTTCACGGATTGTACTGAGCTAGTCACGGATCGTCACTCTCGAAATCAGAAATCCTCCAACAAAACTCCAAAAACTCCAATTCTCACTCTTTCTCTCTCGCTGCCACTCTCACTAATAAGTCTTGTGGGATGTTCTACATGCTGCCATGTGTTACTTACTTAAGTTGAAAATATTATTTCTGGCTTGTTCATTGAAAGCTTAAACTAAGATTGAACCGTCACGGTCTCACGGATTGCATGCAGATGAAGAACTCGGCATCTGTATATATATATATATTACAATTATTAGGGCTAGACTTCTCAACCTCAATATTTTCCTTCCACTTGCACTTCAAGTCCTAATAACTTGTGGGAAGACTCCTCCACCTGGTTTTGTTTGTCCACCTCTCTAATTAAGCACTGCATGCACTTCATATATAGTTCATATACTCAATATATTATCAAGAGTACTAGATATATAGTATTAATTAGTATATAACTAATTAACTATAGTTGGAGTTGTTACTAAGTTACATGTGTAAGGTGTTTCTCTCTTCTATTAAGGTTTCAGCGTTGATGTAACTCTGATCATCTATAATATAAATATATACGTTTAGATTTCAACTTGTGCCCAGGATTATCTGTATTTTGCTGTTGTGACTTGTTCAAATTCTTTGCTACGTATGGATTGAAGGTAAATTTTCCTAAAAGTAGGACATCGTTTTAATTTCAACAACTTGGGGTGCTTTTTGCAAAAACATACTGTTCATAATAACCTCCAAATTCCAATTAGCCAATTAGGTGAACAAAAGTCAAAAGGTATATTGTTACACCTTTTTTTCAAGGTGCAGCCTCAAAATTAGGGCCATTTCACTTTAATTGTTGGGGCAAATCATTTGCAATGTCAATATATTTGCATCTATTGCTAATTACTTGACTCCTACATTAACCAGACAATCTTATCTATCTATAATTTTTTTGTGCGAACTGTACTATATTTCTGTTTATATATGATCTGGATTAGGGGTGGCAAAATGATCCATTTATCCACCATCCATCCAGTCCATCCATGAGAAAATCCATCCATTTATAAAAAAATAATATAAATGGATTGGATGGATTGGATTATTATTTTAGTGGATGGTTTATGATCCATCCAATATTTTTTAAAATCCATTGGACCAACAATCAAAAATTTAATGGATCAACTTTTATCCATTTCAAAACCAATTTATTTTTTCATATTATTTTTCACCAAATAAAAAAAAATCTCCATTTGTAATAGAAAAATGGCCGTGATACAAAATGGTCGTGAGATAGAATGTAGAGAGAGTAAAGATAGAGACAGAGTAGGAAAAAAAGAGAGAGAACTTATTAAGGATTCACCATCTCTCATATAGAAACCTCGTAAATAAAAGTCTCAGAGTTTAGACGTTGCGAGCTTGATGAGATCCTTCCTAAGAAATTTACCAGACGGATTTTTGGGTATGGAAGATATAAACGTCACTCTTCGAAGCCTTTTGTACGGAGCGACCTGTACATAACCCAAAACAAATTAAGAAGTATTTATATGTTAATTAAGTACCTATATTCAACGGTATAGATTGTTTTAAGAGATTCAGAAATTTCAATATAAAGTCACAGTATACAACAACGTATAAGAATATTTTTAATTTTTTTGTTTATAAAAATATTTTAAAAACTGTAAAGGTTATTTAAATTTAAAAAATATTTTTGTAAATGGATGAGAGAGATATTATTTTAAAATAATCATAAAATTTTTTACTTTTTAAAATAATTTTTATGGATGGATTGGATATCCATCCATTAAAAAGTTGTTAATGGATGGATTGGATGGATTTTATTAAATGGATCATGGATGGATTGGATTTTTTTTAATGAATTTTTAATGGATCATAATGGATTAATGGATCGTTTTCAATCCATCCATTACAATCCGCATAAAAATTTATCCAATCCATCCATTTGTCACCCTTAATCTGGATAGTTTAGATGTATCTATGATGAAAACTGGTTGAGTTATTATCTGAAAATAAAAAAATAGTTGCACAAGCACTGTATTAATAGCAGCTAAAGTAATGCGTAAGGCCTAGGCAAAATAATCATATGATCGTGTATGCCAAATACACATAAATCCAAGTATTCAATATTTTCTAACAAAGAATCTTATATCAATAATGATATGTGGAGACAAATTTTGACATCATATATAGATATCGTATAATCGATGGAGTGTTTTGGGAGTGATGGAATACATGATGAAAGGAAAGAGTATAATAAATAAGTGTTGAATAATATTTTTATACGATGTTCAAATATCATGTTGATATATGGCTTTAATTTCTCTTCTATTTTGAAAAGTCAAAGGTAGAGAAATTCTCTCATCCGTTTGTAGCTAATGGTAGAGAGAGAATTTTAGTTAATAATCCGTAGTAATTGGTTGGTTAATAAATGAAGTTATTCCCTATAAATTAAGAGTTTTTTCATTTCAATGAAGTAGAGTGAAATAGTAACATCGCATTACAAGACTCTCAGAAGTTTTGTCTTTGTATCTTCTCTTGGTATATTATGAGAGTTTGTACTCTGTATACACCGGTGAGTAAATACTGTGAGTTATTTGGGTGTATTTGGGATTTGAGTTTGAGTGAAGTATGTAATACTCTTTTGTATTCTCCGCCATATTTAACATCAAGCTATATTGTCACCGTTGCATGTGGATGTAAGCTAAAAGCTGAACCACATTTGTGCTTATACTTCCGCTTTATTTACTTTATTTATAACAAACTGGTATCAGAGCGCTTATAGCGTTATGGGCAGATGTGTTTAAAAAAAATGGCGACTACAAAATTTGATATTCAACAGTTCGATGGGCACATCAACATCGGGATGTGGAAGGTCCGTATGATGGCTGTTTTGACACAACATAATTTAAAGGTGGCACTTTCTGGGAAAGAAAAGAAGCCTGCCACGATGAAGGATTCTTATTGGGACGATATTGATGATAAAGCTCTCTCCACTATTCAGTTATGCATCGCGGATGATGTATTGCAGGAAGTTCTATCAGAAAAAACAGCAGCAACACTATAGACCAAATTGGAGTCCATATACATGAAGAAGACGGTGGCCAATCGTCTTGGTATATTGCAACGTCTATACATGCTTCGTATGGATGAAGGGACATTCATTAGATCATATATCTCTGAGTTCACTTCACTCGTTATGGAATTAAAAAATATGGACGAGACATTCTCAAGTGAGCAACAAGCAATGATGTTGCTTTGCTTTTTACCTCCCTCCTACAAGCACTTTCGTGAGATGCTTATATATGGGCGTGAGCATCTAGATATTGATGAGGTTAAGTCCTCTCTTTTGAGTCGTGAAAAGATGGAACACGATAATAATTGACGTGATGATCCAGCTGCTGGATTGTTTGCTAGAGGGAGATCCAAGGAGGTTGGGTCGAGTAGTTTTAGAAGAGGCAAGTCTAGATCTAAATCTAGACATCGTAAAGGAATATGTCGATATTGCAAGAAAGAAGGGCATTGGAAAGAAGAATGTCCAAAGCTCAAAGAAAAGAATGAAAGTAGTTCAAGTAATACAGCAAGTGTAGCTGAAGGTGCCGAAAATGTTCTCTCGGTATCAACTAGTTCAGTTGGTGATGCATGGATTATTGATTCTAGCTGCTCTTACCACATGTGTCCAAACCGGGATTGGTTTACCACCTACCGGTCAATTGATGGTGGTGTTGTTCTTATGGGAAATAATATGTCTTGTAAGGTCACTGACATTGGTACAGTCCGAATCAAGATGCATGATGGAATTGTGAGAACTTTAACTAATGTGCGGCACATACCAGACTTGAAGAAAAATCTTATTTCTTTGGGTACTCTTGATTCTCAGGGGTGTAAGTATTCTGCTCAAGGTGGAGTTCTAAAAGTCACCAAAGGTGCTCTTGTTGTTATTAAAGGGAAATTGGTCAATGGTCTCTACCTACTTCAAGGAAGTACCATTGTTGGAGTTGCATCTGTATCATCTTCCCCTGACTTAGATTTAGATACTACTCGTATGTGGCATATGCGTCTCGGGCATATGAGTGAAGCTGGAACACTATTAGAAAACTTGAATTTTCGGACGGAATTTTCGAACGGAAATGTTTCCGTCTGAAATTTTCCGAAAATTTCGGACGGATTTCAGTGTTATTTTTTTATATTTCTTACATCCGTCTGAAATCCGTCCGAAAATTTCGGACGGATTTTAGACGGATTATGTTATTTTTTATATTTTCCTTGATCCGTACGAAAATTTCGGACGGATTTCACACGGATTGTGTTATTTTTTATATTTTCCTTGATTTATCTTACGTCCGTCTGAAATCCGTCCGAAAATTTCGGACGGATTTCACACGGATTGTGTTATTTTTTATATTTCTTACATCCGTCTGAAATCCGTCCGAAAATTTCGGACGGATTTCACACGGATTTGTTATTTTTTATATTTTCCTTGGGCGCGCTTTCAAATTTTGGTCTGTCACGGCCGTGACACTCATCACGGCTAGGCCGTGATCGGTTCTGTCTGGATCAGCTAACATGTCACGACCGTGACGGGCATCACGGCTAGGCCGTGACAGCTTCTGACTTTTGCCTTCTGCTCTGCTTGATCATGGCAGTGATGGTCATCACGGCTAGGCCGTGATGGGCTCTGTTTGGCTCATTTTCTTCACTTTCAAGCCCTATCTTCATTCTAAATTTTACATGATCCTTTTTTTTGGATCATATCACCTAACTAGGCCAATTTGTATTTTTTCGGGCATAATGGAGCCCCAATGAACTTGTTTGATCCTAATAGAGCCCAAATCGACTTGTTAAGTCCTAATTGGGCCAATTGCCCCGTACGGCCCAATTGTACTTTTTTGGTCCTAATGGAGCCCAAATGGACTTGTTTGATCCAAATAGAGCCCAAATGGACTTTTTAGGTCATATAGGACCTAACTGGGCCAATTTGTACTTATTTGGTCCTGAAGCAGCCCAAATGGAATTGTTTGATCCTAATAGAACCCAAATGGACTGTTTAGGTCATATACGACCTAACTAGGCCAATTTGTACTTTTTCGGGTATAAAGGAGCCCCAATGGACTTGTTCGATCCTAATAGAGTCCAAATCGACTTGGTAGGACCTAATTGGACCAATTGCCCCGTACGGTCCAATTGTACTTCTTTGGTCCTAATGGATCCCAAATGGACTTGTTTGATCCTAATAGTGCCCAAATGGACTTTTTAGGTCATATACGACCTAACTGGGCCAATTTGTACTTCTTTCGTCCTAATGGAGCCCAAATGGACTTGTTTGATCCTAATAGAGCCCAAATGGACTGTTTAGGTCATATAGGACCTAACTAGGCCAATTTTTACTTTTTCGGGTATAATGGATCCCAAACGGACTTGTTTGATCCTAATAGAGCCCAAATCGACTTGTTAGGACCTAATTGGGACAATTGCCCCGATCGGTCCAATTGTACTTCTTTGGTCCTAATGGAGCCTAAATGGACTTGTCTGATCCTAATAGAGCCCAAATGGACTTTTTAGATCATTTAGTACCTAACTAGGCCAATTTGTACTTCTTTGGTCCTAATGGAGCCCAAATGGACTGGTTTGATCCTAATAGAGCCCAAATTGACTTATTAGGACCTAATTGGGCCAATTGCCCCGATCGGCCCAATTGAACTTCTATGGTCCTAATGAAGCCTAAATGGACTTGTTTGATCCTAATAGAGCCCAAATCGACTTGTTAGGACCTAAGCGTAAGCTCCAAACATGATTTTCTTTGAAAATAACCTTGTTTGGTAATAAGATTAAGTGTTTAGATCAAATTAGAATGGATGTTTATGTTAATTTTGTTATGTGGTTTAGTTTGAGTAATTAAATTACTCTCTTCAAATTATTTTATTGGGTGCGTTAGCACTGACTTATTTCAGTGAATGCACGCTTACTAGACAATAAGTTACATTATTGTCACTATTATTACCAATACAGAAAAATATTTTAAATAATAAGATTAAGAGAAAAGCATTTTCATATTTTCATTCTATTTAATTTTAGAGTTGAAAATAAACTGGTTTGACATTTATCGGAGATTAAATTTTGGACCGAGTATTTTCTTAGTTGATCAGTTCAACTATTAATCTTTACTCTAATTTGAATTTCGAAATCATATATTTATCAATCTTTATTTTTAGATTCCAAAAAAAGTAAAAATATGATTATTTTAGGCTTAATATTTATCACTCATTTTGTACCTATTACTAAATAATTAACTTAAAAACCTAACTTTCTCATTTTTCTCTCTCTCTCTCTCGACGCATCTCCCTCACTTTCTCTTTTCTTTCTCTGCTTCTCCTTCTTTCTCCCTTCTTTTTCTTCCCCACTTCTTCTCCCCCCAAACTCAGCTCCTCCCTCTTCCTTCCTGTCTGGTTCGCGCCACCACTAGGGAGGCCAACGTCCGTCTGGTTGCGCCTGGTAGCAGAGAAGACGACGTGCATTCTGCTTCGTTTCGCTCCTCCTGTTCACGTCGTGCCTCCGCCACGGGTTAGCCTTCCGGTGCTGTCCAAGGCCGTTCGAGAGTCGTCCGACCACCGCGCCTAGTAGGGAGCCTCACGTAGGGTCGTTTGATTTCTTCCTGAATTGTTGTAGCAGCGCGAAAATGGAGCTCTGCCGCTGTCTCGGGTCGTCCGCCGTCATCACCACCTTGGGTCGTCGTCATAGTACCTCTTCCCTTCTCCTGGGGTAAGTGAAATCTCATCTATTTTGCTCAGATTCAGAAAAACCCCAAATTGATTTTAAAACCCTAAACCCTAGCTTTTGAATTCAGAGTTTAATTTTGAAATTGAACCTTGTTTTGTGCAATTGGGACTATTAATTAGTTATTCCCTAAATCAATTTCATCATTCTGTTGAATGTTCATTTGCGCAGATTGAACAAGGTACCAATAACTACTTTGACTTTTCATGAAACCATCTTTGAAGCTTCTATGTTATGAAATTATAAAATTCAGTGCTAATTATTTGTGTTGCAGTCATATAGCTGAGATGCAGTTATTAGTTATTATTGTAATTTAGTTTGTGATAGTTTCAGTTGTGGCTACCCTTCTGTGAAAATAATGCAATTTTGTGAAAGTGTGTTTTTTGTTGTGGGGACTTTACATGAATGATATAAAAAAGTTTCCTTCTTCATGTTGTTGGTGTGGCCACTTGTACAAATTGCTTGCTTTCTTTGTTAGGAACATGATTTTATTATACTATCTCTTGGTTTATTCACTGAACCTTGTTTTGACAACACAACTGTATTAAGTGTCAGCATTTGATGGCTTGGTGTTTTTATGAGGGGATTCAAGGAACTTGTAACTGTTTGCAGTATCGTTTGTCATGTTCTGCAACTCTAGTCATGTAGCTTGCTAGTGGCACCTTGCATTCCTAATGATTTTAGGTACTGACTTGCAGAATTGTATCTGTTTTATTGTTGACATCATGTCTAAATTGGTATTCTATGTATGTCATTTATGTAAATATGCTGGATGCACATGCTTGTCTCTATATTTGTCTCAGCAGCTGTTGAATTACGTCCTGACTGTGGTGTAAATCGCTTGGCAAGTTTCTCTAGCTTCTTGAAGTTGGATAGGATCATGTTAAAGCTCATTTCTTTTCAGATTTATTCTAATTTAATGTTGTCATTTTAGTTGGTTGAGAAACTGTTGAGAAGGCTACTTATCCAGAATCTTCTCAAGGCCATGTTCCATCTGTTCATGATGAAAAGGCTCCTCCCAACATAGGTGCTTCCTCACAACTTAGACCGATGGATGATGTATCTACATATTCATATGAGCAGAATGCAAGTGGTGCCTCTAGAAAGGCCGGTGGCAATCAGTCAACGGCATCAGGGGTGTCTAATCCAGAAACTAGACCTTCAGGTAAATTTTTGAAGACAGTAATTGCAAATGAATTTGGGGCTTTTGTTCTTTCTATTGCCTGAATATTTGGGATTCTTTCTTATAGGAACTGAAAGACAAGAAATGGATTTTAGAGATTCGAGTTCTAAAAATACGAGTGCCTTTCCTATGGGTAAGCGGAATAGGAACATGGAATTCAAAGATGCTGCCTCTGCTGCTGCAGAATCTGCAGAACTTGCAAGCATGGCTGCAAGAGCAGCTGCTGAACTTTCAAACTGAGAGAACATGACAAGGCAGTACTCAAGTGGGTCACATAGTTCTTCTGGCAACTTTTTTTTTTGTTTGGTTCATTACATGACCTTCACAGTTCACAGTGGCTTGATCTTCTGATAGTTTTTAAGTCATGACTTTTGGATTGCATGCAGCAATTGGTATTTGATTTTTAGAAGTTGTATGGTACCAAGACTGTATTTTGTAACAATAGTCAAATTCATGATTTTGTGATTGAATGTGAAACTGCAAATGTTAGTGATCGGTGCCATATAATTCGCATAGATAGTGAAACTGTAATGTAAGTGAAGTGATCTGTCACGGCCGTGATGGGCATCACGGCCTGGCCGTGACAGCTTCTGCCTTGAATGTTGTTTCACTAAATAGTCTGTCACGGCCATGATGGGTATCACGGCCTGGCCGTGATAGATTCTGCCTAGAAGGGGTCTGGCTCAATTGACATGTCACGGTCGTGATGGGCATCACGGCCTGACCGTGACAGCTTCTGCCTTGAACGTTGCTTCACTAAATGGTCTGTCACGGCCGTGATGGGTATCACGGCCTGGCCGTGACAGATTCTGCCTAGAAGGGATCTGGCTCAGTTGACATGTCACGACCGTGATGGGCATCACGGCCTGACCGTGACAGATTCTGACTTTTCATTCTTCCGTGGGAAATCCGTCCCAAATCCGTTGGAAAACAAAAATAAATCTGTCCGAAATCCGTCGAACAATAACCAACAAAATCACAACATCCGTCCCAAATCCATTGAAAAACAAAAATAAATATGTTCGAAATCCGTCCGAACAATAACCAAAATCCGGATTTCCACATTGTCCATATTCCGTCCACAATCTGACCGTAAATATTTTCGGACAGAATTTGGGACGGATTTTATAATTTCCCACGAGGCTTTTTCAGACGGGTGTCATTCCGTCCGAAATCCGTCCGAAATGAATTATCCGTTCGAAATTTGTCCAATTTTCGTCCGAAATCCGTCTGAAATTCTGTCCGAAAAAGATGGATTTCTACTAGTGGAATGTCTATTCTGAGCAAGCGTGGCTTGCTAAATGATCACAAAATTGGGAAGCTTGACTTTTTTGAGCATTGTGTCTATGGGAAGCAAACTAGAGTCAAGTTTAGCACCGCCATTCACAGGACTAAGGACACAGTTGACTATATTCACTCTGACTTATGGGGTCATTCGCCTGTCACGTCAAAGGGTGGTGCCAGATACCTGTTAACTTTCATTGATGATTTTTCAAGGAAAGTTTGGGTATATTTTCTTAAGCGTAAGAATGGTGTTTTCTCTACTTTCAAGAAGTGGAAAGCACTTATAGAAAATCGGACAGGTAAGAAAATCAAATGTTTGCGAACAGACAATGGTTTGGAGTTTTGTGGGGGACAATTTAATGAGTTCTGTGAGAATGAAGGCATAGTAAGACATTGTATTGTGCAAAAGACACCGGAACAAAATGGTGTGGCACAACGTATGAACATAACTCTTTTGGAGAGAGCTTGTTGCATGCCCTCTAATGCTGGCTTGCCAAAAGAATTTTGGGCTGAAGCAGTTAACATGGCTTGTTATTTAGTAAATCGGTCTCCATCAACTGTAATTGAGTTACAAACTCCTGTTGATGTATGGTCTGGTACTCCATCTGATTATTCTGATTTAAGGATTTTTGGGTGTCCCGCATATGCTCGTGTAAATGATGGAAAGCTTGAGCGAAGGACACAAAAATGCATATTTATTGGTTATGCATCCGGAGTCAAATGTTACAGATTATGGTGTACTGAAACTAAGCCACCCAAATTCATAATTAGCAGAGATGTGAAGTTTAATGAATCATCCATGCTTCATTCAAAAAATGAGTCTGGCAATGCTGAAAAAGAGCACGACATCAGCAAGCAGGTGGAGCTTGAGATTGAACGACCAGTGGAAGTACAAAAAGGTACTTCTGATCAGCCTATTCAGGAAGAAGATCAAGTAGTTGTCGAAGAGCAAGAGGAGATTCCGTAAGAGCATAAACAATATAGTCTTGCAAGAGGTAGACAAAGACGGCAAATAAAGTCGCCTCAGAGATTTCCCCATACAGATATAGTCTCTTTTGCATTATCGGTAGCAGAGGATATTGAAACTCAAGACCCTGTGACATACCATGAGGCTATTTCGAGTAAAGAGTTTGCAGAATGGATTGCTTATATGAGTGAAGAAATGAAATCTCTTCACAAGAACCAAACTTGGGAGTTAGTTAATCGACCTAAAGGTCAGAAGATCGTTGGCTGCAAATGGGTCTTCAAGAAAAAGGAAGGAACACCTGGAGTTGAAACGGCTCGATACAAATCACGATTAATTGCTAAAGGTTTCAGTCAAAGGGAAGGAATAGACTTTAATGAAGTATTCTCTCCCATTGTGAAACACAGCTCCATCCGGGTGTTGCTTGCCATGGTTGCACTGTTTGATCTAGAGCTTGATCAGCTCGATGTTAAAATAGCTTTTCTTCATGGTGAGCTTGAAGAACAAATTTTTATGCAGCAACCACAAGGTTTCGTTATTGAAGGCAAGGAAGACCATGTTTGTCTTTTAAAGAAATCATTATATGGTTTGAAGCAGTCTCCTCACCAGTGGTATAAAAGATTTGACACTTTTATGTTGAGTCATGGTTACTCAAGAAGTGACTATGATAGTTGTGTATACTATAAGATCCCAGATGGTTCGTTTGTCTACTTATTACTCTATGTTGATGACATGCTCATTGCCGCTAGGAGTATGCCTGAAATCAACAGGCTAAAGGCATAACTTAGTGGTGAATTTGAAATGAAAGATTTAGGCGTAGCTAAGAAAATCTTGGGCATGGAAATTCACAAAGATCGGCAAGCCGGCAAACTATATTTGTCTCAAAAAGTATATTGAAAAAGTATTGGAGCGTTTTTCAATGCAGAATGCAAAGCCTGTGAGTACTCCATTTGCATCCCATTTTCGACTATCAGCTACCATGTCACCACAGTCTGATGAAGAGAAGGAACATATGTCACACGTTCCTTATGCTAGTGCAGTTGGAAGCATCATGTATGCTATGGTTTGCACTCGTCCAGATATTTCACAAGTTGTTAGTGTTGTTAGCAAATATATGGGGCATCCTGGTAAGATGCATTGGCAAGCAGTGAAATGGATACTTCGATATCTTCGAGGTACTACAGATGTTGGCTTGGTATATGACAGGAGTCATAATACCGGTGGTAGTATTATTGGTTATGTTGACTCTGATTATGCTGGAGATATAGATAAAAGAAGATCTCTAACAGGTTACGCCTTCACGTTTTCTGGTAGTGCAATTAGTTGGAAAGCAACTTTACAATCTACTATTGCATTATCAACCACAGAAGCTGAATATATGCCAGCAGCAGAAGCAGTGAAGGAACCCATCTGGCTTAGAAGTTTGGTAGGAAATTTGGGTTTGGAACAAGATATCACAGTAGTTTATTGTGATAGCCAAAGTGCCATACATTTGACCAAAAATCAAATGTATCATGTGAGAACCAAACATATTGATGTCAGATATCATTTTATTCGAGAAATCGTATCTCAAGGTACCATTGTTGTGAAAAAGGTTGGTACTTATGATAATCCGGCTGATATGAATTCCTATATCTAAGTTCAAGCATTGCTTGGACTTAATTGGTGTTCGTAATATGAATTAGTCCTAGTTGATATTTTATTGGAGAAGTCGACAAATGAAGCTTGTGACTAAGGAAAGTTAAAGCCAAGATGGAGATTTGTTGATATATGGCTTTAATTTCTCTTCTATTTTGAAAAGTCAAAGGTAGAGAAATTCTCTCGTCCGTTTGTCGCTAATGGTAGAGAGAGAATTTTGGTTAATAATCCGTAGTAATTGGTTGGTTAATAAAGGAAGTTATTCCCTATAAATTAAGAGTTTTTTCATTTCAATGAAATAGAGTGAAATAGTAGCATCGCATTACGAGACTCTCAGAGAAGTTTTGTCTTTGTATCTTCTCTTAGTATATTATGAGAGTTTGTACTTTGTATACACCGGTGAGGAAATATTGTGAGGTATTTGGGTGTATTTGGGATTTGGGTTTGAGTGAAGTGTGTAAATACTCTTTTCTATTCTCCACCATATTTAGCATCAAGTTATATATATAATCATCGTTGCATGTAGATGTATGCTAAAAGCTTAACCACATTTGTGCTTATACTTCCGCTTTATTTGCTTTATTTATAACATATCATTACTCATCTTATATATTGCCGCTGCTACTAGGGGTGTTCAGATCCAAACCGATAAAAAAAAACCGCAAAACCGATCCAAAATAACCGAAAATCGATGGGAACCGAATTTAATTGGATTTTTTTGGACTGATTTTGGAGTAAACCGATCCATTCGATTCAGTTTTCGATTAGAGGTTCAGGAACCGAACCGAACCGAATCGAACCGATATCTTATACATAATGCTTTTTACATATGTGCTTATCCCTCTTGTACTGCGTTTTGATGCTGTCGTTTCACTCTTCATACCGTTGTAAATCATTTACTGGAACATTAATTCACAAATTCTATCTATGCGGTTATACCCAATATTTTTTAACGGTTAATTGCTGATAGTATCAAATTATTTGTATATAGATATTTAATTTAATTTAATGAGCATCAGATGGACAAGCTGAATGGCTCTGGTGCCACTATTTGGATCTTAGCATGGCTGTTTGAGAATTTGGATTCTAGTATGGCTGTTTCAGTCCTTGATGTATATTCGGTGGTACTGTTTTTTTAACCAAGCCACTGTTTTTTAACATAATAGGTACTTACGCAGATTATATGATAAAATATATTTTTTTGACAAGTAGATTGTGTGATACTTATAATATGTTATTTAACGTAATGTAAATAAGTAACGATACGAGGTTAAAAATCGATTCAATCGAATCGATTCAAATCACATTTAATTGGATTAGATCGGATTAGATATTTTTACAAAATCGAATCGAACTGCATGTTCTTTTTATCTTCTGATCGGATGATTTTTTCCCTAAAACTGATCCAAACCGAACCGCAAACACCCCTATCTACTACCAACTCAATTACTTTTATTAACATTTGTTGAAAAACATGATAGAGAGAGGGTTTAGTCTAATTTGTATCACCCATCAAAATAATATAGTGATATACTACCTATATATTATATTGTGATTAGTTAGTTGATTATTTAACTCAATATTTTGTCACACAAAATTGAGTTGAATGATAAACTAACCGAGCATAACGTGATATATGATACTTCACCGAGAGAGACAGAGAGTGCAAAGAAATGAGAAGAATGAATCAATTTTTTTAATATTATTATTATCTGATATGCATACAGGGTGCAATGTCAGATGTGACAGCATAAGGTTCACGGGAGGAGGCCACCGGGGCTAACTGGGACCATTTAAACTAATTATAATAACCACATATATGCTAAATGGGAGAATAAGCCCATAAACAAGGCCATAATTATACGCCAGTTAAGCGTAAGATCTATCCAATGTCAAATGTAGATTGTAATTTTCTTTCACTGTGCTAGAATTCTTAATTCTATAACCGATTTCTGAAACTCGGAGAAGTGTTTTACTCGGATTCGACTTCTCTGCCTTCGTGGCGCTTAAAGGCAGTCTTCGGCTAATTTGGGTCGTTGGATTCATATCCTTGTTGATCTATCTATATACTTAGCTTATTAATTAGGATTTTTATTAAATCTATTTTTCTCTCGTATTATTTACGATCACAATATTCACAATGATATTTCATGTGTTTATTACATATATCAATGACTTCATCTTTTAATTCTTGTATTAATTCTTTTAGTCTATTTTGATTTGTTAAATTTATCATACTTAAATGGTGAACAAATTTTTCTATGTTTCGAGAACCCATTAATAATTAGCTAGTACTTAGCTCTGATACCAGTTTGGTATCACTCTATAAAAATAATTTTTATTTTTATATCTAGAGTAGTAATTATACATAATTTGGGTAGTTTTCATGCATAATTTGGGTTACTAATAATTCATACCCATAGTCCATTATAGATTCATCTATTTCCATTATGTCTTTGATTAATTGATCTCGTTCTTCTTCACAAAATGCTAATTGTATTCTTTGCACTATTTGTTTTAAATAAAGTTTTTCTTTCCAGTGTTGGTGTTTTAATTTGTTAATTATTATTTGCTTGCAGTCTTTGGGTATTTTCATAACCAAAATGCTTAATATTTCTTGATCCATTTAATCATCTAATAAGTCCCAATCTTCATATATGTCAGATAATGATAGTCTATCATATTCAAAAGTTAATCATATTTCTTCCATATAGTTCCATTTTATATATAATGAAATAGTTGCAAGGTAATAATCTTCTTGTCTAAATTAGGTCTTTATTTTTTCAATTATTAGTTGTTTACAATCAATAGGTAGACTCATTGCTAATACACTTAATATTTCGTTTTCTGTTTGATTATCAAATTCGGAGTATATTTCCATATTTTTATTCGATATCTTCAAAAGGTGGTGCAGTTATTTTAAAATAACTGGATGATAATTGTCGAGTTGAATTTATTTTTTTCTATTTTTTGTCTTTTATATTTTTCTCGATTATTTCTTATATTAGTGAGTTCTTTTTCTTTTTCCATAATGTATTTTTCTATTTGTTCTTGATTTTTATTTTCTGTATAGCGGTTTATAAGTTCTTTTATATTCCTTTTATCTAGATTTATTTTGTTATGATATTTTTCATAAATATTCCTTAATTCCATTCCCTTATTCATATTCTATTTCTTAAATATTGAGCTAAATCTCGTACTTGGTTTGACAATTTATTTATATTTTCATCTTCCTTATTACTTTCTGTATCAGGAAAAGTAATTGGTTTTGGGATTTGTCTAAAACTCAGTGATTTTGGGTTTCTTATAGAAATTCCTAGCTCAGTTAACCCATTTCTTTTTGGGTAATAAATTTTTCCTATTTCTTCAAAAAGTCTTGGTATATCAATTCTATCATTATTTCTAAAAGTAATACTATGATGAATTTGTTAGTACATAATTGACACAATAAGTAATTGAGAAAATTTTATCTCCTGATCTCATTAAATTATTTTTTAAAAATCTATGTTCCATAGTTAGAGATTGATCTAATCTTTGAGTATCTAAGGGTATTCCAATATTTGGGTGTATTTCGAATTTTAGCTTAACATAAGCTAGGTTTCCTTCGATTACTCCTAATATTTTGTCTTTCGGGTCTGTTATTCTATCATCCTTTAGAACTAATTCTATTGGTGAATCTATTCCTTCTTGAAAGGTTGCTTTAATTAAAACTTGTATTGCTCCTATGTGGATATATCATATTTTCTTCCTGTGTGCTTCTTTTTTTAAATTTCTTTTTAAATCAATTAGTTTTTTCTTATTCAATAGTTGTATACAAGTGTTTCCTTGTGTTTCGGCTATATCTATAGGGGTTTCATTAACTATCTTTCCATAATATATGATGTTTTCTTTTTGATTAAATCTATTCATTATTCCTCCTAGTTTCTTCATATTTGCATCTTTAGATAAATTCAAATCTTCTTTTTGAATTTTCTGAAATAACTTTGGATCTATAAAAATATTTCCTTCATAATTTCTATCTTCTTGATAATTTGCAAGTGTTCTACATCAGTATTATCAATCTTTTCTCTTTCTATTTCTAACATAACTAGTTTTTAGTATAAATTGAAAACTGAAGTTGATAATTCATACCTGACTTGGATCTTTCAAAGTTGTATCTGGATACCTTGGTCCACCGCTGCTTCCATTGCAGTCGAATTGAAGTGTTTAATTACAACAAGTAGTTGAAAGTAATGAAAGTATAAGCAGTAGTAAGAAGTAGAGAAATATATGAAGGTGGTGTTTATTTATGATCAGTAATGAAGTACATAGAACTTGTTGAATCCACACTCAAGGATTCGCTAAGCAAAGCTTAGAACTTCTCAGAGAGAAGAGAGGTGAGGTGAGAATTGAAATTCTAAACCCTGCCCCTTGCCTCAGTATAAGAGGTCTTATTTATATGCGAAAAGGGCTAGGTAAATTACAAGAGAGTCCCTGTAATAATACAATCTATCAGACATCTCAATAATTCATAATGACGTCATTGTCTACGTCATTCCCCTATTATTGCTTGATGACGTCAGTAGTGCCAAGTCCCTTTCTCTAATCAATTTTCCACTGGTTTTGCTGAGTAGCAAAGTGTGTGGTCCTTTGTACATGGATTTTATGAAGGAATCTTTACCAATAATTTGATATTGAGTAAAGATACTCGTCAGTTGATTTGCTAGGATTGTGACAATCTTTTCTTCATTGTAATCTTCTCTAGTAGGTTCATCTCTCATGGAAAAGCTGTTGTTGCTTACTCCAATGAAGATTAAATTCTTTGTGGGTTGTTTGGTGGCAAAGTCTGGATAAGTCGAATAGAACTTCAAGAAGATAGTTCTATCCTTAGCGACATTTCTTTTGTAGTTCTGGATGGCTTCTTTCAAACTATATGGGAATAATTTAATTTCTTCCAAGTCTTGACTTAAGTAGAGACATTCAATAAGTCCAAATTGGAACATATTAAATGTAAGAATCGATGTTGCTCCGGGAGTAATTATGGCTTTAACTCCGAAAATATTTCGGTTAACCATATAAAAACAATTAATTTTTTCTTTCTCGGACCAGTTGGTTAGTCTTTTTAGGTTTTCGTAAAATTTTTCTTTGGAAAACTGGACTTGTAGTTCATGGTATTTTCTTGAAGTAATTTGGTAGTCATCAATGGAGGAAGGAACTCTTCCGAGTATCCTTAATGAAGTTTTTTGGGCTGGTGGAGTCTTTATGGTTTTAGAAAAAGTTCTTGGGCCAAGATAAACTTCTTTGCCCTTGTCATGTTCTTTCTGATAATCTATCAAAGCTTTCTCAGCTTCTTCCTTGGTGCGAAATCCTTTGTGGTTAACTCCTGAAAGTCCAATTCAATGAGGGGCTGCTTTGTGCCATTCATCATAAATACCTGGGTGTGGTCCATTAAAAATGGCGTACCACTTGTCTTTAGTACTTTCCTGTATTTGTTGCTTTATATTCTTCATAGGATCTTCTTTGATAGGTCCTCCTTTTGCTTGTAATTGGAACTCCAATACTTCAATGTTTGCCTTGATCAAGTCTAGCTCCATTATTTTCTGCTTCTCGAGCATTCTTTGATATTGAATCTGCTTCTTTATGTCTTCAGTTGTTTGCTGCTCCATTCTCTTGATAATATATCTGCAAGAACATTTTTATCTCCCTTAATGTGAGAGATTGAGTAATTGTATTCGGTAAGTTTCATTTGTCATCTAATCAATCGTCCTTGTTTGTAAGTGCTTTTATGATTTAAGTTCTTAAAACCTGCAACATAAGTAGAATCGGTTCGGACAATAAAGTCCTTATCCAGTATATAAATCCGATGTTTTTCTAACATTCGGATCAAAGCCAGTGTTTCCTTTTCATGAGTAGGATAATTAATTTCACTGTCTGAAAAAGTTCTAGACATGTATCGACATAGTAATTCATTTTTGAATCCAGGGGGTTTTGCTTTCATAACACCTCCCCAACAATCATTTGAGGCATCAGTCTCAATAATTAGTATATCATCATCCGATGGATGATAAAGCTCAGGAAGATCCTGGCATAAGTCTTTCATTTTTATAATTAGTCTATCGTCTTCATCAGTCCATGTCCAAGGGACATCTTTCTTCAGCTTTTGTTGGAGTATTCTTCTCTTCATTTGCAAGATTCCTGATAAAACCTTCATTTGAAATATATGTTAATAGTCCAAGAAATCTTTGTAAATCCTTTTTATCTTTTAATTTCGTTGGAAAATTCTGAAGTTTTTCTAATACATGTCGCTGCATTATTATTTTTCCTTTCTCAATTTCTAATCCTAAGTAATTAATTCTGTGTTGGGCTAAAACAACTTTCATTTTACTTAAAACTATCCCATGTTCATAACATTTATTAAGAACTAATTCTATTTTTTTCGAAATGATCATTTAGTCCTTTATTAGAAAAGATTAATATATCATCAATATAAATAAGACAAAAGTCTTTAAATTCTTTAAGAATTGAATCAATCCTTCGCTGAAAGATTCCTAGTGATTGCTTTAATCCCATTGGTAGTACATTCCATTCATATTGTCCTTGAGGACAACTAAATGCTGTTAATGCTTTTGATTCTTCAGTCAATCTGATTTGATAAAATCCTGATTTACAATCAAAAGTACTAAACCAATCCATATTTCTAATTCTTTCAATGATTAAATCTTTTCTTGGGAGGAAATAAGCATCTCCTTCCATGGCATCATTAATTTGCTTGTAATTAATTATCATCCTTCTTTTACCTCTTTTTATTTCATTATGATTTTCTACATAAAAAGCTGGTGCAGAGTGCTTGCTATTTGATGGTCTAATTAGTCCTTTTTTACACATTTCTTCAATGTCTTTTGCAAATTCATCTCTATCTAGTTTTGTATAAATTATTGGTTTACATTTTACTTCTTTCGTTGGGTCTTTTAATTTTAATTCGACTAATTCAGTATTTTTATTAATTTTTGGATCTAAAGGGTTTTCACTACATACCTTGTCCAAAAGTTCTTCGATATGAGCTGGAATTATTCTATTTGGCTCTAAATTTATTAGTGCATGACAAATTTTTGTGCAAATTAAGCTAATAATCTCACCACGTTTCAACTGTTGAAACTTTGATGAATAAGTACATGCAGAATAATGAATAATTGGTATTTTTATAATTTCACGTTTTTGCTTCTGATAAATATATGGTGTTTTTAAGGTAATATATTTCAGATGTTGGCAAAATGGTCCGTATAATCTTAAGAAATTATTGCCAATAATTATATCTATTCCAGTTTCTTGTTTATATATTGTTGGCACAATAAATATTTTTTCTTGTATTACCAAAGTAATTCTTTTTGCTATCCAATACAGAAGATGTATTGATCCGTCTGCAATTTGTATTTTTAATGGCTTTTCTAGTCTTTCCCACTTATCTATAAGGGCTTCTGTTGCAAGGCAAAGACTCGCTCCAGTATCTATATAGGCTTCTGTTTCTTTATTATCTTTTTCTATCAATATTTTTATATATGTATTATTCGGATTCTCTTTCTTCTGAAGATAATTCATCTTCTGAATATTCATATATACTTACATCCGAATTGCTTAATTCTTCTTCTAGTGGTTCAAGTTCATATATTTGGAAAACTTGTTTTATTAATTTTGAATTTTCTTTAAAATCTTTTTCCTTTCTTTGAGGGCATTCATTGGCATAATGTCTTTCATCATTACATATCCAACAAACATATTTCTTTTTTCCCTTCGGGCAGTATTTTCTTGGTGTTGATTTCTTTCTCCTAAAATATTTCTTTTTATTATTTTTATAATAATTCCTTTTTCTAGGATAAGTTTTTCGTAAGTTTGATTTCTTATAATTTTTTCTTTTTCTCCTTACTGTTTTATCACAACCATATTTCCCTGGTTTTTCTATCTCTGGGATGTCACAACAAATGACAGTACTTCCTCTATTCAATTGTCTAATTGTTTCTCTATTCAAACATTGTTCTTTTAGTTCTTGGTATAAGAGTTTAATAACTCCTCCTAAAGTATTTGCAGTTTCTCATGGTCTTAAATCCCATAATCTATTAATTTTCGAATTAAGCGGATATGGTAGTTTGTCTATGAAGATATATTTATATATTTCCTTAGATTCTTCATCCGATTGATAATAGTATTTTTGATATTCGAAGATGAAACTTTCGATCTGGCACATATCACAAATCTGCATTCTATTTAAATGTGATTTAGCATTTTTCAAGTAGAGTTTTGTTTGTCTTTTCTCTTTGTTCCATCAAATTATATCCTAGGAATTCTTGTTGTATTAATGTCATTATTAATTTAACATAGTCTGAGCTATTGTCTACCATTCTTACGAATCTAATCCATTCTTCATCTTTAATTCCTACTAAAAATTTTTGTACATTTCCAGATGTTTTAAATGTTACAAAATTTTTGGTTTCTAAAAAATTTAACTGTTTAAATTTTTCATCAGTCAAGATCATTAATATTATTTCATTAGTCCATTTTAATAATACTTCTTCTTTATTTCTTATACAATCAAGGTCTAGAACATTCCCTGTATTATTATATCGAGGTTTAAATTCTTCTTGGATTTTTGTCCATTTTTTATTTTTTCTTGCGTATCCTTTATTATACATAGTCTCTTCTTCATATTTATCCCAAGCTCTTTCGGGTGTATATTTATATTCTTCCCATTTTCTTTTAGGGCTTTTTCCACTATATTCTCCTTTTTCCATTCTTATATGGTTTTCTTGGATTCTCAAGATGGATTGTCGATCTTTTCAATTTTGTGTACTTGATCATTTTCTTCTTCAACTATTTTAAGTTGTTCTAGTAATTGTTGAATTTCTTCTAAATCATTTGATTTCATTAATGTTTCCATGTATTCATCTTTTATCCTCTCCATGAAGATACGGGTGTAGGCATTCTTGATGGTTCTTGATCTAATTCTCTTTTAACTATTATTTTTTCAAGATTTCTTATCTCTAAAATTTCTTCTAATTCCCTTTTTGTTATACATCTATTATTTTCTTCATAATTTAAAAGGTTTTCTAGTTGTTCTAGAATAATTTTTATTTTAATAATATCCTCATTTTCATCTATTTCTTTTCCTCTGCTTATATTATATAATGTTTCTTTAATATTTTTTATTTCATTTTGTCCTTTTTGTATTTTATTGCAAGTATAAGTTGCAATTTTTTCTGTATTTTCAATTAGTTAAGTAATATTTTTATTTATTTCTTTCATAATTCTTTCTAATTCTTTAAATCCTGCTTGTAATTCTTCAGATAGACCCATTATCCTATACAATTTTCTAGTTCTTGCTTTAATCTTTTTATTCTTTTTCTAACCAATTCTTGATGGTAACTAATATAGTCATTTTGCTCTAATTTTTCTAATATTTCTAAGTATTTTTTTAGCTCGTATGTATTTTGTTTTATTGTTAAAATTATGTTCATTATTCTGGTACGTTGGATGAATCCAATGGCACAGAATTAATGAAAGGTAGGTGACTTTAAATAATTAAAGTCAGGGAATTCTTATCCGTTTTACTCGTACATTCTCTGGATGCTGTTAGAGCACTAGCATCGGTGCAAAAGAGGAGGTTCTTAAACATTTAAGCGCCCGTGCTAAATATTTTTGCTAATGGAGCAGGTGCTTAATTAGGGGTGGCCCTGAACACGGATGAGGTGGACGATCGTCCAGGGTCCCATATTTTTGGGGCACCAGATAATAGGTAAAATATTATTATATAGTATATATAGATATTAAATAAAAAAATTATATAATTATTTTTTTACCAATTAAAAGAATTATTCCAAAAAAATTATAATAAAGTGATAAAAAATAATATGGCAAATGTATATGTATATATTAAAATATCTTTTTAATTTACTATGATTTAAAATTTGACACACTCCTAATTTATTTACTATTTAGACTTTCTTTTCCCTAATTCTCTCATTCTCTTGTTTTGATTTTTATCAAAAATGACTTTTTAAAGAACCTTGATTATGAACGGATTATTAATGATTTTGCAGTTATAGCAAAAAATGCAAGAAAGACAATTTTCAAATGATTATGAGGATATCATTTCCTTAGTTCGTCCAGGGCACCAAAAATCTCAGGACCGGCCCTGTGCTTAATTACTAGCACCTCAAAATTGAGGGGCGCTTCCACAAGCACTTGGTGCTTGTGGATTTTCTTGACTTTTTGTTTTTTTTTATTAAAACATATTGATGAAATGTAAGAATGTGTTGTGATTGGTAGGGTCTATTTAAGAATTTTGTAGAAGTGGTTGGATTGAAGAGATAAGGTGCTTAAATTATAAAATATTAAAATGTATGACGTGTAATTATGTGATCCATTTAAGAACTCCAAAATGAGGTACCGGGATAACGATGCTCTTACATATCAAGGTTTTAAAATTAAATTCGCAATTGTAATTTAAGTCGCATTCTTGCAATTTTGGTAATCTTCACAATTGCATTACAACCACATTTTCCTATAGTCATCTATGATGACAATAAACATAATATAACCCCAACTACAACCACAGTCGTAATTTAAATTCTTGGTTCTTGGTGTACAAAACTCGTATAAATACTCTGGTGGAACTATTAATAGCTCGAGAAGTTTAATTTAATCACAGGCAGTACGGAGAGATTCGTCAATTCTACTTGTGTTATGTCTCTATCTCCCGCTCCATCGTAAACATAATAGAATTATTTTTGTTTCTTTCATGGCTAAACATGGAAAGATTCTTTTCGTTTTTCATAAAAAAGTTTGTCCTTACATATTTTAGATAATTTGGAGCTCTATAAATAATATTACCTGAAAAGGGAGATAGCTACAAGTAGGTAACATGGTGCTTATAAAAAAAGATTAAAAAAAAAAACGAGGTAACATGGTTTTGTTAATCGCAAGACTGTAAGGAATTAATACACACCAAAGAAAATTAGAGAATAAGCTTTCATCAACCCTATAAAGCTAACTAAACCCGGAAAACATCACGTCAAAAAAAAAAAAAACCCGGAAAAGTACTAACTTTAAATTACTCGATAACAGAAAAACATCTTTTCTCCTTGCTAATATAACAATTTCTAATTTCCTAAATAATCTGAACACTTAATTTTGTCCGGATGTTTTAATTAATGTTTTGAAGAAAATAATAGACAAAAATAAAAATGAAACAAAAAATGTTTTTATTCTGGGCCCATTACGTCATCAGATGGAACCCATTTTTGTTTTTGTTCCAAGTTATCTTTTGGGCCCATTATCCCAAACCCAACCAAAAATTGTTTTTTACTATTCTTATTTGTTAAAAATAAAAATAATAAAAAGTAAAAAAAATTTGAAACAATCTACTCCCATGCTTGTACCCCTCTTTGTCATCTTCTTCTTTTTCAAAGGAAAAAGATGGATAATGGTACAGTACTACCCCTGCAGCATTGCAACCAAGCAAGGTGATGGAGCAAAGACTGATTTGCTCCCCACTACTTGTACCCACCAGCTGGCCCAAAAGGAAGATTTGTCATCTTCTTCCTTCTGGTGCTATATATTGAACAGTGACCAAAGGAAGAAAAGGGGGGAAAACAGCAGAAAAAATACTCAATATCCTCCTCTCCAACCTCTAGTCACCATCACTCCCAAATCACAAATCAACACAAAATACCCAAATACTCTCCAGAACAAAAAATCAGAAAATAACCCTTCTTCTTTCTTTTTTTTTTTCTCTTTCTTTCTTTCTTTCTTTCTTCTTCTTCCTCCCTGCTTCATCTTTCTCCTCTCATTCTTCTTATTCTTCAACAACCCAACAACAACAAAACAACAAAACAACAAAAAACAGAAAAGCCACACACACACACTCACCTTCATCCTTCCACCTTCATCTTCCTCCCTCTCACTTCACCTTCCTCCTTCATCTCCCCACAACTCAAACCACCAGCCGCGCCACCACCCTCCACACCGTGACCGCCAGCCAACGCACGACAAACGGAGGACCACCACACGCGACCCGCGTCGCTCCGCGTGCTGTCGTTGTCTCAGTCGCGTGAACGCGACTCCACCGCGAAAGCCGTCCACTGTAGCCACGGCCGCCATTGTCACCGCTGCCTACCACCATCACCGCAACACCAAGCCAGATCCGCCACCATCACGGCAACACCAAGCCAGATCCGCCACTCACGAACAACATCCCCTCCGCCGGCGTCGATCTGCCTTCTCCACCATCATGTTTGCAGACCTTCTTTCCTACCTCCATTGTTGGTAATGTCACGAAGTTTCTTGCTTCCTTTGGGTTACTTTTATTTTTGCTTTTATTGTGTGTGTTGTCATTAGTATGAGAATGGGTTTACTGTTTGGGCTTGTTTATTTCTTTTTTCTAGTTGTGGGTATGTGATCTTTGAGATGTTTTTTTATTTTTGTGTAAGAGAATACCTGATGGTCTTAGTGATTTAAGGATCATGAGTGTGTCTCTTACATTGTTTATTGGGCCACAGTTTATAAAAAAATTTAAATGAAAATTTCTTTTAAAAAAAAAGAAGGGGTATTTTTTAGTTTCTTGTTTTAAATGAAAAAAAAATCCTTAAATAAAAATATCTTTTTGAATTCACGCAACAATCTACAATGTTGACGTATGATTTTTCATCCTTAAGTGTTTCATGAATTGTAAGGGCTCATCGTATAGCTTTGCTATCTTTAACCCTGTGCAAGAGTGAATCCCTGTTAAAAAAATATTAAATGTTTTTTTAATTTATACTTTTAATCAATTTTACCCAATTTCCTTTTTTATAAAAAAAAATCTTTTTGAATTCACGCAACAATCTCCAATGTTGTTGTATGATTTCTCATTCTCAAGTATTGTATGAATTGTAAGGGTTCATCGTATAGCTTTGCTATCTTTAACCCTGTGCAAGAGTGAACCCCCTTTAAAAAAATATATTAAATGTTTTTTTAATTGATACTTTTAATCAATTTTACCCAATTTCCTTTTTTATAAAAAAAATATCTTTTTGAATTCACGCAACAATCTACAATGTTGATGTATGATTTCTCATCCTCAAGTGTTGTATGAATTGTAAGGGTTCATCGTATAACTTTGCTATCTTTAACCCTGTGCAAGAGTGAATCCCCTTTAAAAAAATATATTAAATGTTTTTTTTAATTGATACTTTTAATCAATTTTACCCAATTTCATTTTATAAAAAATATATTTTGAATTCACGGAACAATCTACGACGTTGATGTATGGACTTATTCATCCTCAAGTGTCGTATGAATTGTAAGGGTTTATCGTATAGCACTGCTATCTTGGACTCTATGCAAAAGTGAATTTATTCTGAAATAAAATCCTTTTAAAACAAAAAAATCAAAATCTTTGAGTTTCCCATCGCACCCGGGAATGTATGAGCAAGATAAATCATCTTGTCAAGCCAAAACTAAATTTTCCTTTTTTTGTGTCCTTTTTCATGTTAAAATAATTAAACTTTTTTTTTTTGGGATGCTCTATGGACACGGTGCCATGTCCAGTCCCTTAGATTTGAGGTTACCCTGCGGACTCATGTGCCGTGTTCAACCTCATTTAGTTTTATAAACAATAAATTAAAAAAATATAAAAATTAATAAAAATTAAAAATATTAAAAATTTAAAAAAAAATCTTTCTTGTAAATAATTTTTGGGGTAAGATAAATATTTAAAATGTTATTAAAATGTTTTTGCACAATTAACTTAAGGTACCGTTTTTAAACGGGCGATGTGGGGTGCTAACACCTTCCCTACTCGTAACCGACTCCCGGACTCATCTCTCTCTCTTTTTTTAGACCAGTTTACCTTTAAATAATTGGGTTTTCTAAGATTTTCCCAATAAAAATTTTAGTGGCGACTCCTCTGTCTTTTTATCTTCCCTTTTTCGCGGCTCCCGGACGGGACGGTCACGATAGCTGGCGACTCCACTAGAGAGTTTTGAGAGTCAGGCCTGTCATAGTTGGTTGTGCATTTTTAAACAGCTTTGAAAATATTTTTTTTACCCTTTTTTTTAATGCTTTCATAACTGCTTTTGTATATTCTTGCAACCTTAGGGTAGAGAATTTTTGTATTGGTGTTGTTTGTTCCTTTTTTGCAGGTTTGGGGTAGTCTTGTTTTAGTAGGTTTTTGTGAAGGTTTGTATGCTCCCATCACACACATCACTATCACATGTTGCACACTCTTTTGGGCTCTATACCCGAGTCTTGGAATGCCATAAGATTAGAAAGGGCTTCAGTGATGTTATTGTGATGCTTTTGCGTCCCTGACAGTCGTACTGATTCTCCCGCTCGGATTGCTACCTGTGAGGTTCATGGATTCGGTTCCTTATCTTTTAGATGAGGGTAATCTGATGACCATATGTTTAGAGGTCTAGATCTGTCCCAAAAGTCATGCACATAAAATGTCATTAGCAGCCTACCAAAATAGGGTCTTGACTTCAGAAGTCCCAACTTCAGGATATGACCTATGTAGGACAAAAGGGAGCACATTCCATCTTTATCTGCAACATGAATAATCACGTTTATATCTCATGCATCATAACGATTTTTCTGCATGCATCCCGCATGCACCTTAACATGTCACTCATTCATGCATTCTGTTACACTCATTCTTATTATATTGTATGCTTGTGCATGTAGTATTTTAGGCCATGCATCATCAATATGTCATTCATTCATGCATCATGGTACACTCTCATGCATAAGTAATTTTGCTTTCCAAATGTTATTAATAAAATAAAATTTCCCTTACACATAATTTGGTGAGAGATAACACCTTTGATAACAAGAGATGGAAAAAGTCAGACACACTAGCAATGCTCCCACCACCAACAACTCTAAGGTGATTTTGAACTCATTAGAGAATCTGAAAGAGTTGAGCCAATCTTTGCCTCAAGAACATCGAAAACGCTACGTCAAGAAGTATGGAGGGATCTTGGACCTAATTTTCATACCGGTTGAAGCTACTGCTTTGAGTGCTCTAAGTCAGTATTGGAACCCACATCTCAGATATTTCGAATTGCCAAACATGGACATTACACCCACCATTGAAGAATATGCTTGCCTGTTAAGTTTGCCAATGCAGAAAAATCTCGTTGTGTACTTTCACCCGGGGCAATACTTGACCACTGCAAGCATAGCAGGGTTACTAGGGCTTCCTGAAATGGAAGTGAACCTGACCGGGCACTCAAACTCGCAAGGGTAAACCCGAAAGTTTCTTGAAAATCATTTGAGGAAACTAATGGATCGACAAGACTGGGAAACCTTTGAGAGGGTATTGGCACTAGCAATATACGGGTTGGTTCTATTTCCATCGGTGCTAGACATAATAGATCAAGCAGCAATGAATGTGTTCTTCACAGTTTAAAGAAAGAAAAACCCCATGCCGGCAGTATTGGCTGAAACGCTTTTGACTCTAGAATTTTTCCAGCGGCATCCAAAGGGGAAGCTCAGATGTTGTGCACAGTTGCTCTATGTATGGGTCATGACTCACATGTACGCAAAAGGCTATATCCACCGCCATTCAGATCCACTAAGAGGCTTCCATAACATCCCTACAAGACAGCTTAATGAAGAGGAATGGAAGAGCGAGTTGGACAAAGTGGAAAGAGACTCTTTTAAGTGGGTATGCCCATGGTACGAAAGTCAACAGGGTCAAGATATCATTTATAGTTGTGGTGATTATCCAAATGTTCCTTTGATGGGCCCAAGAGGGTGCATATCCTACACACCCGCCATAGCCTTACGACAACTTTGTTGGACGCAAACCGTGCCCCGGGAAGAACAACTCGGTGGATGCTGTTTCCGATACGAGGGTGGTGAGAATACCAACTTCCTGGCAAAAGAAGTTAGAAATGCATGGAAAAATGTGAGGATGGCGGGGAGATCACAGTTGGGCCGACCAATCCTAATCATCGTCTCAGAGTATGAAGCATGGAGAAAATCAAGGAAAGGTCCCGTGAATATTCCTGCAGAAAGCACGAAAGTCAAGATTACTCCTTCTTGGTAACTCAAATGACGAACAAATCGAAAGTCCTGGAAGCACAAATGAAGGAAATGGAACAACAAAAGCAAGATGCCGAGCTGAAAATAGCCATTGGTCTGAAACGTTGTGAGAAGTTAACAAAGGAAAATGAACATTTAAAGGATTTGTGTGCAGATATCTCCGCAACCTCGAAAGTCCGAAGAATACGAGACAAGGTCCCGCCAAGCGTCATGACTAGGATCCAGAATCTTGAAAGCAAAGTACTATCCTTGACAACAGAGAGGCATCAACTAAGAAAAGAAAAGCGTCGGTTAGAAGAAGAAGTCATTCAGCAAGGAGATGTGAGAAAGTCATTGGAAGTGGAAGTCAATCGACAAAGGGGAGTCAATGCCAACCGACAAAAGCAAATTTGTGCACAAGACAGGGTGACTGATGAATTGGTACAAAAGGTCCAAGAACTGAATATCCTACTAGTCGAAATCAAGAAGCAGTGCGATTTAGGGTGGACCTCAGCAAAACACTATCATGATCAAAGGGTTAAAGTAATGAATGCCGTGAAATGGTGAAGAGAAGAGGCCCGAGAGCGAGGGATAGATATTTACATATGGAAAAAAAGATATATGAGCATGAATTTGGAGCTAAGCCATTGTATTCCGAATTTTGTCCAATGCTTTGAAAAATCAAAAAAACAAATTCGTGCGGACCCTATGCTTCGTCTCCCGGCTGAGTTGGATGATTTCATGTAGATGTGTGGAGGTTTTGCTCGAGGGCTAAAAAGGAAGAGACCTAAGCTATTGACTTTAGGATGAAAATGTTGTAACAATGTCGAGAATTATGATGTAATCCCAATCTATGTATTGTTTTGAGGAGATTTTAATGAAATATGGCCTTGCCTCCATAATTCTATGTTTTGCTTTGAGGAGTTTAATGAAATCAGTTCTTGCTCCTATGATTCCTTCGCACTCCAACTCTTGCACTTTACTTGCGACGACACCTAACGTGGAGCATGGTCTTCCTTTAGTGTGTTGTCAACTACATCTTTGCCTTGTAGGATTCTTCCTTCTGCGCAAAGGGTAGGCGAGATGTCTCAATTCAGAAATTGCTACTGTGTTTGAGACAACATCTATTGTGGAGAGTTGTTTCTCCCCTAGATTTGTTGTCAACTCCATTTCATCTTATGAGTAAAATGCTCTCTGTGTGGGATGGAGGGACCATTTCTTGTCTGTTATAAGGTGTTAACTCAAAAAAATATATAATAATAAAGTCCAAAGGTGATTTTTAATAAAAGCTTTTCACTTTTTTTCAAACATTTTGTTCTCATTTCTCTTGTGGTTTTAAAACAGTGTGTGACTTTTCTGAACAATTGCTCGAAGACACCCTTATCGCACTCGGTCACAGACAAGAGCCATGGCGGATGAACTATAAGAAGTCCAAGAGATCAGGGATGAAGTCAGTCAAATCAAGGATCAGATGACTAAGATGATGGAGATCCTACAAGCAATGCAGAAGGAAAAGAACACAGAGGAGAACCCTCCAGTCACGAACGAAGGGCATCCGGCCACACCTCTCATTCCCCCGGGTTTTGCTCAGATTCCTATTCAATGCTTTAACCAACCAGGGGCCATGACGCCCCTCCCTATTTATCCAAGCAACCAAACTCATTTTTCATTTGACCCGAACAATCCCCCATATGGTTTGCCTCGCGGATTTGTGCCACCAACGGCCCCCAGCCCACAAGATGGCATTCAAAACTCCGAGCATATCACTCAAACACAAACCACCACTGATGCCGTCGAAATGCCACAAGCACAAACTGTCAACCCTACAGATGGTAACACCCCGACAGTGACACTTTCTGCCAATCCAAAAAATCCTCAATACACCCTACATTACGGACCCCAGGGGACTCAAATGATGCCAAACTTCGGATCCTCCTACATGCCATACTCCTTCCCTCATAATATGTACTGTGAAACTCTAGTGAATCAGTCAGGAGGGAATTCCCAATCTAAAGAAAAGTTGGAAGTGCTAGAAGAAAGACTACGGGCCATTGAAGGAGTAAATAGTTATGGTCTCACTACAAAAAAAAGGTCATTTAGTGACCAAAAATAATTTTTTGGTTGCTATTTGCGATCGAAATAGCGGCCGATTGTAGGATCTACATGAAACACTGGTTAGAGTTGATGCTGCGACCGAAATAGCGACCGAAATAGAGCGTAGCAGAGATATCGGTCGCTAAATAAAGGAAAGTAAAAGCCAGGAATTTATGAATTTTTAGCGACCAAAATAGCGGCCGATTTAAATACAACGGTGAAACTTTATTTATATTAGCGACCGATTTAAAAATCCGTCGCTAAATTTATGAATTCATATTTCAAACTTTATTTAAATTTGCGACCGATATTAATTCGGTCGCTAAACGGTGCGTAAAAAAATAAAATAACGCGTGTTAGCGACCGAAATTTAAATCGGTCGCTAAAATTATAAATTCAAATTCGAAACTAACCATATTAGCGACCGAATTAATTCGGTCGCTAAAACTGAAATATCTAAATTCGACAGAACCTCCTTCTTCCTCATTTTACTCGAAGGCATATCTCTCTCTCACTGTTTCTCTCTTACTAGTCGTGCGCTCCGGCCCACCACAAGACACCTCCTGTCACCACCATCATCCCCTCTGCTCAGGTAAGCTCTCCTCTACTCCATCTCTCTCTCTCTGTCTATGTTTCTCTCGCATCTCTCTCTGTCTCACTCTGCTTCTCTCTCTATATCTGTTTCTAAGGTCTCTCTCATCCATTCGCTTGGGGACTGGGGAGATACGTTAGCTATCGGCGGATTCACAAAATACAGGTAACAAATTTGTTGTTGAAAACTGTGTGTTTTGCTTTTGCTATGTGGTTTGTGGTTGGATTTTGATGTTTAATTTTCATTTTTACATATGTCAGATTTTAAATACTTCTTTATCATTCACAAATGTTTTCGTGTTTGTGTTTATATAAATGAATGGGAGAAGCTGTGTCTGTGGTCTGTGATGGTGTGAACACAGTGGTGACTGGGAGGTTTTCATGCATGCATCACTTTTCAACTTCCTGCTTTCTTTTCAAACTATATTATTGGGACTATTAAAAACTGTAAAACTGTTGCTTTAATTCATTTTGCAATTATTGATGACATTTTCAAAAAACTTCCCCTCTGTTAATTGCCAGCAGCACCAATATAAAGATGTTTTATGCATCCGAGACCTTTTTTTTCATCTTTTTCATGGCGAGTGTTTGATAATTAAATCAAGCCTTTTTTTAATCACCAACAATTAACACAAGTCATATTAGTCCAAATTGAAGTCTACCTGCCGCAATGCATAGTAAACAAGGAACTTTTTACAGCTCATTATCTACTTGCATCGTTATCATGATTCATGTAGAATAGTCATATTTTGTGTGTCACCGCCTAAGCCTTTATTATCAATTAAGTTTGTTTATATTTTAATAGTTTATTATGAAGTGTTGCCTATAAAAGGCCATGGTTGTACGTTGGCAATTTGATGATGGAATGAATCAAGAATATGAGAACATAAATTTTCTTCTCTTCCTTTATAAGTGTTGTGTGAGTTTGAGAGTTAAAAGTGAGAGAGAACAATTATCATGGGTGAGTTTTATGTGTTTGTATAAACACCAGAGTAGAGTCCAGGTCTGGATGATTTCATAAATCGTGACACTTGCTTTGGCTGTCCAAAAAGCATTTGAGACATTCTTTTTTTTTTAGTTTAGTTTATTATATTTACATTTTTGTCACTGATTAAAGCTTAAATTTTGTGTTTTGAATTTTGTTTTGAGTTCTCAGACATGCAAATATGACAAACCACAAACAAATGGAATTTGTAATTTAAGATTTAAACCCTTACCTCATCTTCCAAGAGTTAGGTTTTGGGAGAGAAAAGGTTCCTTAGTACTTTTCTCCCTTTGTTTCCTCTTCTTATGAAATAAAGGAGATGGGGAAGAGAGTATAAGGAAGAAGGGAAGTTGCAAGTTGTTCTAAATTTGTAACCGTATATTATTGATTCTATTTTATATTAATTTATGTGTTTCTATTCTTATAAATAGTTGTACTGGATTCTGTATATATAGAATAGTGATTTGATTTGAAATGACTAATTTCATTTATGCACGATAGGTCCTTGTTGTCATATTCTTCTACTCTTTGTTGGCTCCGGCTCCTCCCCTTATCATTACTCGGTTGTGTTTTCTCTCAGGTAAGTTCTCTGAACACTCTGTAATGTATTATGTGAATTATCGTGATGTTTGGTAGTGGAGAGCTGAGCTCAATAGGATGTGATCTTGTCTGATTGTATGCTGATAATTTAATGTTTATGCATGTGTTTGTCAATATGTGTTGTTTGTTAGTGGAGAGCGGAGCTCAATAGGATGTGATCTTGTCTGATTGTATGCTGATAATTTAATGTTTATGCATGTGTTTGTAAATATGTGTTGTTTGTTAGTGGAGAGCGGAGCTCAATAGGATGTGATCCTGTCCGAAAGGCGGGATGCTGGTTGTGTCTTGATAATTTAGAAATTATGCATGTGTTTGACAATTAACTGCTACTTGTTAGTGGAGATCAGAGCTCAATAGGATGTTTGCTACAATATTTAATCTAAGTTTGTATTGATTTATGCTGCAATTTATATAAGCTCAACAATGTTGCAATATTTATAGGTTAATGGTTTTATTTTCTGTTAAAGTTAATAATTAATTTACGAAAGCCTTAGTTTCCTATTTGAGATTCAATATTAATGAGCATGCGTAACTTATCAAGGTATGCATGCTCATTGTATTGAATCTTGAATTGTCCAAGTGGGACAGTTTGGGAAAAAACCTTTTTCATACTCGTACAATAGTCATTTCAATGTTCAAATGCCTTATATACTTGTTGAAATCTCGGTCTGATGCATTTGCTTTTGTTCTCCTTGTGCATACTTGATCGCGGTTATTCTCACCGTGCTCGAGTCGTGTACTTGGAGACCGATGGGAAATGCTGCCAAAATTTTGTCAAGTATAAGGTATTTGAATATGGGAATAACTATTAGTAGCCGAGTGTGGCAAAGGTTTCTTCTCGAATGGGATAGGTTCATACCTTGTCATAAGAATGAGATTGATGGAGTTATTGGAATGCACCGTAATATATAAGTGTTATTGTAGGATTGGTCAGGCTATTTAATTGCCAGCAATGGATATTCCGGAGAATCGGAAATGGATGTATCGTAGGTTGGATCGGAATAAACGTCTTAGGGAAGAGTATAGAGTTGGAGTGGGTGAGTTTATAGAATTTGTTGTTAGCCAGGAGAGATTTATACGGCTGGGTGGTGATCAATTGAGGTGTCCTTGCAAAAGATGCAAGTGTCAATCTTTCAAAAGCGTGGATGGAGTTGTAGCCGATCTTTATGAGAAGGGCTTCATGCCTGATTACTATTGGTGGAGTAACCATGGTGAGACGTTGCCTGACTTAAACCCGATTGTGGTTGAAGGTTCGTACTATGGAAGTGGAGACCGGAGGGAAGAATTGAATCCATACGAGCAGATGATAATGGATCATGCTGGACCATCGGTTGGTGTTGTACTAGAAGAAGATGGGGGAGAAGATGGTGGAATGGGTTCCCAATACATAGAGGAGAATCCGAATCCCGAAGCTCAAAGATTCTATGATATGCTGAGTGTTGCACGATCTCCATTGTGGGAAGGATGTCGGGAGTACACGGAGTTGTCGATGTGTATGGAATGGTTGAGTATCAAATCTGACTACAATATGCAAGAAGGCTGTTTTAATCGCCTCACCGGGTCAGTGTCCAAGGCGGTACCAGAAGACAATCGGATGGCTACTAGTTTTATCATGCTAAGAAGTTTGTGGAAAATTTGGGTCTGGGGTTGTTGAGTGTCACCGGCAAGTGTACCGGGTCATCGCAAGTAATAAAATAACACTGTAAGAATTTACCGTGGTCGAACTCAGGGATTGGGCTACCAATTTCACTAATCCGCGGGAAATCCGATGTGTTTGGTCAAGCGAGGAAAGTCGTTGAGAGAGAGAGATTATGATAAAAAATTCAATAACAAATCAAATAATGCTAAGGTTTTAAAATCAGAAATTAAAATATCCAAGGTCTCAAATCCACCTACCCAATCATGTATAGTACCCAAGTGATGATGAATTCCTCCCTAAGTTCAATTACAATGTCATCCGGGACCCCCAATTTCTCCTATATCCACTGTCATGCTCAATAGGACGTATTCGACGATTGGATTAATTACTTACTAGGTCTCATAATCCTAATCTCGAATTCTATTAATTCTTGTTCCCTATAAGGTTGCACTAATCTCCTAAATCCACTGTCGTGCTCATTATTCGATTAGTGATTCCAATCCAAGTTCTAAAACGCGAATCACCGATCAGCCTCAACACGTTTAACTAGTCAATCACGCAACACATATGATCAACACAATCAAATCAGAATTGGAAAACATTCATTGAGATAAGGGGAGAAAAACATACATCACATGAACACTATACCGCCATGGGCAGCTTCATTGATCCCTCGGACGAGGGGATTAGTTCCTCATGCCCGTGATGACGCACAAACAATCCGACATAATCTCCATAATAAAATAAGAAAAGAAAAGGGAAGGAAGACGCAGCTCCAGAAACAAGGATTCGTCCTAAAACTGATCTAAAACAAGTGGATAACAACTTCCTTTCCCATTCTTATCTGAAACAGCCTATAAATAAGGATTCTGGTTCTCGGCCTCTCGCGGGGCGAACACCTTTTCGCGAGGCGAATTTTAGTTTTGGCGCACTTTCAATTTTGGATTCTCGCGAGGCGAGAGTGTATTCGCGGGGCGAGTCTTCCAACTTCACTCTGTCACAGCCGTGACCTTCATCACGGCTAGGCCGTGATGGTCTCTGTCTTCCAGGGTCTTCAAACTCTCGCGGGGCGAGATGACTTTCGCTGGGCGAGAATTCAAACCTTAATCTGTCACAGCCGTGACCTTCATCACGGCTAGGCTGTGATGGTCTCTGTCTTGCAGGTCTTCATGATTCACGAGGCGAGGATATTCTCGCGGGGCGAGACAGAATTGATGACGTTGCTGCTTAGCTGATCTTCAGACTCGCGGGGCGAGCATACACTCGCGGGGCGAGCATCTCCAGAATGGCAATTTCCACTATTTCTTGACTTTCCTTGACTCCCGGAGCTTCACTTCTAACCTGAAACAATAAAAAGACACAAAAAGCGTAATTCTACTCAAAATAGACTAAAAACTACTAAAAATACCTAGAACGAGTAAAAGTCTACTTAGGAGCAAAACAAGGCCAAATTTGGGCGAAAACGAGATTGAACTCGAATAATTTGCACAAAAACCACAGTCCATCTAGTTATAAAACTAGATAAGCCAAAGGCTTATCAGGGGTGTTTGAAAATTGATTGTTGCCCGAATGGATGTATGTTGTACTATAAGGATGATTCAGCGGAAAGCATAACATGTTGTCGATTTTGTGGTGTGGATCGGTATAAGACAACCACTAGGATGGGCATTGAGAAGAAGAGGTCGCTAAAAAAGATGTGGTACTTTCCGTTCGTGCCAAGACTTACAAGACTGTACTCTTCGATGGCCACTGCAGCTCACATGAGGTGGCATAGTGAGCATGAGAGGGAGCAAGATGTCTTGTGTCATCCATCTGATGGAGAAGCTTGGAAGCATTTTGATAGGGTTCATATGGCATTTTCGCAGGACCCTCGCAATGTCCGATTGGGGTTATCTACTGATGGATTTAATCCTTTTGGGCAGTCTGGAAAAGCATACTCTTGTTGGCCGGTTATCCTGACTCCGTACAATCTTCCCCCGGGGATGTGCATGAAGCGGGAGTTTATGTTCCTAACAGTCATAATTCCGGGTCCGTCTAATCCAAAAGGTAAGATTGATGTGTACTTGCAGCCGCTGATAGATGAGTTGACAATGCTGTGGAATGATGGTGTGTTGACATATGACGTATCTTTGAGGCAGAATTTCATCATGCAAGCAGCTTTAATGTGGACGATCAACGACTTTCCTGCTTATGGGATGATGTCGGGTTGGATGACCGCGGGGAAGCTTGGATGCCCAATATGTATGGAGCGATCGAAGGCATTCACGCTTAAAAACAGTCGAAAGATCTCATATTCTGATTGTCATCGTCAATTCCTTCCAGAAGATCATCCTTATAGGCGGAACAAGAATGCATTCATGAAGCGTTGTGCGGAGACAACACCGCCTCCACCACGTTTGACTGGTCCTAATGTATGGCACAGAGTACAGTACTTACCGCCCGTCCATGAAACCCAAGGAGAACATATTCCTGATTATGGCGTCAACCATAATTGGACAAAACAAAGTATATTTTGGAGGTTGCTGTATTGGAGGACGCAGCTACTCCGTCACAACATTGATGTCTTGCATACTGAGAGGAATGTGTTTTTGAATGTGTTTGACACTGTGATGGACATCAAGGGGAGGACAAAGGATACAAATAAAGCCCGATTGGATCTGGCTGACATTTATAATCGGAAGGAGCTTGAGTTGTAGGACGGTGGTAGTGGCAGACTTATCAAACCGAAGGCAAGTTATATACTAAGCAAAACACAGAAAGTGGTCGTCTGTAAGTGGGTTAAAGAACTTAAGTTACTAGATGGGTATGCTTCCAATCTGGGTAGATGTGTTGACATTAAGGAAGCAAAGTTACATGGAATGAAGAGTCATGATTGCCACGTGTTCATGCAATGGTTGCTTCCAATTGCGTTCGACGCATTACCGAAGCAAATTTGGAACCCACTTGTTGAGCTTAGCCACTTTTTCAGGGAGCTTACATCGACAACACTAAATGTGAATTAATTAAATGATCTGGAAGTCAAGATACCCGTTTTGTTATGTAATCTGGAGCAAATCTTCCCGCTGAGTTTCTTTGATTCCATGGAACACCTGCCAGTTCATCTACCTTATGAAGCAAGAGTTGGTGGCCCAGTCCAATACCGCTGGATGTATCCATTTGAGAGGTAAACAACATCAACTATTTTACTTAATACATACGAAATTCACGAACACGAGAGCATAGTTTAGCTTTCGCTAAAACTAGTAATTATTTGTATGTATCCCTCTGTAAAAGGTTCCTGCACTCCCTTAAACACAAAGTTAAGAACAAGGAACGAGTGGAGGGTTCCATTTGTGAAGCGTACTTAGTAGAGGAGACTTCCACTTTTGCCTCTTATTTCTATCCAGACGAAGTTAACACGAGAAGGACAAGGATGCCTAGAAATGTTGATTCGGGCGAAGGAAGTTCAACTAGTCCTCCTATATCAATATTCAACTATCCGGGCAGATTTAGTGGCAAATCAAAAGGATATTTCTTGGAGCAGCGTGACATTAATGTTGCTCATCTGTATATCCTTCAAAATTGTGAAGAGGTGGCGCCATATGTAGAGTAAGTTTCTACAATGTCTTTTATAAGTTCAATTGACATTTATGATTATTAATTGTCCTGCTTTTAATCTCCCATATGTAGGATGTACGGCAATTTTCTAAGGGATCTCCAACCTGACATTTCAAACGATTAGGTTGATCGAGAAATTACTTCTCACTTTGCTACGTGGTTCAGTAAATATGTAGGTTAAGCATCTTCATTTGTTGAAATACATTTTATCTCCTTAAATATATAGCATGTATAAGAATAATATAATATTTGATTTTTTAGGTACTAGACCCAGAAAACAATGTTCAAAATCCATTGTTGACAAATTTGGCATGGGGGCCTAACAGATGGGTTACATCATGGAATACTTATATTGTAAATGGATATAAATTTAACACAAAAACAAGGAATTGAGGAATGCAGACGTGTAACTATGGTGTTTGTGTGCGAGCCACTGACGGCAATGTAGAGGATGATTTCTATGGGGTTCTAATTGACATCCTTGAACTCGATTATACCGGTTTCCCCGTGATGAAGTTAGTTATCTTCAAGTGTGATTGGTTTGATCCTACTCTTGACGTAGGGACAAAAATAGATAAAAAATATGGTATTGTTCAAGTTAGGCTGTCTCGAAGGTATAATAAGGCGTACGACCCATTCATTTTTTCACAACAGGCAGAGCAGGTTTATTACTCGCCATATCCCGAAGGACATCATGGCTGGTTGGGTGTTATTAAGATAAAGGCTCGCAGTATAATTACTGATAATGTAATCAACCAGCCTGAAAAAGATGCTCCGTACCAAGATGATGAGTTTTCAAGACCCCGCGTACCGTTGCAAATTACGCCGGACATTATTGTTAATTCTCTGGTGGACATTTCCGGAAATGGGGAAGAAGTTGAAAGAGAGTTAATGGATCAATCCGAGTTGGACTCATCTAGCGAAGGTTCATTCCGATCAAGTGATACTGATGAGAGTGAGGTTGAATTTAGTGACGGAGATTCTACTTAGGTAATTTATTTATGTCATAATTCATTGTGTAAATGTCATTCTACTTAGGTAATTTATTTTTGTATTATTTAAACTGTTGTGTAATCATCTTTTCATTTTTTTCACAGATGGCAGATTCCTCTAGAGGTAGGGGTCGTCGTGGAAGTCGTCATGGAGGTCGTGCTGCGAGAGTCCCTTCGCCGGCCGACCCACAGTCTTCAGATCGAGACCACCCTACCCGCACCTCTGTGGACGGGACACCTCAGAGTGATGGAGTTGCACCCCCTACCCAGCCTCATGTGGTCGGGACACAGGCTGTGCCCTCATCATCCACACCTACGACGACAGGACCATCATCATCATCGGGACAGGAGAGTCGTGGTCCATCCGACAGGAGGATTCTTCTTATCCCCAGGGGGGATAACGAGTATGCTAATTTAATTTTTTAATATATATAAAGTATCGTTAATTTCTATTTATTTGTTTTTTTAATTTATTTATAACATTTATTAATGCTCTAATTTTGCTGCAGCTTTCTGCCCGTGAAGGGCCCTTCTGATTCGATATCGAAGATCCTGCGACGCAAGTTTGATGGTCCATGGCCTACATGGAAGGCCATCCTAGAGGGCCATAGGGATCAGTTGTTTCTAGAGTTTAAGGTAACAATTTATTAAGTTATTTAAATTAAATTTACATTATATATATGTACACACGAATTTCCTAACAACTGTAAGTTGCAGAAAGAGTATAGGTGGGACTTAGCTTTAGAGGCTCTCGTCAGGGACATATTTGAGCATAAAGGCTCACTGGTCATGAAAAATCTGACGAACAAGCTGAGGAAGGGTCAGAATAAGGGGAAGTGGGTGGATCCTGAGATCAGGAGGCAGCTGGACCAGTACTGGGCTACTGAGAAGTTCCAGGAGATCCAGGCCACAGCTCGGCGTAATCGAGCTTCTGATGGTGGCGCATGTGCTTGGACCGGCGGGGCTAAATCAGCCGCCGCCCACTACGACGAGCTGGTAATACATTAAACTTTTGACTTAATATACTATTGAATTAATTAGTTTTCATTTTTAATTATTCTTATGAATTTAAGATTATATTTTTCTGTGCAGAAAGCACAGAAACAGCGGGCCCCCACTGCTATGGAGTTGGTGGAGAGGACGAAGAAGTTGAAGTTGGGGACATGGGTCAACGACAAGGCCCGTAACTATGCTGTAAGCAAAAAAATAATTTAGTGTTTACTTGTAATTTATTATAAATGATTTGTTAATATTGGATATAATTTTAACTAAATCTCGTCAACTATACTTTGTCGGTGCGCTTCAACGAGAAGAAGGACGATGCCATATCACGTGCCTCACAGTCACAAGATGAGGCTTTGACTGGTGATGGGCCCTGCTCTCCTATCTCCGTCGACGATAATGCCATTTATTTGGAGGTCGTCGGGGGCAGGAACAAGAAGGGGCACGTGTATGGCCTCTGACACCTGGGAGGCGAGTTTATCGCTTCATCATCCGGCACGCCTGATCCTTCCTACGTCGATACCGTCCCTCAGGAGCAGTTCCACCAAATGCAGGACACCATCACGCAGCTGAACGCGGAGCTTCGGGAGAACAGCGAGAGAGAGCAGCAGATGGCGAACCAGATTGCACAGATTGACTTCGAGCACACCAAGAATCGATGCATGCGAGCATCGAGCAGGGCAGACATCTGCAGTGGTGTTGGAGCAGATGAGGATCCAGATTCCGCTTGCTCGGGTGATGCTCGACGGTTGTCTTTGCGCTCGCTGCCGCTCCTCCAGTTCTGCCGCCAGCTACTGATGCTGCTACTCCAGAGGACGATTAGCTAGCAGACGTCGGTGGTACGGACGCTGAGGATGATTGGATTCCTCCATCTCCCCCTCATCATGACTGATTTTTTTCTTCATATTTTTGACTTTAAACGATTCTTGTACGACATTTTGGATTATTTTTTATATATATATTTATTATTTCTTATGATTGTATATTTCATAAGTAATTTGGTGTGTTTTATTAGTAATTTTGCTAACGTTTAAAGAAAAACAGGAAAAAAAACTATTTTAAAAGTTAAAATTAAAAAAATTAATAATAACCAATTTAGCGACCGAATTAGAAACCAATAATTCGGTCGCTAAACTTTATTTAACATTTATAAATGTGGTATAGCGACCGAAAATCCATCGCTAATATAGGTTAACAGTAACCAAAATTAGTGACCGAACTAGCAACCGATTATCGGTTGCTAGAAATGGTTACCTAAAAAATGCGACCAACCTAATAGCGACCTTTTTTATTATTTAGCGACCATAATTTCGATCGATAAATGGCGACCGAAATATTAATTCGGTCGCTAAAACCTTAGCGACCAGGTATTCAATCACCACCATTAATCAGTCGCTAAATTAAATAGCGACCGATTTACAATGTTTAGCGACCGAATATTACGGTCGCTAAACAGTTGTTTTTTTTGTAGTGTCTGTGGGATGCTTCAGAACTTTGTCTGGTGCCAAATGTTGTAATTCCACCAAAGTTTAAGGTACCCGATTTCGACAAATATCGGGGAACCACTTGTCCCAAAAACCATCTGACCATGTATGTAAGGAAGATGGCATCATACGCTCAAGATGACAAGATCGTGAACCACTTTTTCCAAGACAGTTTAACTGGGGCAGCTTCAAATTGGTACACGCATCTCGAACGAGCCCATGTCCGATCCTTCAAAGATCTAGCAGATGCATTCCTGAAGCAATACAGGTACAACATTGACAGGGCTCCCGATAGGATGCAACTCCAAAATATGGCAAAGAGAGACACAGAGACTTTCAAGGAGTATGCACAACGATGGAGGGAATTGGCTGCTTAGGTAGAGCCTCACTACTAGAAATTCATCTTTTTCGGACAGATTTATAGACGGATTTCAGACAGAAATCGGACAAGTTTCCTACGGATTTCGGACGGATAATTCATTCTGGACGGATTTCGGACTGATAATTCATTTTGGAAGGATTTCGGATGGAATGACACCCGTCTGAAAAAGCCTCGTTGGAAATTATAAAATCCGTCCCAAATTCTGTCCAAAAATATTTACAGACGGATTGCGGACGGAATATAAACAACGTGCAAATACGGATTTTGGTTATTGTTCAGACGAATTTCGGACAGATTTATTTTTGTTTTCCAACGGATTTGGGAAGGATGTTGTGATTTTATTGGTTATTGTTCAGACGAATTTCGGACAGATTTATTTTTGTTTTCCAACGGATTTGGGACGGATGTTGTGATTTTATTTGGGACAGATTTCCCACGGAAGAATGAAAAGTCAGAATCTATCACGGCTAGGCCGTGATGCCCATCACGGCCGTGACATGTCAACTGAGCCAGACCCCTTCTAGGCAGAATCTGTCACGGCCAGTATCACGGCCGTGACAGACCATTTAGTGAAGCAACGTTCAAGACAGAAGCTATCACGGCCAGGCCGTGATGCCTATCACGGCCGTGACGTGCATTATATGGATGATTTTTGAAAAGCCCTATGTCCAAAGGGGATAAGAATCATAATTGCACCTCTTCAACCTAAAATCAACACATTCACCCAAAAACCAAGAAACAATCTCCAAATAAAAACCAACCTTGTGCACATTATTGTGTCTGAGTGTGTCCCAGAACTTTACAATACTTCATTCACCCCAAAAAAATTGTACATTAAATCAAAATACAGGTGAGCAACTCTATTAGCTCCCCACTCTTAACATAAGAAAACTGACAAACTCTAACATCAAACCAAATAGATACATTCATCAGCTAGCATAGCAAGGTGTCATTTGCTATAGGAATTACTAACAGAGAGTCTAGACACAAACAGATTTTACAAGGGGATGTTAAATCCTCTATTAGCTTTCTACCTGTATTTTGTAGAAGTCCTTTCATGACATTATCCAACAACATCCTCAGAGGGTCACCTAACGTTACAAGAAAAATTTTCTAGTCCTTAACACTAAAATAAATGAATCAAAACATACAACTAAAGTTGATGCAGTGATTATGAAAAAAGCCATCCTATAGCAGTGTACACATAAACAAGTTAAGTTCTTCCCTTCTTGTCTTGTGAGTCCCTTCATCTCCAATTGTTTCAAAGCTTCTTTATCATACAAATAGCCATTAACTTTCACATTCAATATGTAAGATCCAACTAGGCTTGCTACAGATCCAAAATTGTATAAAGTAGAATAATATTTGAGGCCAAATATTTTCAGATATGATTGCAAACATTATGGCATGTATTATTATGCTTTAGCATACTACTATTATGCTTTAGCATCAAACATCAACTTAGCCTTAGAACAAGCTACAGACATTTCCTGCATTGACAATTGACATGACCATATAAAATAAACTACTCTTACTACAAGGATTACAAGATAATAGAAGGAAGAAGGGGAACGGGGATGATGCGGATTGCTTGCTAAATATAAGCAATCATATAGAGCTCAACCTACCCTTTGTCTGAATTTACTATCTAAGCTAGTAAGACTTCTTACCCAAACTTAAGAGCACACCGATGGTAAGACTTGAGGCCACAAAAACAAGAGATGCCTCCGTTGAGACATGGATTCCTGTAGGAATGAGAAGATGTGAAAATTCAAGTACAAACAATAGTATATAAATTGGAAAATGAACATGTATATACCCACCAAAATAGTCCAGGATCATCTTGCACCCTATAAATCCCAGAACAACAGCAATGGACGGCTAACAAGACCAAAATTAGCATATCATCTTGCACCCTATAAATCCCATTTAAGTATTACCCAATGCGAACCTATATATAAAAGAGGATCAGGAACAAAATCTCAAAAACTGTATTTAAACACTTAATGGAAGTCAAACAGTGACATATCGAGGACACAAAGGGATGTACAATTCAAATAAATTGAGTAATGAGCAATGCTCCATCTTTAAACCATAAACATTGCTATTTTTACTTTGTTACTTATTGTCTTCCTTTGATTCTCCTGTAACTTTTGAAATATAAATGATGGACCAAGGTCAAATACTTGTAGGCGTTCTCTACATAACCAAGGTCATGAACATCCCTGAGCTTCAGTTAGTTGTAAAAACAACACCACTTGAAAGCTGCCTATTAAAAAATAAATAATATAAAGAGCCACATGAAGGATAGCCGTGTTCTACATCACATAGACACAACCAAGCATGATAAAAAACAAATAAATTCACCAATTCAATTTTCATTCTTAAATCATATAATCAAACACTAATTTATAGTCCCAATTTCATAAAACAAGGTTTAGGGCCCGTTTGGTGGTCAGGATAAGAGAGACAGGATAAGATAAGCTATCATATCCTGTTTGAAACTGGTGTTTGGTGAGCCAGCAGGATAGGATAAGTCAATCCTGTCACTTATCATATCCTGTCAATCTAGTTAAAATTCTATCCTGAGGGAAGGGCTGGGTTAGAACTCAACAGGATAGGATATGGTGATTTTTTTTTTCGGTAACATGTAGGATAGGGTGATTTAAAGTATAATAAAATATAAAAATATATAATATATAAAATAATTAAAGTATAATAAAATAATAATTTAAAGTATAATAAAATTTAACATGATTACCAAAAAAATGTATAATAAAATATAAAATATTTAAAATAATAAATATATTAATAATCAATTTTAAAATTTTATTTTATTTTATCACAATGCTAAGTTTGTTATTTTATATTATTTTTAAAAACTGTAAAATATAAAATTATTCTAATAATTTAACTATATGTAAAATAAAAACAAAAAATGAATATTTAAAAATATAAAAAATTAATTTTAGTTAGACAATATTTAAAAAATATAAAATATTATATGTAATTTTATCATAAGGATAATTTTGTTTTTTATATAAATTTAAATAATGAAAATTATAAAAAAAAGTAAATCTAATAAAAAATGAAAACATTTAGAATAAAAACGAAAAATTTTAAAATTCATACTTAAATTATAATCTTTGTTTGGTTGGTTATCTGGTGGACACCAAACGTCGGATATGATAACAGCCTATCCTGCTCATATCCTATCATACTCCTATCCTGTTCCCTTATCCTATCTGTCCTTATCCTATCCTGACCACCAAACGAGCCCTTAATTTCAAGATTAAAATCTGAAATCAAAGGGTTAGGGTTAGGGTTTCAAAATCAATTTGGGGATTTTCAATTTTGACCAAAGAAGGATGAAATCCAACTCACCCACAAGGAAGGAAGAAGACGGCGGCGAATTACGGTGGTAGAGGCAGTGGATGGCGGCAACACAGTGAGTGAAACACCATGGAACAAAACAAGGAAGGTGAGTTTCATAAAATTAAAGAAAGAGTTTTCCAACACCCAAGACAAGACAAAAACCACCATGAACAGCAGTTAGGGGCTTACCACGACGGTGACAACGGCGGTACTGCAGAGGAAACGAATCTGCAGGTGACGGGTCGCGTGGTCGTCTCCTCCACGACGTGCGACGGCTCCGAGCGACGTGTAGGGCCGGTGGTCGCGCTGCTGTGAGCTTGAAGTGAGAGAGATGAGTTTGATGGATGAAGGAAGAAGAATGGAGTTTGAGAGAGATGGTGTCAGGAGGAAGAAGAGAAAAAGAAAGAAGAAAGGAGAAAGAAGAAGAAAGAAGAAGAAAAAGAAGGAAAGAAAGAAAAAAAAGGGGGTTACGGGTCTGATAGTAGAAGTAGGAGAGAGAAATTCATGTTTTTAACTTAATATTTAGTAATAGGTATAAAAATGAGTGATAAAAGTTAAGCCTAAAATAAACATGTTTTTACTTTTTGGAATCTAAAAATAAAGGTTGATAAATATATGATTTCGAAATTCAAACTAGAGTAGAGAATAATAATTGAACTGATCAACTAAGAAAATACTCGGTCCAAAATTTAATCTCCGATTAATGTCAAACCAGTTTATTTACAAATCTAAAATTAAATAGAATGAAAATATGGAATGCTTTTCTCTTAATCATATTATTTAAAACATTTTTCTGTACTGGTAATAATAGTGACAATAACGTAAATTATTGTCTAGTAAACGTGCATTCACTGAAATAAACAAAAAGAAACATCTAGATAATTAATTATTTCAATAAAATAATTAGGGACAGATTTAATTATATTTTGCTCGTATAGGAACCAAACGGGTAATGTATAGGGGCCAAATGGATGTAAGATAAATCAAGAAAAATATAAAAAATAACAAATCCGTGTGAAATCCGTCCGAAAATATAAAAAATAACAAATCCGTGTGAAATCCGTCCTAAATTTTAGGACAGATTTCAGACGGATGTAAGATAAATCAAGAAAAATATAAAAATTAACAAATCCGTGTAAAATCCGTCCGAAATTTTCGGACAGATTTCAGACGGATGCAAGAAAAATATAAAAAATAACAAATCCGTGTGAAATCCGTCTGAAATTTTCGGACAGATTTCAGACGGATGTAAGATAAATCAAGAAAAATATAAAAATTAACAAATCCGTGTGAAATCCGTCCGAAATTTTCGGACGGATTTCAGACGGATGAAAAATATAAAAAATAACAAATCCGTGTGAAAATCCTCAAAATTTTAATGAGCAGTTGATGTAAGATAAATCAAGAAAAATATAAAAATTAACAAAGTTGTGTGAAATCCGTCCGAAATTTTCGGACAGATTTCAGACGGATGCAAGAAAAATATAAAAAATAACAAATCCTTATGAAATCCGTCCGAAATTTTCGGACAGATTTCAGACGGATGTAAGATAAATCAAGAAAAATATAGAAAATAACAAATCCGTGTGAAATCCGTGTTCATTGATACCCTCCAGTCACCTTTCTATGATAGGATGATTGGGAGTGTGTCATCGATCTTTTCTGACATGGTCATCATTGGTGAGAGAATTGAAAGTGGAATGAGGAATGGCAAGATCACTGAGACTTCAGTAATGAACGGTCCAAAGAGAGCCCCGTTTCTGAAAAAGAAAGAAGGAGAAGCACACGCAGTAACCTTTGAACAAAAGAAACCAAACCAATATAGACCAAACCATACACCCACCTTCCAAGCCCAATACGCCCCATATTACCAACCACCTCCGTATCGCCAAGCCAACCAGCCATACATCGCCGCCACCTCACAATTTCCAAATCCTCAACAGATGGCCCCTTACCGACCATCATACCCTTCTCAGCCTCAAACACACCCTACCATACCACCTTAAATCGTTCAACCCCTAGGTCCAAACCCAAACACCAGCCAAACAAGACCACCGTACAACTCGGAAAGAAAGCCAGTACATTTCGACCCGATACCCATGACCTACACTGAGCTACTGCATCAACTTATAAGTAAATCTGTGTTGACTCCTATCCCAATGAAACCATTGGGGCCTCCTTATCCGAAGTGGTTTGACCCAAATGCTAAATGTGAGTATCATGCGGGGGCAATAAGTCATTCCACCGAGAACTGCAGGGCTTTCAAATTTAAGGTATATGATCTTATTGATGCTAAGTGGTTGAGCTTTCAGAAAGATGCTCCGAATGGGGCACAAGGTCCTATGCCAAATCATGGGGGTTCAGGAGTCAACGCCATTGATAGCTTTATAGAACCTACTCATAAGAGCCAAGTGGCTGATGTCAGAACTCCCATGAGAGTTATTTAAAGGGAGATGCAGAAACATGGATTGGTGCAAACCTCAATTGTTGAAGAGAAGACTCTTGATGAAGAGATAATGTGTGACTTCGACGGGAATATGGGGCATTTAATTGAAGACTGTGTCGAATTTTGACAGGTTGTGCAACAGTTAATAGATATGAAGATTATCCTAATTAGTTGTGAGTCAAATGAGTGTGGCATTAACATGGTCGCTGAATCTACAATTTCCCCAACTCCGGTTAAGATAACTCCTTTTACTGTTGTGATTAATCCCCAACCGGTTCTTGAGCAAGTCGCTCCGAAGCCAATGGTGATACACTATACCGAGAAGGAGCCTATGCAAGTTTCGAGTGGGCCAACACCAGTTGTCATCCGAGTCCCAGGTCCTTTCCCTTACAAGGACACCAAAGTGGTACCATGGAGATATGATAGTCAGGTTCAACAAAGTCCTCCCAATGGGACCCCTGTGATTACCAACATTTCGGGAATTGGCGGAATGACTAAAAGTGGTTGCATTTATACTCCAGAGGTATTGCGAAGGGAGGGAACAGAAAAGGAATAAAAAGATCGCAAGGGGAAAGAGATGGTGGAAGGAACACCGACCGAAGAGGATACCAAAAGGGGTGATAATAAAAAGGAGGTATCTGATGAAGAAGTCAGTGAATTTTTGAAGTTCATCAAGCAGAGTGAATACAGGGTGGTGGATCAATTGAATCAAACTACAGCTCGGATATCTCTCTTGTCTTTGTTGATGAATTCTGAGCCACATAGGGTGTTGAATCAAGCTCATGCCTCTCATGACATCACAATTGATAAGCTTGAAAACATCGTGGGTAACATCGTTGCTGATAACTATATCACTTTCACTGATGACGAAATTCCAACTGAAGGAATGGGGCACAACAAGGCGTTACACATCTTGGTGAAGTGTCGAGATCATGTCATGTCTAGGGTTCTCATTGATAATGGTTCTTCTTTGAATGTAATGCCAAAGTCGACACTGGCAGAGTTGCCTTTCGACGGAACTCGTATGAAGCCAAACACAATGATTGCAAGAGCTTTCGATGGCACCCGAAGGGAAGTTATGGGAGAAATTGAATTGCCCATTTAGATTGACCCTTGCACCTTTGAAATACTCTTCCAAGTAATGGACATTACGCCAACTTACAGTTTTCTCCTGGGACGACCATGGATCCATTCGTCTGGAGCTGTACCTTCCACACTGCACCAGAAAGTGAAGTTCATTGTCGATAGCAAATTGATAATTGTTTCTGGAGATGAGGATATGTTAATGAGTAAGCCATCAACAACCCCCTACATTGAAGCTGCCGAAGAAGCTCTTGAGACCGCTTTCCAATCGCTTGAAATTGCCAATGCCACTTATGTCGGGGACGGTGATCCACTCTTGAAACCTCAGCCATCTAAAGCGTCTGTTATGATGGCTAGGGTTATGCTCGAAGGAGGATACCGACCTGGAAGCGGTTTGGGGAAGAATAGCCAAGGTGTCACTGACATCCTCATGCTCACCGAGAACAAGGACAGGTTTGGTTTAGGATATAAACCCACCAAGGATGATAAGATGCGGGTTGTAGAAGAGAAGAAAAGAAAGAGGTTGGCTCAGCTGTCAAATCGTGAATACGAGGCTGAAAGGTTTCCAAATGTGACATTCAACAGAGCTTCCGAAGTGTAGGGTTCACATTCCTAGACCAAGCAGCAGCTGTTGAAGATGATTATCTCGCCGATCATGGTGTCAATTTGGTGTATCCATGTCCTCCAGGTACAGAGCTCAACAATTGGGAGGTCATTGAGTTCCCCAAGACCGTAGAGTTTTTTTCAAAGTAATTCTATAATGCTTATCTTTTAGCTCTGCCCAAGGCTTTAGGATTTTTGTTGTAATGGGCTTACTTGTTTCCGTTTCAGTATGACTTATCAATAAATGCATGCATTCAATATCTTTATGTTCTTATCTCTCCTTTTTACTTTCGCTGTTATTCATCGTTCCTCACCAATAAATGCAGTTTCACATCTTTAACCGTTATTCATTCATCTTTCCCTAATAACTACCAAAATGCATATCTAAAAGTGACTCTCTTGAAAATGATAGTGTTAATAACTCAGCATACAATTTTGACTTTCATATTGATCATGCTGATGAGGTTGTTGATGATGACGGGGAAGTCCCACCTGAACTATTGAGGTTGGTAGAGCAAGAAGCCAGGGAAATTCGGCCCCATGAAGAGCCGAGTGAACTAATCAATTTGGGAACTGAAGATGATAAAAAAAGAGGTCAAGATCGGCCTTTCCCTGAAAGAAAAGGATCGGAGCAGGTTGATCAAGTTGTTGATGGATTATAAAGATGTTTTCGCATGGTCATACCAAGACATGCCAGGGTTAGACCCCAGTGTAGCAGAACACAAATTGCCATTAAAGCCGGAGTGTCCTCCAATAAAGCAGAAGCTGCGAAGAAAGAAAGCAGAAATGTCTCTAAAGATCAAGGAGGAGGTCAAGAAACAACTGGATGCAGGTTTCCTAGAAGTTGTAAAGTACCCTCAATGGGTTGCTAACATTGTTCCTGTTCCTAAGAAGGATGGAAAGGTTCGAATGTGTGTTGACTATCGAGATCTGAACAGAGCTTGCCCAAAAGATGAATTTCCTCTGCCTCATATTGATGTTCTTGTAGATAATACTGCTCAACATGCATTATTCTCTTTCATGGATGGATTCTCGAGATAAAATTAGATCAAGATGGCACCTGAAGATATGGAGAAAACTACATTTGTCAGTTTATGGGGAACCTTTTGCTACAAGGTTATGCCCTTTGGCTTGAAAAATGCTGGGGCAACATATCAACGGGCTATGGTGGCTTTATTCCATGACATGATGCATAAGGAGATAGAAGTTTATGTAGATGACATGATCGCCAAGTTCAGATCCGAAGATGACCATGTTGACAATCTGCAGAAACTTTTTGAGCGGTTAAGGAAGTTTGGGCTCCGACTGAATCCCGCCAAATGCACTTTTGGAGTGAAATCAGGCAAACTTCTAGGGTTCATTGTTAGTCAAAGAGGAATAGAGGTTGATCCTGAAAAAGTTCGAGCAATCATCGATATGCCAGCACCTCAAACGGAGAAAGAAGTTTGCGGATTTTTAGGAAGATTGAACTACATTGTTGGGTTCATCACCCAACTGACCGCGACATGTGAATCAATCTTTAAATTGCTGCGCAAAAATCAGGCAGTGACATGGAATGAAGATTGTCAAAAAGCCTTTGAGAAGATCAAACAATACCTACAGGAGCCTCCGGTCTTGGTTCCCCCAGTGCCGGGAAGACCTCTCATCATGTATTTGACTGTGCTAGATGAATCGATGGGTTGCGTGCTGGGGCAACACGATGAGTCAGGAAGGAACATGCCATCTATTATCTAAGTAAGAAGTTCACTAGTTGTGAATCCAACTACTCACTGCTGGAACGCACTTGATGTGCCTTGGCTTGGGCGGCTCGTCGTTTGAGGCATTACATGTTGTGTTACACTATCTGGTTGGTGTCCAAAATGGATCCAATCAAGTATATCTTTGATAAGCCTGCTCTGACTGGAAGAATTGCTCGCTGGCAAGTCATGCTATCAGAATACGACATTGTCTATGTCACCCAAAAAGCAATAAAAGGGAGTGCGCTTGCAGAATATCTAGCCAATCAGCCAGTAAAAGATTATGGATCCATGCAATGCGATTTTCCAGATGAAGATATAATGGCTTTGTTTGCTCGCGAGCAATCACCAGAAAAAGAAAAATGGACCTTGTTATTTGATGGAGCTTCTAATGCCTTGGGGCATGGAATTGGGGCAATACTAATCTCACCGGAAAATGATTATTTCCCTGTCACTGCAAGGCTTTGCTTTGATTGTACAAACAATATAGCCGAATATGAAGCTTGTGCGCTCGAGTTCTTGGCAGCAATAGAATCAAAGGCAAGGATACTGGAGGTATATGGGGACTCTGCATTAGTCATCCACCAGCTAAGAGGGGAATGGGAAACCCGAGATGCCAAGTTAATCCCGTATCATGATTACATCAAAGGTTTGATTGAGCAGTTTGATGAAGTCACATTTCATCATATTCCCCGAGAAGATAACCAATTAGCTGACGTGATGTCTACCTTGTCCTCGATGTTCAAAGTAAGTGATAAGAGGAACCTACCACTCATCAAAATGGAAAGTCGTGATCATTCTGCATATTGTCAAGTGATAGAGGAAGAGTCTGATAAAAAACCGTGGTACCATGACATCAAATGCTTCATCCAAAGAAGGGAATACCCTCCGGGCACTTTAGAAAATGACAAAAGAACTCTAAGAAGACTTGCAATGGGTTTCTATTTAGATGGAGGTATTCTTTACAAAAGAAATCATGACATGGTGTTGTTGAGGTACGTTGACACAAACGAAGCTAAACGGATAATTGAAGAGGTACATGAAAGATCTTTTGGAACACACACGAACGGTCATGCAATGGCCAGGAAAAACATGAGGGCTGGCCAATACTGGTTGACAATGGAGGCTGATTGCTTTAATTATGCGAAGAAGTGCCATAAGTGTCAAATATATGCTGATAGGGTTCATGCACCGCCAGCTCCATTGAATGTCATGTCATCACCCTGGTCGTTCTCAATGTGGGGAATGGATGTGACTGGGCCAATCGAACCAAAAGCCTCAAATGGGCATCGCTTCATTCTTGTTGCCATTGATTATTTCACAAAGTGGGTTGAGGCTGCATCATACGCCAATGTGACCAGGAATGTCGTGATCAAATTTGTAAAAAGAGAATTAATTTGTCGTTATGGGTTGCCGAGTGAGATTATCACTGATAATGCGACCAACTTGAACAACAAGATGATGAAGGAGATGTGCGAAAACTTCAAGATAAAGCATCACAATTCCTCCCCGTACCGCCCAAAGATGAACGGGGCAGTTGAGTCAGCTAATAAAAATATCAAGAAGATTGTCCAAAAGATGGTAGTGACATATAAAGATTGACACGAGATGTTACCTTTTACTTTGCATGGATACCGTACCTCTATTCGCACCTCGATAGGGGCAACTCCGTATTCTTTAGTTTATGCGATGGAGGTAGTACTCCCGATTGAAGTAGAGATCCCCTCATTAAGGGTATTGAGAGAGGCAGAATTGGAAGAAGCTGAGTGGGTCCAAAATTGACTCGACCAATTGAACCTCATCGAAGAGAAGAGATTAACAGCACTGTGTCACAGTCAATTGTACCAGAAAAGGTTGATGAGAGATTACGAGAAGAAAGTACGCCCCCGACAGTTTGATGAAGTCACATTCCATCATATTCCCCGAGAAGATAACCAATTAGCTGACGCGCTGTCTACCTTGTCCTCAATGTTCAAAGTAAGTGACGAGAGGGACTTACCACTCATCAAAATGGAAAGTCGTGATCATCCTGCATATTGTCAAGTGATAGAGGAAGAGTCTGATCAAAAACCGTGGTACCATGACATCAAATGCTTCATCCAAAGAAGGGAATACCCTCCGGGCACTTCAGAAAATGACAAAAGAACTCTAAGAAGACTTGCAATGGGTTTCTATTTAGATGGAGGTATTCTCTACAAAAGAAATCATGACATGGTGTTATTAAGATGCGTTGATGTGAAAGAAGCTTAACGGATAATTGAGGAGGTCCATGAAGGATCTTTCGAAACACACATGAGCGGTCATGCAATGGCCAGGAAAATCTTGAGGGCTGGCCAATACTGGTTGACAATGGAGACTGATTGCTTTAATTATGCGAAGAAGTGCATAAGTGTCAAATATATGCTGATAAGGTTCATGCGCCGCCAGCTCCCTTGAATGTCATGTCGGCACCCTGGCCATTCTCAATGTGGAGAATGGACGTGATCGGTCCAATCGAACCAAAAGCCTCGAATGGGCATCGCTTCATTCTTGTTGCCATTGATTATTTCACAAAGTGGGTTGAGACCGCATCATATGCCAATGTGACCAGGAATGTTGTGATCAAATTTGTAAAAAGAGAATTAATTTGTCGTTATGGGTTGCCAAGTGAGATTATCATTGATAATGCGACTAACTTGAACAACAAGATGATGAAAGAGATGTGCGAAAACTTCAAGATAAAGCATCACAGTTCCTCCCCGTACCGCCCAAAGATGAATGGGGCAGTTGAGGCCGCTAATAAAAATATCAAGAAGATTGTCCAAAAGATGGTAGTGACGTATAAGGATTGGCACGAGATGTCACCTTTTACTTTGCACGGCTACCGTACCTCTATTCGCACCTCGACAGGGGCAACGCCATATTCTTTGGTGTATAGGATGGAGGCACACTACAAAAAAACAACTGTTTAGCGACCGTATATTCGGTCGCTAAACTTTCTAAATCGGTCGCTATTTAATTTCGCGACCGAATTAGTGAACGATTAATGGTGGTGGCTGAATACCTGGTCGCTAAGTTTTTAGCGACCGAAATATTAATTCGGTCGCTAAATGGCGACCGTAATTTCGGTCGCTAAATAATAAAAAACGGTTGTTATAAGGTTGGTCGCATTGTTTAGGTAACCATTTTTAGCGACCGATAATCGGTTGCTAGTTCGGTCACCAATTTTGGTTACTGTTAACCTATATTAGCGATGGATTTTCGGTTGCTATACCACATCTGTTAATGTTAAATAAAGTTTAGCGACCGAATTATTGGTTTCTAATTCGGTCGCTAAACTGGTTATTATTAATTATTTTTTTAAATTTATTTTTTAAAATAATTTTTTTCCTGTTTTTCTTTAAACGTTAGCAAAATTACTAATAGAACACAACAAATTACTAATGAAATATACAATCATAAGAAATAATAAATATATATAAAAAAAATAATCCAAAGTGTTGTACAAGAATCGTTTAAAGTCAAAACTATGAAAAAAAAAACCAGTCATGATGAGGGGGGAGGTGGAGGAATCCAATCAGCCTCAGCTTCCGTACCACCGACGTCTGCTATCTGATCGTTCTCTGTAGTAGCAGCATCAGTAGCTGGCGGCGTAACTGGAGGAGCGGCAGCAGGCGACACAACCGTCATAGCATCACCCTGAGCAACTGGAGTGTGGATCCTCATCTGCTCCAACACCAGCCGCGGTGTCTGGCCCTGCTCGATGCTTGTCTGCATCAGCTGCTGTTGTGCCTGAGTCAACTATGCAATCTGGTTCGCCATCTGCTGCTCTCTCTCGCTATTCTCCCGAAGCTTCGCGTTCAGCTGCGTGATGGTGTCCTGCATTTGGTTGAACTGCTCCTGAGGGACGGTATCGACGTAGGAAGGAGCAGGCGTGCCGGATGATGAAGCAATAAACTCACCTCCCAGGTGTCCGAGGCCATACACGTGCCCCTTCTTGTTCCTTCCCCCGACGACCTCCAAATAAATGGCATTATCGTTGACGGAGATAGGAGAGCTGAGCCCATCACCAGTCAAAGCCTCATCTTGTGACTGTGAGGCATGTGATATGGCATCGTCCTTCTTCTCGTTGAAGCCCACCTACAAAGTATAGTTGAAGAGATTTAGTTAAAATTACATCCAATATTAACAAATCATTTATAATAAATTACAAGTAAACACTAAGTTGTTTTTTTGCTTATAGCATAGTTACGGGCCTTGTCGTTGACCCATGTCCCCGACTTCAACTTCTTCGTCCTCTCCACCAACTCCATAGCAGTGGGGGCCCGCTGTTTCTGTGCTTTCTGCACAGAAAAATATAATCTTAAATTCATAAGAATAATTAAAAATGAAAACTAATTAATTAAATAGTATATTAAGTCAAAAGTTTAATGTATTACCGGCTCGTCATAGTGGGCGGCGACTGATTTAGACCCGCCGGTCCAAGCACATGCGCCACCATCAGAAGCTCGATTACGCCGAGCTGTGGCCTGGATCTCTTGGAACTTCTCAGTAGCCCAGTACTGGTCCAATTGCCTCATGATCTCAGGATCCACCCACTTCCCCTTATTCTTACCCTGCCTCAGCTTGTTCATCAGATTCTTCATGACCAGTGAGCCTTTATGCTCAAATATGTCCCTGACGAGAGCCTCTAAAGCTACGTCCCACCTATACTCTTTCTGCAACTTACAGTTGTTAGGAAATTCGTGTGTATATATATATAATATAAATTTAATTTAAATAACTTAATAAATTGTTACCTTAAACTCTTTAAGCAACTGATCCCTATGGCCCCCTGGGATGGCCTTCCATGTAGACCATGGACCATCAAACTTGCGTCGCAGGATCTTCGATATCGAATCAGAAGGGCCCTTCGCGGGCAAAAAGCTACAGCAAAATTAGAGCATTAATAAATGTTATAAATAAATTTAAAAAACAAGTAAATAGAAATTAACGATACTTTATATATATTAAAAAATTAAATTAGCTTACTCGTTATCCCCCATGGGGATAAGAAGAATCCTCCTGTCGAATGGACCACGACACTCTTGTCCCGATGATGATGATGGTCATGTCGTAGGTGTGGATGATGAGGGTGCAGCCTGTGTCCCGACCACATGAGGCTGGGTAGTGGGTGCAACTCCATCACCCTGAGGTGTCCCGTCCACAGAGGTGCTGGTAGGGTGGTCTCGATCTGAAGGTTGTGGGTCGACCGGCGAAGGGACTCTCGCAGCACGACCTCCACGACGACCCCTACCTCTAGAGGAATCTGCCATCTGTGAAAAAAATGAAAAGATGATTACACAACAGTGTAAATAATACAAAATTAAATTACCTAAGTAGAATGACATTTACACAATGAATTATGACATAAATAAATTACCTAAGTAGAATCTCCGTCACTAAATTCACCCTCACTCTCATCAGTATCACTTGATCGGAATGTACCTTCGCTAGATGCGTCCAACTCGGATTGATCCATTAACTCTCTTTCAACTTCTTCCCCATTTCCGGAAATGTCCACCAGAGAATTAACAATAATGTCCGGCGTAATTTGCAACGGTACGTGGGGTCTTGAAAACTCATCATCTTGGTACGGAGCATCTTTTTCAGGCTGGTTGATTACATTATCAGTAATTATACTGCGAGCCTTTATCTTAATAACACCCAACCAGCCTTGATGTCCTTCGGGATATGACGAGTAATAAACCTGATCTGCCTGTTGTGAAAAAATGAATGGGTCGTACGCCTTATTATACCTTCGAGACAACCTAACTTGAACAATACCATATTTGTTATCGATTTTTGTCCCTACGTCAAGAGTAGGATCAAACCAATCACACTTGAAGATAACTAACTTCATCACGGGGAAATGGGTATAATCGAGTTCAAGGATGTCAGTTAGAACCCCATAGAAATCATCCTTTACGTTGCCATCAGTGGCTCGCACACAAACACCATAGTTACACGTCTGCATTCCTTCATTCCATGTTTTTGTGTTAAATTTATATCCATTTACAATATAAGTATTCCATTATGTAACCCATCTGTTAGGCCCCCATGCCAAATTTGTCAACAATGGATTTTGAACATTGTTTTCTGGATCTAGTACCTAAAAAATCAAATATTATATGAACGCGCTGTCGCGCACGCGTCAAAAAACGAGCGGTTTACAAAATATGTAGTTAAGGGAGCGACAACTCGAGTATCGTCTCACAAGGACTCTTGGGTTGTTATTAACACAAAATCAGTTTTTTTTTTTGGGGGGGGGCTTGGATATGAAATAAAATAAAGGAAACAAAACAGAAAACAATGCAAACTAAGTAATTATCAAATAGCTAAAAAACGATTAACCTACTGTTCTCGGTTTCTCACTATCATTGGTCCATGTAAATTCCAGGCCCTAAGCAGATTCTAAACCCTTTTCGATTGTAGCATCAATTAACAAGCGAAATCAATTCTACGAGACATATGTTCCTATTCCCGAATTAAGCAAACGGGGTGAAGCACTCATGAACTAAGCGAACATGAACGAACACACACGAATTAAGCAAACGCGATTAAGTATAGGAACACACAATCATTGAAATAAATCAACACCTATTCTATACGATTCTGAATTAAGCAAACAGAACATATAAAACAAGTATTGAAAGAGAATAGCATAAAGTTCAGAAATTACAAAACCTCAAGTGACGGCGGAACCCGATTACAGTAGATTAATCAAAGGAGACTAGCTCTCCATTACAAACATAAACCTAAACCTAATTTGCAGCCGTCTAAACTAAAGAGAAGAGGAAAAGAAGAGAAGATATCAGTTCTGTCCTACAACAAACTTAAATACAGATGCTGGATTCCGCGAGCTCGCGAGGCGAGCATACCTTCGCGAGGCGAATATTATGAACAGTCTTCAATGTTTGGCTCTCTCGCGAGGCGAGCTGGTTATTCGCGAGGCGAGGAATGGAAGAGTCTTCTTATTACGTCCGTTATGAGTATCAGGGGCTAACCGTGATGGCTTCTGGTTTTCCAGGCTCGCGAGGCGACACAGAAAGGTTTGCATTTTCTGGAACAGTCGTCCTTCAGGCTCGCGAGGTGAGCAGTCTCTCGCGGGGCGAAGAATCCAAAACTGCTTCACTTTATTAACCTGAAAACAAGAAATAGCAGTAAGTGCTTTATTTGACTCAAAATCAACTAAAATAACCTAAAAATACTTAAACGACTCAGAATGATGCTTAAAGACAATCAAGTCTAATTTGGGCAAAAATGAGATATAATTAGCACAAAGCCAAGGTTTTTCTAGTTATAAAAGTAGACGAGCCAGAGGCTGATCATTATATTATTCTTATACATGCTATATATTTAAGGAGATAAAATGTATTGCAACAAATGAAGATGCTTAACCTACATATTTACTGAACCACGTAGCAAAGTGAGAAGTAATTCCTCGATCAACCTGATCGTTTGAAATGTCAAAGTTGGAGATCCCTTAGAAAATTGCCGTACATCCTACATATGGGAGATTAACAAATGGGGACGAATAATAATCATAAATGTCAATTGAACTTATAAAAGACTTTGTAGAAACTTACTCTAAATATGGTGCCACCTCTTCACAATTTTGAAGGATATACAGATGAGCAGCATTAATGTCACGCTCTTCCAAGAAATATCCTTTTGATTTGCCACTAAATCTGCCCGGATAGTTGAATATTGATATAGGAGGACTAGTTGAACTTCCTTCGCCCGAATCAACGTTTCTAGGCATCCTTGTCCTTCTCGTGTTAACTTCGTCCGGATAGAAATAAGAGGCAAAAGTGGAAGTCTCCTCTACTAAGTATGCTTCACAAATGGAACCCTCCCCTCGTGCCTTGTTCTTGACTTTGTGTTTAAGGGAGTGCAAGAACCTATTAAAGAGGGATACATAAAAATAATTACTAGTTATAGGGAAAGCTAAACTACGCTCTAGTGTTCGTGAATTTCATATGTATTAAGTAAAATAGTTGATGTTGTTTACCTCTCAAATGGATACATCCAGCGGTATTGGACTGGGCCGCCAACTCTTGCTTCGTAAGGTAGATGAACTGGCAGGTGTTCCTTGGAATCAAAGAAACTCGGCGGGAAGATTTGCTCCAGCTTACATAACAAAACGGGTATCTTGACTTCCATATCCTTTAATTGATTCACATTTAGTGTTGTCGATGTAAGCTCCCTGAAAAAGTGGCTAAGCTCAACAAGTGGGTTCCAAATTTGCTTCGGTAATGCGTTGAACGCAATTGGAAGCAACCGTTGCATGAACACGTGGCAATCATGACTCTTCATTCCATGTAACTTTGCTTCCTTAATGTCAACACATCTACCCAGATTGGAAGCATACCCATCTGGTAACTTTAGTTCTTTAACCCACTTACAGACTGCCAATTTCTGTGTTTTGCTTAGTGTATAACTTGCCTTTGGTTTGATAAGTCTGCCACAACCACCGTCCTGCAACTCAAGCTCCTTCCGATTACAAATTTCAGCCAGATCCAATCGGGCTTTATTTGTATCCTTTGTCCTCCCCTTGATGTCCATCACAGTGTCAACACATTCAAAAACACATTCCTCTCAGTATGCATGACATCAATGTTGTGACGGAGTAGCTGCGTCCTCCAATACGGCAACCTCCAAAATATACTTTGTTTTGTCCAATTATGGTTGACGCCATAATCAGGAATATGTTCTCCTTGGGATTCATGGATGAGCGGTAAGTACTATACTCTGCGAAATATATTAGGACCAGTCAAACGTGGTGTAGGCGGTGTTGTCTCCGCACAACGCTTCTTGAATGCATTCTTGTTCCTCCTATAAGGATGATCTTCTGGAAGGAATTGACGATGACAATCAAAATATGAGATCTTTCGACTGTTTTTAAGCATGAATGCCTTTGATCGCTCCATACATATTGGGCATCCAAGTTTCCCCGTGGTCATCCAACCCGACATCATCCCATAAGCGGGAGTCATTGATCGTCCACATCAAAGCTGCTTTCATGATGAAATTCTACCTCAAAGATACGTCATATGTCAACACACCATCATTCCACAGCATTGTCAACTCATCTATCAGCTGCTGTAAGTACACATAAATCTTACCTTTTGGATTAGACGGACCCGAAATTATGACTGTTAGGAACATAAAATCCCGCTTCATGCACATCCTCGGGGGAAGATTGTACGGAGTCAGGATAACCGGCCAACAAGAGTATGCTTTTCCAGACTGCCCAAAAGGATTAAATCCATCGGTAGATAACCCCAATCGGACATTGCGAGGGTCCTGCGAAAATGCCATATGAACCCTATCAAAATGCTTCCAAGCTTCTCCATCAGATGGAAGACACAAGACGTCTTGCTCCCTCTCATGCTCACTATGCCACCTCATGTGAGCTGCAGTGGCCATCGAAGAGTACAATCTTGTAGGTCTTGGCATGAGCGGAAAGTACCACATCTTTTTTAGCGACCTCTTCTTCTCAATGCCCATCCTAGTGGTTGTCTTATACCGATCCGCACCTCAAAATCGACAACATGTTATGCTTTCCGCTGAATCATCCTTATAGTACAACATACATCCATTCAGGCAACAATCAATTTTCAAACACCCCAGACCCAAATTTTCCACAAACTTCTTAGCATGATAAAAACTAGTAGGCATCCGATTGTCTTCTGGCAACGCCTTGGACACTGACCCGGTGAGGCGATTAAAACAGCCTTCTTGTATATTGTAGTCAGATTTGATACTCAACCATTCCATGCATATCGACAACTCCGTGTACTCCCGACAGCCTTCCCACAATGGAGATCGTGCAGCACTCAGCATATCATAGAATCTTTGAGCTTCGGGATTCGGATTCTCCTCTATGTGTTGGGAACCCATTCCACCATCTTCTCCCCTACCTTCTTCTAGTACAACACCAACCGATAGTCCAGCATGATCCGTTATCATCTGCTCGCATGGATTCAGTTCTTCCCTCCGGTCACCACTTCCATAGTACGAACCTTCAAACACAATCAGGTTTAAGTCGGGCAACGTCTCACCATGGTTACTCCACCAATAGTAATCAGGCATGAAGCCCTTCTCATAAAGATCGGCTGCAACTCCATCCACGCTTTTGAAAGATTGACACTTGCATCTTTTGCAAGGACACCTCAATTGATCACCGCCATGCCGTATAAATCTTTCTTGGCTAACAACAAACTCTATAAACTCACCCACCCCAACTCTATACTCTTCCCTAAGATGTTTATTCCGATCCAACCTACGATACATCCATTTCCGATTCTCCGGAATATCCATTGCTGGCAATTAAATAGCCTGACCAATCCTACAATAACACTTATATATTACGGTGCATTCCAATAACTCCATCAATCTCGTTCTTATGACAAGGTAAGAACCTATCCCATTCGAGAAGAAACCTTTACCACACTCGGTTAATAATAGTTATTACCATATTCAAATACCTTATACTTGACAAAATTTTGGCAGCATTTCCCATCGGTCTCCAAGTACACGACTCGAGCACTGTGAAAATCATCGCGATCACGTATGCACTAGGAGAACAAACGGAAATGCATCAGACCGAGATTTCAACAAGTATATAAGGCATTTGAATATTGAAATGACTATTGTACGAGTTTGAAAAAGGTTTTTTCCCAAATTGTCCCACTTGGACAATTCAAGATTCAATACAATGAGCATTCATACCTTGATAAGTTACGCATGCTCATTAATATTGAATCTCAAATAGGAAACTAAGGCTTTCGTAAATTAATTATTAACTCTAACAGAAAATAAAACCATTAACCTATAAATATTGTAACATTGTTGAGCTTATATAAATTGCGGCGTAAATCAATACAAACTTAGATTAAATATTGTAGCAAACATCCTATTGAGCTCCGCTCTCCACTAACAAGTAGCAGTTAATTGTCAAACACATGCATAATTTCTAAATTATCAGCACACAACCAGTATCTCGCCTTTCAGACAGGAACACATCCTATTGAGCTTCGCTCTCCACTAACAAACAAAACATATTGACAAACACATGCATAAACATTAAATTATCAGCATACAATCAGACAAGATCACATCCTATTGAGCTCAGCTCTCCACTACCAAACAACACGATAATTCACATAATACATTAGAAGCACCACACATATCAGTACCTATTAGACAAAGCAAAACCTTAAAAGAGAGTATTGAGAGAACTTACCTATTCGACAAAGCAAAACCAAGTAAGGATAAGGGAGGAGCCGCGGACAACGAAGATCAGACAAGGACCTATAATGCCTAAATAAAAATAATCGTGTCAGAGCTGAAATGACAACATTTGATAATATTACTTTAACCTTATACTAATTTGATATATATTTTTATAAACCAAATTTCATATTGAGATTTTCACTTAAAAGAGTTATAATTTACTTTTGGATCCATGCAGAGTTTGGAAGTTATCATGGTACTGCAACTGCTTATTAAAAAAAAATAGTGAAACACAAAAATGGTTTGGTTGATCTCATTCGTTGATGACACGAAAACAGTGAAACACCAAAACGGTTTTGTGGTGTTGTTTTGAAGGAATTAAGGATCAAAATGCTCAAGATTGACCATGATGGAGCTTGCATGAAGATGGGGCTTGAAAAGTGAAGAAAAATGAGTCAAACAGAGCCCATCACGGCCTAGCCGTGATAGGCATCACGGCCATGATCGAGCAGGGATGAAAAAGAAAGAAGAACGAAAAAGTCAGAAGCTGTCAGAGTTAGGCCGTGATGGCCATCACGGCCGTGACAGACCAACCAGTGAAGAATTTCCAAGGCATAATCCGTCACGGCCTAGCCGTGATGGTCATCACGGCCGTGACGCGCGTTACTTAGATCTGAAGCAACCGATTTTGATCTCAATTTGTGTTAGATTGGGATTCAAACTTACCTAATCTATAAATAAGGCATCTGGGCAGGTACTACACATTGGTTTAGGTATCGAGTGAAGTGAAATTTTGCTATTCTGATGGTTTTCGAGTAGCTACTGGTTTTGTGCAGAAAAATATAGCTAAACAAGTTTGTAACCAACTTAGATAAATGGAGAAATGGTGAGAAATGGAATGAAGCATAAACTTGGAGAAATGTCCTAGGAAGTGGAGTTAATACTACATAATGCTTAAAATCATGATTCATGACTATACAATACCAAGTGGATCAAAGGAAGTTAGGACTGGTTTATCAGCTTCCCCACAACACTTAAAGACATCCATCACATAAATCCCGTAGGACCCAAAAGTAAAAGACATCCATGTCAAACACACAGAACATGTACTGTCCCACCTTAGGTCGATTCTACACCAATAAAAGTCCCAAGCAAACTAAAATTTCAACTATCATTGTCATGTTTTGCATTACCATGCCCCTTCATAATTTCTTATAACCTGCGAGCAAATAACAACTTTACCAAATCTTATACCCAACAAACACCCAGGTATCAGCCCCCATTATGCAAAACTAAAGGAACCCTCATTCAGCACTTGCATCCCATGATCCTATGTTCCCACTTTCAATTATAGTTGAGGCCACTTCTGTAGTAGAGCATCACTCCAACAGAAACATCAAATCTCATAACCAAAGTCCAAGCTATCCATTACATATGACACCTACTTTTCGGTATACAAAAACACTGGTGAAGATCAACTTAGCATCCAAACAGGTAAAATTGAGAAGCACGGAAACAAATACTTTAAGAACAAAGCACAGAAGAACCTCACCATCCACTCTACAGTTAGCAAATAATGTTCAGTATATTAACTCCCCTCTAAAATTTTTTTGGCACATTCTCAAGTAGAGAAGCACAAACAAAAAAGGACAAGACATTAGAAAATCAGCTTTTCTATCAAGTTGTAGTGCCCGTGAACACAGCAAGGCCACAATTACCAAATATCTGCTAGCCACACACAACATATAGCAGCAAACTAGGACCAGCAGGAGAAACTCCACACGACTTACAAAACAAAGCCAAGACTAATATACATCAAATAGAACATATATCAGAAACCATATAAGAAAATTATGAAAAAAACACCAAAACTATAACTCAAAGGCACACCCAACTCTTGAAAACCTGCTACAGCACAGATCCAGTAACCAATTCCCAGGACACCAGAGGAAAAAAAATCCAGTATGACCCCCTCACCAGTACAAATTTTATGATCTTAACCTGAGCAAATATTTCCTCAACCAAAGAGCTCCACTCTACACTATATATACACTGCATTCATGACAGATTTAGGCAAGAATAGGGACTTAAACTCGACAATGAAAATGGATATTTAAATCATTTCTCCTTTTTGCATATCAACCTCCTCCACCAATTAATTAAACTCGATCATATTTTAGCAAGTACTTTTGACTCTCAGTGCTCCATTAATGCATCATCAAAGATCGTGGTTCGGTTGTTGGTTTTTCTACTTATCCAGTATTTTTACATGGCAACATACATATTTCCACAACAAATAGAAAAGATTTAGGAGTGAGTACTGACATTATGATAGGCACTGGTAGTAATAAGAGAAATAGTAAAACAATGATAAGCAACAAACTCCAATTGTAGAGAACAGAAGCTATGAATGCAGAAAAGAGTATAGAAAAATTAAAAAATGCCAGAGAAAGCGCAACTATCTCTGCCCTATGGCTTTAGCCACCCCTCTTTACTTAAAATGATCTCATACCCCTTCCACCATCCTCCATTTTCTTTATATTCCCATTCCCTTCCATGACTACACCACCTTCTACATTAATTCCCTTACCCTTGCTACCAAATATCCATTATGTTAGAGAAACAAAGGATGAGAGAAGAGGAGAGAAGACAAGGTAGCTTACCCTTGGTGGTGATGGTGTCACCGGAGCTGCGGACAGTGGTGGCTCAAGGGAGGCGGCTCAGGTGTGCTACAGGGACAGAGACAGAGAGACATCAGAAAGAGAGAGAGAGAGGGAAGGTGGAATCACTCACCGGATCGAGGTGACCTGGCGGTGACCAGAGCACAGACATCGTGTGGTGGCAGGGAGGAGCAGAGCGTGCAAGAGAGAGAGAAGAAATGAGAAGAAATGAGAGAAATGGGGAAGAAAGGGGAAGGACTCGCGATTTAGGAATTTTAGTTTTAGCGTCCGATTAATTCGGTCGCTAAATCGGTCGCTAAATGGATTAATTTGAATTTTGAATTCATAAGTTCAGCGACCAATTTAAAATTCGGTCGCTAACACGCTCTATTTTAATTTTTTACGCGCCGTTTAGCGACCGATTTGATTTCGGTCGCAAATATAAATAAATTTTAACCGTTGCATTTAACTCGGTCGCCATTTCGGTCGCTAAAAAGTCATAAATTTTTTACTTTTATTTTCCTTTCTTTTGCGACCGAAATAGAGATCGATACCTCTGCTACGCTCTATTTCGGTCGCTATTTCGGTCGCAATATCAACTCTAATCAGTGTTTGATTTAGATCCTATAATCGGTCGCCAATTCGGTCGCAAACAGCAACCAACAAATTCTGTCACTATTTTCGGTCGCTAAATGAGCTTTTTTTGTAGTGGCAGTGCTCCCGATTGAAGTTGAAATCACCTCATTAAGGGTATTGAGAGAGGCAGAAGAATTGGAAGACACCGAGTGGGTCCAAGATCGACTCGACCAATTGAACCTTATTGAAGAGAAGAGATTAGCAGCACTGTGTCACGACCAATTGTACTAGAAAAGGTTGATGAGAGCTTAAGAGAAGAAAGTACGCTCGCGGCAATTTCGGGAGGGTGATCTAGTGCTCAAAAAGATCCTACCAATCCAAAAGGATCATCGTGGTAAGTGGACCCCGAACTACGAAGGACCTTATGTTTTGAAAAAGGCCTTCTCAGGAGGAGCTTTATTTCTCACCAAGATGGATGTGAACGATCTTCCACTCCCTATAAACTCGAGTGCAGTCAAAAAGTACTATGCTTGAACACATTTCCCAAGAAGAAGAAGAAAAAAAATGAAAAATGAAAAAAAAAAAGAAAAGCTCGCTAGGCTGAAAATCTGAAAAGACAGTCTAGGCAAAAGTTAGAGCAACCCGCTAGGCTGAAAACCTGAAAAGGCGGTCTAGGCAAAAGTTAGGGTTCAAAAATAAAATAAACAAGGGAGGTGTCGTCAAGCCGATAAACTGGGGCAATTAGGGGGCTAGATGCATGAAGACCGGGGCAGACAGCATGCTCAGATGATGATTAATGAGCAGTCAGGATGGTATGAGAGATACTAACACTAGTCATGGAAAGAGGTGACACTTGAGGAGATGTGATTCCACTCCACAACCCTTTTTGCGATTCCATACTCCATTTTAATATCTGCTTTGTATACATTTTCAGTCCAAATATAATGACATTGACTCCTAGTTCTTTTACTCTTATCTCTTTCTCCTAACTTTTGTCAATTGTGTATGTGTATTTATCATGATAAGTATATACTAGAATGTGGAACATGTTTTGGTGTCTTCAAGATGCATTTAGAATTCCCTTGAAAAATCTCAAAAGTTCGTAAAGAACAAGATGATCTCCGGACAAAGGACACCGTGGTCTACCGACAAGAGGCACGGGGACAATCATTACAAAGGAAGCGTACCCTTTCAAAAGTGCTTAGCCTTTTTTCTCCATGAGGATAGGACTTGTTTTGGTTCATCTCCGGACTTGTCTGTGATCAACACTTTAAGGGGTCAAGGGTGATAATAAGAAACACCTAAACGATGAAAAAATAAAAATAGTAATATATTACAGGCTTTCCTTGTGTTGCATTGAAACCATTCGAGGTTTTCATCAAGCATATAGGACATTTCTGGCATCATGGATTGCAATTGTTTGTCTCTCGTGAGCACAAAATCCAGTAAATTGCACAGACATCGTAGCTTTTTACCTCTTGTCAAGCTTCAGTGGATAACCGACTCCACAAGCTTTTTACCTTTCTTGTCAAGCTTCAGTGGATAACCGACTCCACAAGCTTTTTATCCTTTTGCTGTCAAGCTTCCGTGGATAACCGACTCCACAAGCTTTTAAGCAATTTTTCTTTCAAGCTTCAGCGGATAACCGACTCCGCATGCTTTTAATCCTTTTGCTTTCAAGATTCGGCGGACAACCGACTCCGTAAGCTTTTTACCTTTCCTTTAAAGCTTCAACGGATAACCGACCCCACGTGCTTTTTATTTTCTAACAAGCTTCAGCAGATAACCGACTCCGCATGCTTTTAATCCTTTTACTTTCAAGCTTCAGCCGACAACCGACTCCTTAAGCTTTCAACATTTCCTTCCAAGCTTCAGCGGATACCCGACTCCACATCAGCGAATACCCAACTCCGCATGCTTTTTTATTTTCGGTCAAGCTTCAGTGGATAACTGACTCCGCAAGCTCTTAACCTTTCTGTCAAGCTTTGACGGGTACCCTACCCTATAAGCTCTGCTTGTTTTCAAGCTTCGGCGGATACCCAACTCCGCGAGCTTTTCGCATTTCCTTTTAAGCTTCAGCGGACAACCGACTCCGTAAGCTTTCTATCTGTTTGGTCGAGCTCCTGACGGGTAATCAACCCCGTAAGCCCTTTTTTATTATGCATCATTTTGCTTGACAGTAAACCTCGGCCAAAATTGGACTTCATGTCTTTACCCGTTTCTTATAACGATAACAGGTTAACTACGGTTGCACCTATTATCTAATAAGAAACAAGTAAAGAGGGGCAGCTGTGAACACCTAATTTTGTCCGGATGTTTTAATTAATGTTTTGAAGAAAATAATAGACAAAAATAAAAATGAAACAAAAAATGTTTTTATTATGGGCCCATTACGTCATCAAATGGAACCCATTTTTGTTTTTGTTCCAAGTTATGTTTTGGGCCCATTATCCCAAACCCAACCAAAAATTGTTTTTTACTATTCTGATTTGTTAAAAATAAAAATAATAAAAAGTAAAAAAAATTTGAAATAATCTGCTCCCATGCCTGTACCCTTCTTTGTCATCTTCTTCTTTTTCAAAGGAAAAAGAGGGATAATGGTACAGTACTACCTCTGCAGCATTGCAACCAAGCAAGGTGGTGGAGTAGAGGCTGATTTGCTCCCCACTACATGTACCCACCAGCTGGCCCAACAGGAAGATTTGTCATCTTCTTCCTTCTGGTGCTATATATTGAACAGTGACCAAAGGAAGAACAGGGGGGAAAATAGCAGAAAAAAATACTCAATATCCTCCTCTCCAACCTCTAGCCACCATCACTCCCAAATCACAAATCAACACAAAATACCCAAATACTCTCCAGAACAAAAAATCAGAAAAAACCCCTTCTTCTTTTTTCTTTTTTTTTCTCTTTCTTTCTTTCTTTCTTTCTTTCTTTCTTTCTTTCTTTCTTTCTTCTTCTTCCTCCCTGCTTCATCTTTCTCCTATCATTCTTCTTCTTCTTCAACAACCCAACAACAACAAAACAATAAAAAACAGAAAATCCACACACACACACTCACCTTCATCCTTCCACCTTCATCTTCCTCCCTCTCACTTCACCTTCCTCTTTCATCTCCCCACAACTCAGACCACCAGCTGCGCCACCACCCTCCACACCGTGACCGCCGGCCACCGCACGACGAAGGGAGGACCACCACACGCGACCCGCGTCGCTCCTCGTGCTGTCGCTGTCTCAGTCGCGCGAACGCGACTCCACTGCGAAAGCCGTCCACTGCAGACACGGCCGCCATTGTCGTTGCTGCCTACCACCATCACCGCAACACCAAGCCAGATCCACCACCATCACCGTAACACCAAGCCGGATCCGCCACTCACGAACAACATCCCCTCCACCGGCACCGATCTGCCTTCTCCACCGTCATGTTTGCAGACCTTCTCTCCTACCTCCATTGTTGGTAATGTCAGGAAGTTTCTTGCTTCCTTTGGTTTCTGTTACTTTTATTTTTGCTTTTATTGTGTGTGTTGTCATTAATATGAGAATGGGCCTTTTTACTGTTTGGGCTTGTTTATTTCTTTTTTTAGTTGTGGGTATGTGATCTTTGAGATGTTTTTTTTATTTTTGTGTAAGAGAATACCTGATGGGCTTAGTGATTTAAGTATCATGAGTGTGTCTCTTACATTGTTTATTGGGCCAGAGTTTATAAAAAAATTTAAATGAAAATTTCTTTTAAAAAAAAAAAGAAGGGGTATTTTTTTAGTTTCTTGTTTTAAATGAAAAAAAATCCTTAAATAAAAACATCCTTTTGAATTCACGCAACAATCTACAATATTGACGTATGATTTTTCATCCTCAAGTGTTGTATGAATTGTAAGGGCTCATCGTATAACTTTACTATCTTTAACCATGTACAAGAGTGAATCCCCGTTAAAAAAATATTAAATGTTTTTTTAATCTTTACTTTTAATCAATTTTACCCAATTTCCTTTTTTATAAAAAAAATATCTTTTGAATTCATGCAACAATCTACAATGTTGATGTATGATTTCTCATCCTCAAGTGTTGTATGAATTGTAAGTGTTCATCGTATAGCTTTGCTATCTTTAACCCTGTGCAAGAGTGAATCCCCTTTAAAAAAATATATTAAATGTTTTTTTTTATTTGATACTTTTAATCAATTTTACCCAATTTCCTTTTTTATAAAAAAAAATATCTTTTTTAATTCACGCAACAATCTACAATGTTGATGTATGATTTCTCATCCTCAAGTGTTGTATGAATTGTAAGGGTTCATCGTATAGCTTTGCTATCTTTAGCCTTGTGAAGAGTGAATCCCCTTTAAAAAAATATATTAAATATTTTTTTAATTGATACTTTTAATCAATTTTACCCAATTTCCTTTTTTATAAAAAAAGATATCTTTTTGAATTCACGCAACAATCTACAATGTTGATGTATGATTTCTCATCCTCAAGTGTTGTATGAATTGTAAGGGTTCATCGTATAGCTTTGCTATCTTTAACCCTATGCAAGAGTGAATCCCCTTTAAAAAAATATATTAAATGTTTTTTAATTGATACTTTTAATCAATTTTACCCAATTTCATTTTATAAAAAATATCTTTTGAATTCACGCAACAATCTACGACGTTGATGTATGGACTTATTCATCATCAAGTGTCGTATGAATTGTAAGGGTTTATCGTATAGCACTGCTATCTTGGAATCTATGCAAAAGTGAATTTATTCTGAAATAAAATCCTTTTAAAACAAAAAAATCAAAATCTTTATCAAAATTAAAATCAACCAACCAATCAAATATTTCCAAAAGAACTACGTGACTTTGAGTTTCTCATCGCACCCGGGAATACGTAGGAGCAAGATAAATCATCTTGTCAAGCCAAAACTAAATTTTCCTTTTTTTGTGTCCTTTTTTTATGTTAAAATAATTAATCAAAATAATTAAACTTTTCTTTTTTTTTTGGGATGCTCTATGGACACGGTGCCATGTCCAGTCCCTTAGATTTGAGGTTACCCTGTGGACTCATGAGCCATGTTCAACCTCATTTAGTTTTATAAACAATAAATTTAAAAATATAAAAATTAATAAATATTAAAAACATTAAAAATATTAAAAAATAAAAAATAATTCTTTCTTGTAAATAATTTTTGGAGTAAGATAAATATTTAAAAGGTTATTAAAATGTTTTTGCAGAATTAACTTAAGGTACCGTTTTTAAAAGGGCGATGTGGGGTGCTAACACCTTTCCTACTCGTAACCGACTCCCGGACTCATCTCTATCTTTTTTAGACCAGTTTACCTTTAAATAATTGGGTTTTCTAATATTTTCCCAATAAAAATTTTAGTGACGACTCCTCTGTCTTTTTATCTTCCCTTTTTCGCGGCTCCCGGACGGGACGGTCGCGACAAATGATAAGATAGTTTTTTTTTAATGATAAGCAAAAATTATTATGTTAGTTGTTAATTTTTTTCTTTTTTGTCAAGGATTGAACCTTGGACTTCACACACCTTCAGCTCATTCAATTCCATCCTGTAACTCCTGAATTTTGGGCTTTTCCTTGTAGTGTCATTAACCTCGAATCAATGTTGCTATTGCAGGATCAACTCTCACATTACATTGCTTAATTTTAGGGTTCAACTATATGATGCTAGCTTCTTCTTTTTTTTAATTCAAGTCAATAAATTAAACAAAGGAGTAGAAGGGATCTCCAACAGTCCAAACCAACACATAATTTCAAGTACAAGAACAAATCCTAATCAAACTTTATAAAACCGGACCGACCATCGAACCAGTGAAGCACTACAAGAATAAGGTGAATTAGCGACGGAAATTTTGCGACGGTCTCAAAACCGTCGCTAATTTTATGTTTTGTGACGGCTGAAGCCGTCGCAAATGGTAGAGGAAATTACTGACGGAAGTTCCGTCGCAAATCTGTCAGTAACGTTCCCGCCATTTTACGCGAAATGTTGGCGCCAATTTGCGACGGGCATGGCCGTCGCTAATGTGCGACGGATGGTAATTTTGCGACGGTCATTCACAGTTTGCGACGGAATCGTAATTTGCGACGGCCTAGCCGTCGCTAATATTAAAAGGCCGTCGCTAATTTCCAATATGTAACTCGAACAGTTTTCTTCCTCCCTCAGTTGTCTTCTTCGACGCAAGGTTTCCCTCAGCTACTCTGCAGCCGGACCACCAAAAACGGCGAGTTTTCACTTCTTATTTCTACTTTGTTCATTTTTCTTTCAAAATATTACATTACCTTCCCTCATTTCTTCTTTCTAATTTGTTCACCTTCTCTTTACGATTTTGCAGGCGTAAAATACTAAGGATTGTTACTTCTGCTTCACAGTACAATTCAATAGCTCCGGAACAGGTATGAAATATTATTCATACAACAATATATATATCAGTGTGTAAAGATGTTGAGAGAAAGAGCTTATAGCAACTAACCATACTTATCACCAGCCTTGCTCTTAGAACACTCTCTCTCGTAGGTATTCTATCATCTTATTGGCACCTTGATTCACATTCCTATATAAGGACTTTGATTTGTCAAAAAAATTGAGCCATCACACTTGAGTAACCTAGCTCACTCATGGTATTAAGAAATTCAAAACTAAAAATTAAGCACCAAGAATATGTTAAAAATAATACTTCAATTGCAGCTAAGATACTAACCTCATAGTCATATCGAGAAAAAAAATTTCGTCCATAAGTTGCCCAGTGCTCCTTCACAACATCAGATACGGAGATCAATTTCTCCCTTGGTTTCTTGTCTTTGTTGCGGTGTGCTATTATAGAAAGCCAAGCTAATACAGCCCTGTAATTGGAGGACAATGACATAAGACTGGCAATTACAATAATATGAAGACATATATATGTTACTGTTTTCTAGTCTCAACAGTGAATTTGATTCGATAATTTCAAGTTATATCAAAGTACCTAGCCCACAAAAATAGAATTCAATCAAATTATTATCACTTTTTCATAAACTTGTGTGTTATGATGTTGGCTGATTATGAAGTTGTGAAACCTCTCCCCAATCTCGGTGTTACCATTTGTGGGCTACAGGAGAAGCCTTTTTCGTTATTATTACCAGTTGGGAAATAAAATATTTCTTAGCAGAATTGTTCTTCTTTTATTTTTTTTTTTTCAGTAAGATGTTTTTGTTGAGTCACATGTTCTATTATTTACCAAAAAGATGTTATATTGATTATTATATTAAATATAAAAAAGCAATTTTGTGTATTGCAAAGTAAAGTAATGCTAAGATGATTGAGCAGTTTTTATGTAACCTTTTTCAAACTCCAAAAATTATGAGCTCACCAACGATTTTTGGATCGTAGACCGAAAATTCTCTCCTTGAGGTAGCTCCATAGCTGAACTTCTAGAAGCTCGGCAATTTTTACATAAGCACAAATCCAACGAGCACAAGCAATTAAATAGTGCTAACACATTAAAATATAATAAATGGAACAGACAATATGCTCTTAGTTGTGCCATGTTGACATCTTTCATAACTTGGTAGGTTTCACTTTGTTTCCAATTTTACTTCATCTTCAACCTGTTTTTCTCTCTCTTCACCCCACTTTCTCTCCTTCGACCCTTTATCGATTATTGGAGGAGTGACCATGGTCATCCGTGGGAGCTTTGTGTAATAGCAACGTGCTTTCCTCATTCTCTTTCCAACCAAAATAGTGGACTCTGCTTTATATATATCTGTAATTTTACCAATTGGATTTTGTTTCATCTCTGTTATTTCAAGTATTCTACAGAATTTGTTTTTCATATTTGGTTTCTCCACACAAAAAAAAAATTGAGATGGATTTATATTAGAGGGAAACAACTCTGCTTTGGGAGATTTAATGGATTGATTTTTTTATGTAGGAAACGTACATGTATGTGAAATTTAAGTGATTGTGAAGCTCTTTTCTTCTTATTTGAGTTGGTATGTGGATGTGCAATTGAGGAACATGTAGGAGGCATTCTCCTCACTGGCATGACACAACATCAATGTTAGTTGTTCCTTTTGTAGTAGAGAAAATAAATAGCAGTTTTTACCTAATCATGTAATAGACCTTGACAGATGGATCACATAGAAGGATATTAACTATTTTTTTTTCTTTCTTTCCTCAACTAAATATAGTTAGAGTAAGATTTTCAATACAATAATGCATTGCCATTTATCATTCTCATCTATATTGAAGAAAAGTTTTTCAAATGGGGTTGATACTAATATATATTTTTACTGATGACTTTGATCTTGAATTGGCTTGATATAGGAATACATGTAGTATGGTACTTCTGACTTTAAAGTACACCTATGATTTAGAAGATAAGGAAATAAGGATGGAATTATTTTTGGATGTTAGCATTATTTACTTCTGGCCTTCGATTATTGGTATATAGTATGGTTAACTTGCATTTCTACAAAAATATTGTTACCAGTGTACTTTCCTCATTTCCCCCCACTAAAATAAGCTTTCTAGTGGTCCCATTGAACTGCAGAATGTGTTTTGGATAGGGTATTTGGTAGAGTTGGTAAGTCAAATTATTGTTTGTCATTTTAATAACAAAAAAAAAGACAGGAAAAGAGAATGAAAGTGATTTCAATTATGAGCATTAGTCTACAAAGTGATATTTGAATGAACATTCTTGCTTACACATGGCGCTCTACTTGATTTTGAATTAAACCTAGAGGGTCTGTCAATTAATTTAGCACATGACTGCATGGTGAGACTTAACTTTGAAATGGTCATTTTAAGCAATTTTTGGATTCTCATGCTTTGTTTATATTTACATCATTTATAGCAATGACTTTAATGGTGCTACCTCTGCTACTTTACAAAGTAATGAGTTTAATAATAGACAGGTGAATATTGTTATAAAAAAAAATTACTATGAAGGGCGATGTTTAATAAATGCTAATGCAAATATGCCTAAGTTCCTGATCAGATGCCATGAGCTTTATGACTACAATGTGTTATTAATTGTATGCATTTTTAGGTCTGTTATTTTCTTCTTTGATTATAGATGCAACTGAGGCTTGTAGGTTGGTGGAAGTTATGATTTTTTATTATTTATAATGAGTGCAAGTAAATATAAGCAATATGTTATATCCAATCTTGTCTTAGGTTAGATCTTTTTGTTGTCAAGAGCTAATATTGTATTAATTTCTTAATTGTTGTTGTTGTCACTATGCTTCAAGAAAGTCTACTAATGAGAGGGCGATTAAACTTAAGTGACCTATTTATAGATTAGAGACCTGATGTTGATAAAATGTCATATGATGTGAACATGAATTGTATCCTTAAGCTATTGATATATGGTCCATGCACATGAATCTTTGTTTTGTGTTTGTCAAAATTCTTGGTTTGTGTTTGATAGGAATTTCTTGAGCCTGGTGAGAGAATTGGTTAGTTTTATGAGAGTATGGTAATTTGAAGCATGGGTTTTATCTTTCGCGATGTGTGCATCTCCTATGCTTCAATGGGCTCGCTAATGTCTATTGATCTTTGCTGATATCTTATTATTTTAAAACTAGTTTCAAGCTGGTTGCTTAGTTCTATATCTTGTTTGGTTGTGTTGGCTAGCTGTTTGGTTTTTGTTGTTGGTTTAAGTGGATATTGTCCTAAGTTATGTGCTTTTGTTGATGGGTTTTGGGAAATCCTTATACTCTCTTTATCTTGGGTATGATTTATAATGTGGACTTGTATATTGATGATATGCGGATTACATTTAATTTACAGTCCGTCTGTTATATTTCCATGTTGATAAATGCTATAATATGTATTTTATGGTTTGAACCTTTACATGAGCATGCTGGATGAAGTAGGTGGGCATGTACGGTGTTTTGAGAACATGATGGTCGATGACCATGAACTAGTTCAGAGTTAATTCTAGATTTTGCACGTGCCCTTATAATTCGAGGACGAATTCATTTTTAGGGGTAGAATATAATATCCGGCTATTTTAATTATTTACATTATAAGTTTTATTAAATTGAAAACCTCTATTCATATTTATATTTATGATTATATTCAATTTTCTGTTGGGCAGGTTCTTGATTTGTGAAAGTTATATACATTTCTAGTTGTGCTAGTGTTGCTCTCATTCTAATTGGTAAGTGATTTTAATTACTTTTTCCTTGTGGTTTAATGTAGTCTATTAAGTGGTTACTATTGATGCTGTCTTTGCTCTTTAAAAATGAACTATTATGTAACATTAACAAATAAGATAAATGAGGAAAAACATGAGCATGATAAGAATATTACCCAATCACCTATGCATGTAACCTGACAATTTTTTTATGCTTGTGCTATCGTTTATAAACTACACCATGATCTTTGTTTTTCCTTATTCACTATATGGTTAGTAGCTTGCAATAAACTATGTGATAAATTATATAGACAATGACTATCCTATTTGGTTTATTTTTCTTTCATTGCTATCAAACCATTGCTCTGATTTAATGGCAATGCAAGTGTATGTTGTATTTTTTTTTATGATAAATAATGTGTGAATGTGATGCTCTCTTTATTTACAAATGTTGTATTTTCCATTATTTACAAATGTGTGTTTGTGCTTACTTTAAGTTAATTATTATCACCATCAATTTCCATTATTTGCAAATTTGTGTTTTGGTTACTTTTAATTAATTATTATTAGCATCATTTTTCACTATAGACATGGCTGATGGTAAGGGAAAGGGTAAGGCACCTGCTGGAGGGGCACGTCGTCGTGGTCGACCTCGCTTTGTGACACGGACAGTCGATGACGGATTCGTGTCCCTCCCATCTACATCTGTTACACTACGCCCACCGCCCACACCCATGCCTCCACATGATATGGCACCGGCACCCCCACCTGTTGCTCCAGCCACTCAGTTCATGGACACCTCCATTGGGATCACGATGATGCCCACCCCGAGGATTCCGACTCGGACCCATGCGAGACAATTCCAGACAACCGGATGCATCGGGGTAGATTTACCCATGGACGGTGATCATCAGTCTCATGGTGATGACGAGGAGACTTATGGATATTCCTCGCCTATATCATCGGATGATGAGGAGATCGAGGTTATGTCGGATGGCCGAGTTATTGTTACCCCGATAGGTAAAGGGTAAGAAAGATCTCAAATATTGTTATTTTATTGTTGAGTGCAGATTTTATATGTATGTGTATTGATTGTTCTCATGTTCTATTGATAAGGTTCCTTCCGTCGAGAAAATCTGCAGAGGCCGTCACGTATGCAGTTACATCTCGGTTTGATCGGCCTGGAAGCATTGGAGTGAGCTTGAGGATCAGGATCGGGATCGATTCTTTGCGGCTTTTAAGGTATTTTTGTACTTTTGAATTTACTTCCATTTTTTAGTTACTTTTAATGTTTCTTTAGTTTATTATTATCCTAAAAATATTATATTCTCCTTATTTACGAGGAGAAGGCTGCTTGGAGAGTAGAGCATTCCGCTGATGTAGAGATAATTTTTCATCAAAAGCGAGCAAACGCCCTCTCCGAGTTGTTGACTAGATATCGGAAAAAGGGACAGCGTCCAAAATGGTGTTTCCCACCCATTTGGGAGGAGCTATGTGCTTCTTGGGCTACACCTGAATTTAAGAAAAAATCCGCCTGAGGCAAAGCTCAACGGGGCCTCGGAAAAGGGTGGGAGCCCGCACACCGGCGGCAGACATCGTAATCGAGGAGCATGCTCGACGCCTTGTAAGTTCCAACATCATATTTTGTTAATTCATTAGATGTCCGGCTATTAAGGTAGTGTAACTTCAAATATGAACAAGTTTTTTTTTGGTGCAGGCTAGGGAGCTTGGTCAGTAGCGTCAAGCTAGGTTGAGCTTCATGCCCGAACTCATACTAGGAAGGGTACCGCGAGTATGTAGATGAGCGTTCTAGACGCACTCAGGTGATTTACATGTCTCTTTGTTGGAAATTATTTTTATTTTATATTTAATAATTATGGTCATTTTGTATGATTATGTGTATCAATTTTAATGACAGGAGGACTATCGTGATAAGTTATCTCGGAGTTCGGTCTCGGGCAGCCTCATCTTCCCCTTCTTCCACCACACTTGACCCGGAGGTGGAAGCCCAATTGGAGTTGCGGGCATGGGTCGATGTTCTTTGGCGGTAAGAACAAGGGTCGCATATATGGTATGGGAGACCTAGCCAGTAACTATCGACGCGGGTGCTCCAAAGATCTTCACTCGGCAGAGAGTCGAGCATCGTCCAATTACTAGGCCTCGCCCGATCTCATGAGTCTCGCAGAGATGGTAAAGATGCGACGGAAACTGCGGCTCGGGGATGAGATCAATCGGCATTTGCTTACTCAACAAACACGAGATGATGGAGCAGATAGAGATGATGGCAGCTACACGAGAGAGAGCTCATGTTGCGTTTAGGAACCAGCACCCCTCGCCCACGATCGCAGCAGGACCAACACCTTCACGGCACCCCTCGGCCCATGACCCATGACCACCACCGTCCCGGCTGAGGGTCATCAAAGACATACCGGTGTGAGGATGATCAATCCTTTCTGATTTGTTATGCGGGGCTATAGAGAGGGTTATTAGTTTTTTTGATATTATATTTTATTTTGTATGATACACCTGTCAAAACAATTTGCTTTTATTTATGAATTTTATTTATTGTTTAAAATTATTATTCATTTATCATAATATAGTCTAAATTCTAATTAATATACAAAATAACTAATGTTTATATTAATTTTGAATTTTATATTAAATATTAAATAATTATTTAAAAATACTTTATATTTTAAATAATTAATTAATAAAAAATTACTTTATTAAATTATTTAGTTTTATAAAAATGTGTTGCAATTTGCGACGGCTATTCCGTCGCTAATTTACGTTGATTTGCGACGGTTAGGCCGTCGCTAATTTGTATAATTTGCGACGGCTATGCCGTCGCTAATTTCTCAAAATTTGCGACGGCTAAGCCGGCGCAAATCAAAATAATTTAGCGACGAATAAGCCGTCGCTAATTAGCGACGGTCATTTAAAAAACCGTCGGAAACCTTTATGACGACCTAACTTGTGACGGATTTATGGCCGTCGCAAATCCGTCAGAAACATGTGTTTTGCGACGGATTTAAGCTTTTTGCGACGGCCTTTGGCCCTCGCTAAATTCATTTTTTCTTGTAGTGAAGGTAGCGGTTTGAGGTTCAATGGTCCAACCGAGGTTGAACCGTGGTTGAACCGGTTATAATTAAATAATATTATTTTAATTTTTAATATAATATTTGTAACAATATTAAACAAAAAAACAACATAACAACTAAAATTATTAAGCACAATTTTTTTTATTTTGAAATTAAACTAAATAAATATAAAGATATATGTTAAAATCATCTTCATAGGGAAAACCAACCCAAAATCTACAACCAGCCCACATATGTTAGAAAACAAAAGAATTGAGTTTTGGCTAGGATGACCCAAATCCTTTTATACTATTTTTTTAAATTTTTTTTAGGAAACCGGTTACCGTTTTTGAACCGATTCGACGGTTCTGAGACCGGTTTCAAGCAAGACCGGTTCTGGGGGCCAACCGAACCGGCCTAGGTCCCGGGTCACAATTAAACCGGTCGGACCGGCCGGTCCGGTCCGGTTTTGTAAACCCTGATCCTAATACATTGTAAAAGAGAAAAATACCAATCTAAAAATTAAAGTCAAATTAAACCCAATGTGTTTATAAAAAAGACTTTTTTTTTTATAAGCCAAAGTGTATAAATATGGAGTACAATAGGTACTCAACTCATTTACAAAGAACCAAAGGTGAAAGAAGTTAGATAAAATGTAATTTACATACTGACCTAAACAATGAATCAGTATGAGCATTACATTAATCAAACCATAACTAACGCCCCAAAAAGCAACCACAACTATGATGGGGGAACAACAATGCAACAATGTAACACAATAACAAAGCAATATGCAGCGGAAATAAATCCCCTCAAACTTGCAAGAATCTGTGAGGAGCAACAACAAATATATGGCAGCAAATAGAACAACACAAACATAAAAGAGACACCAAGATTTTAACGTGGAAAACCCCTTAAAGCAAGGGTAAAAACCACGGGTTATCCAGACCAAAGAAACAGCTCCACTATGATCAAATAAGGGTACAAAGGAGTCTCCAACAAGTGTACAAACCGTGTTAACAATCAACCAAAACAACCAAGCACCAATGCTTACAAATGTGAAACAAGAAGATGAAAATTACCCTAAAAACAGAGCTACCGTGCGAAGCCAATGTCTCTCACTTCAGACCTCGCCTTGAAAATCCGAACGGTAAGGATGAAGAACCAACGTCCTAAACCCACTGCAGAAATTTTAGCCCGATCCAATGGTGAACGAATCCTTTGTCGCGATTTTACGGTGACTGTCTCGTGGGTATGCGGGTTGGCTTTCTCTCCCCTCTTCTCTCCTGCTGGCTGCTATATTATTACTAAAATGAGACCTCTCTGCAACCATAATCTAACCTCTCTCCACTTAAACAAGTGAGACAAAATGGGCTTACACATTTGGGCCTTTCTCCACATAGGAAGGTAGCCCAAAACCCAACAAATCTCCCCCGCACAATTGTGTGGAGATAACCGTCAAACCGACGATATCACAACAAGTTTCAAATTTCCCTCTTCGTAGTTCTTTAGTCATCATATCAGCACCATTATCATCAGTATGAACTTTAGCCAACTCCAACAGCTTAGCATCCAAAGCATCACGTATCAAATGATACCTCACATCAATATGTTTGGACTAATGAAAAGTTGGATTCTTACCAAGATGAATAGCACTTTGACTATCAACAAACAACAAATATTTGTCTTGAACAAAACCAAGCTCCTGCAAGAATTTCTTCAACCATAGCAACTCCTTGCATGCTTCGGTAATGGCAATGAACTCTGCTTCAGTAGTGGACAATGCTACACACTTCTGCAACTTAGACTGCCAAGCCACAACTCCCATTGTAAATTTAATCATATAGCCTGAAGTGGACTTCCTGGAATCAATGTCTCCAGCCATATCCGAGTCTGAGTACCCCACCAAAGTAGGCTTATTACCTCCAAAGCAAAGCTTCATACCGACGGTACCACAAAGATATCTCAAAGTCCATTTCACAGCATTCCAATGCTCTCTTCCTGGATTAGACAAAAATCTTCTGACTATACCAACAACATGTGCTATATCTGGTTTTGTACATACCATTGCATACATCAAACTACCCACAGCAGATGCATAAGGAACCGGTTCCATATCTAATTTATCTGTTTCATTTGAAGGACTTTGTTTAGCACTCAGCTTGAAATGAGTAGCAAGAGGAGTGCTTACCGCCTTGGCATTTTCCATCTGGAATCTCTGCAACACTCTTTTAACATAGTGTTCTTGTGATAGCCATAGTTTCTTCTCCTTTCTGTCACGCATGATTCTTATACCAAGAATCTGTTTAGCAGTTCCCATGTCTTTCATGGAAAATGACTCGCTCAATTGCTTCTTTACCCTGTCAATCCTGAAAATACTTTCCCAACAATAAGCATGTCATCAACAAATAATAACAGGATAATGAAGTCATCATTAGAAAACTTTCTAACAAAGACACAATGGTCAGAAGTAGTCTTCTTATATCCTTGGTCACACATAACAGACTCAAACTTCTTATACCACTGCCTCGAAGCATGCTTCAAACCATATAGTCTTTTTCTCAACCTACACACATAGTCTTCCTTGCCTTCAACTTGAAAACCATCAGGTTGCTTCATGTAAATCTCTTCCGCCAAATTACCGTGAAGGAAAGCTGTTTTCACATCCATTTGGTTTACCTCCAAATCAAGAGTAGCCGCCAAACTCAACACGGTTCTAATGGATGACATCTTTACCACAGGCGAGAAAATCTCATTAAAATCAGCACCCTTTCTTTGATGGAAGCCCTTCACCACTAATCAATCTTTATACCTCGGAGACGTAGAGTTATTACTCTCATGTTTCACCCTATAAATCCACCTGTTTTCTAAGGCCCTCTGTCCTTTAGGCAACTTCACCAAATCATAAGTGTGATTATCATACAAGGATTTCATTTCATCCTGCATTGCATCCAGTCACTTTTGTTTGTCTTCAATCTCCATGGCCTCTCCAAAACACTCAGGTTCTCCCTCATCAATCAAGGTTACATACTCATTAGAATGATACCTTGTAGATGGTTGTCTCTGCCTGTTAGATCTCCTGAGTTGCATTTGAGGTGGTTCGAGAGCATCACCAAGATTCTCATCCTGTGACATCTCATGTTCCTCTTCATCATCATCAATTGGAACATTTAACTCATCTCCAAGATGCTGATCATTAACATAATCATGTGGCTCCCCATTCTGAACATTACCATCAACAGTATCAGGATTATAAACAGGCAACCGAACTGGGTCAACATCAAACAAGTTTCTATCATTCTTGGGTGTAGTCTTCTCCACCTTATCAATGTCTTCAATGGTTTGATCTTCTATGAACTCTACATCACGGCTTCCGACAAGCTTTTTCTCAACAGGATCATACAATCTGTAACCAAATTCATCCTGACCATAACCGATGAAGATACTCTGCTTTGTCTTTGCATCCAACTTGGATCTTTCATCCTTTGGAACATGCACAAAAGCCTTGCAACCAAAGACTCTCAAGTGATCATACCTGACATTCTTGCCAGACCAAATTTTGTCTGGCACCTCACTGTTCAAAGCAACTGCAGGACTGGAATTAATAACATGTACCACTGTGTACAATGCCTCACCCCAGTAATGCTTGGGCAACTTAGCTTCAGAAAGCATACATCTCACTCTCTCAATCAATGTCCTGATCATCCTCTCTGCTAAACCATTCAGCTGAGGGGTTTTAGGAGGAGTCTTTTCATGTGCAATACCTTGCTGCTTGCAATAGACATCAAAGGGTCCACAATACTCACCACCATTGTCATTACGAACGCATTTCAGCTTCTTGCTTGACTGTCTCTCAACCAAAGCCTGAAACTGTTTGAACTTCTCTAGCACTTGGTCTTTAATTTGTCTTCAAAGCATAGACCCATAGTTTCCTAGAACAATCATCAATAAAAGTAACAAAGTAGAGGGCACCACTAAAGGATTTTACCTTCAATAGACAACACACATTAGAATGCACCAACTGAAGCAACTCTGACTTCCTTGAGGGAGGATGCTTCTTGAAGGATATTCTAGTCTGTTTACTAGCCATGCAATGAGAACACTTCTCCAACTCTGCACTCTTCAATCCCGGAAGCACATCCTTTTTGGCTAAACAATTTAACCCTTTTTCACTGATATGACTAAGCCTTCGGTGCCACAAAAATGCCCCCATATCCACAGCATTCACACTGTCTTTAGCAACCAAAGCTTTTGTCCAATACAGTTTAAAAATTTTCTCCCCTCTAGCCATAACCAAGTTACCTTTGCTGAGTTTCCACTTTCCAGAACCAAAGTGATTATCATAACCATCCTCATCAAGCAATTGCACAGAGATCAAATTAAAGCGGACATCCGGAGCATGTTTGACTCCTTTTAGCAACAACTGCATTCCCATGTTGGTTTGCAAGCAAACATCACCAACACCAATCACCTTAGACACACCATCATTACCCATCTTCAACACTCCAAAGTCACCTGAAGTATAAGATGTGAAGAACTCCATCCTCGGTGTAACATGCAATGTAGCACCACTATCAATTATCCACATACTCTCATCTGATACAAGATTAACCGACTCATGGTCACGGAGAATAACAAGATCATCACCAGTAGTAGTAGTGACACGGTCATAATCATTATGATCCCTCTCTTTCTGCTTACCCTTCTTGTCTTTGTTCTCCTTTTTCCACATAAAACAATTCTTCTGTATGTGCCATGTTTTGTGACAATAATGACACTCCACATTCTTGTATCGAGACTTGGACTTGCTCCTGCTTTTCTCTCTACCACCCTTCGATTCTTTTCTCTAACTTCTCCCACTATTTTCAGTGACAAGCACCTCGGACTGAGATGAAGTACCCTGTACCCTCCTTCTCATCTCCTCATTAAGAACACTACCCTTTGCCATTTCCAAAGAAACAACACCATTAGGGGCTGAACTTGTGATAGAAACCTGAAATGTCTCCCAAGACTCTGGTAGATATAACAATAGAAATAGTCCCAAAAGCTCATCATCAAACTTGATACCCATTCCTGACATCTGATCAAGGAGCCCTTGAAATTCATTCAAGTGATCTGAAATGGAAGTCCCCTCCTTGTACCTTAAACTAGTAAAGCTCTTCAGCAAGTACAATTTATTATTTCCTGATTTAGAGGCATACAAAGACTCTATCTTTGCCCACAAAGATTTTGCATGTGTCTCATTTGTAATGTGATTATAAACATTATCTTCTACAAATTGCCGAATAAAACCACACACCTGTTGAAGTTCAAAACCCCATTCTTCATCCGACTTGGCATCCGGCTTGAGTATCAAAACCAGGAAGATGCATATTCTTCACAAAGAGCAAATCCTTCATATTGCCCTTCCACAAATGATAATTAGTGCCATTCAAATAGACCATCTTTGTAGTTGCCTCCATCATTCAAGCAAGTCAAAATGCCCCAAGCCAAGTAGCTCTGATGCCACTCTGATGGGGGAACAACAATGCAACAGTGTAACACAATAATAAAGCAATACACAGCGGAAACAAATCCCCCCAAACTTGCAAGAATCTGTGAGGAGCAACAACAAATATATGGCAGCAAATAGAACAACATAAACATAAAAGAGACACCAAGATTTTAACGTGGAAAACCCCTTAAAGCAAGGGTAAAAACCACGGGTCGTCCAGACCAAAGAAACAGCTCCATTATGATCAAATAAGGTACAAAGGAGTCTCCAACAAGTACACAAACCGTGCTAACAATCAACCAAAACAACCAAGCACCAATGCTTACAAATGAGTAACAAGAAGATTAAATTTACCCCAAAAACAAAGCTACTATGCGAAGTCAATATCTCTCACTTCAGACCTTATCTCGAAAATCCGAACGGTGAGAATGAAGAGCCACACGTCCTGAACCTGTTGCAGAAATTTCAGCCCGATCCAACGATGAGCTAATCCTCTGTCGAGATTTTACGGTGACTGTCTGGTGGGTATGCGGGTTGGCTTTCTCTCCCCTCTTCTCTCCTGTTGGATGCTATATTATTACTAAAATGAGACCTCTCTGCAACCCTAATCTGACCTCTCTCCACTTAAACAAATGAGACAAAATGGACTTACACATTTTGACCTTTCTCCACATAGGAAGTGAGCTAAAAACCCAACAAACTAGAGATCGGTCCTTAAGGTATACATCAGTAAAAATGCACCACCTGCTAATGATAAAGAAAAACATCCCAAGAAGAACCATTGCCCAAAACAAAGCCCCTAAAAAAAGGTCCAAGAGCAAAATAAACCAGAAAGCACATTTGCTCCAAAAACCATCAAGTATAAGCCCACGTAACCACAAAAAATCCTGAAGTTGGCAAGAAAATCCAAGACCATAATGGAGAAACATGCTCCAAGGGGGGGCCAAAACGCCTATGAAGAGAACCTGGTCTCATTGGTCGCATAGGAACATCAACAAAATGGCAAGAACCATGGAGGAATTACAACCGCAGCAGCTCATAAAAAAAAACTACAGCTCTTCTAAATCCGCGCATTTAAAGATCCCACCTTGCATTGTTTAGTCTGTCCCACAAGATTGACATTTAAGTTTATTTTGTAAAAATTAACTTTAATTAATCAGATTGTTTGAACATGTATAGGAAAAGTTTCTCATCGAAATTATGGTCTATGAAGTTTATTTTTAGATGCCATGAACTTGTCTCGGGGTTGAAGAAAACTTTCATAAGATCTAGTATCATCTTATTTTTTGTAATTCGTAAGACTCGTATCATTGGCAATTAATTAACATGTGTGGTTCTTTTTTGAATGTTTGCTGCAGAATTTTCGAATTGCAAACTTGGTGGTGTCCCTTTTAGATACTTGGGACCAATTAATCCAAAAAAAATTAGGAAATCGGATGCCTATCATTGCGAAAGTGATATGGAGACTTTTATCTTAGAAGAGTAGACTTTTACCTTGGTGGAAGAATTGTTAATTAATTCGGTGTTGTCTATTCTACTCATTTATTTTTGTCTTTCTTTAATGCTCTAAATAATTGAAGATCCTTTACTTATATCCAGCGATCAATTTTTTGGGTTGAAATGGGAACTATCTCGTCATGAATCTCTCTGGTGAAAAGCCATGACAACTTGGTGTTAAAAGTGGGAACCGATATTAAAAGTGTTCCCTTTAATTTCAAAAATATCACTGTCTCGTTTACAACATCGGTTAATTTAGAACTGATTTTAAATCGACGTAGAAAGCATATTTTGCACTAGTGAAGACAAGCGTCAAATAAAAGGTTTAATTGTATTTTTCGTCCCTCAATTTTTTCAATTGTGCGGTTTTGTTCCCTCAAAAATTTAATTGCACATTTAGTTCTTTAATTTGTAGAATTGTGAAAAATCAGTCATTACGTTTATGATCAGCCAATGTGTAGTAAGGATTTATTTTTTACAATTTTACAAATTAGAGGATGAAATGTGCGAATCAAATTTTTGAGGGACCAAAATCATACAATTGAAAAAGTTGATGGACGAAATGTGCTATTAAAAAATTTTATATATGATACCAAAATCGCACAATTAAAAAATTTGAGGGACGAAAAATACAATTAAACCTAAACAAGGTGAAGTAGTATAATGATGTATGCTGGCCAAAAATATTATGGAGGATATATAATAAAATCGGGTGATAAAAAAAACATTATTGAGCTTCAAATATGATCATAACTTAGTTTGAACTCGTACAGCACTGCAAAGTTTTCAATTTTCCCATGATTGTCTTGTATTTTGGAATATTGTCATTTATTTATTTATTTTTTTGGTGAACAAGGAATATTGTCATTGAATACTGGCAAATAGATCTTCACGGCGTGAATCGTGTCAAGTGTTTATTAATGAAAGTGAAAAGGGATTCGACCTTTCATCCTACCTTTTTCTCAAGTGAGAAGGATATGTTTTCTTTATTCCTCTTCTGTCCACATTGCATATTCACGGGACAAATAGTGCTTCGAAAATCGAAAAGCTAGTTGCCGTAAACTTCAGCAAAACCATAGTACCATACCGTCAATACAACGAACTATATTATATATATATATATATATATATATATATATATATATATATATATATATATCTGTGTGTGTGTGTTAATTTGATTTTTAATTTTTTACATGATGTTTTGTCAAAAAAAAATTCTTTACATGATGTAAGTCCGAAGGAAAAACGACACACTACTAGATACAAAATGATTTCAGGTATGCAATCATACAGTTGAAAGAGAAAATACATATAACCCATTCTAATCTGCATCTCTCCCTTATCTTTATTTGGGATGAGCTTAAATCTTTATCCAACCACATTTCAAATTAATTCTGTTACTTCTTAACCGGTTCAATAGTAACAGGCTAACAGCTACTGAGCAAAGTCATACCAGTGAGACTATCTTAAATGGAGTGTGGGTCTGTGAATATAGTTCCACACTAATAATATGATCAACTTTCTAGTGTTCCCGAGTGATTCAACGAAGTCATGATTAGTAATCTTTCATGTGGTGATATATACATATTAGAAAGTAAGGGATGAGGATATGTTATCCCGGTTTGAGGATATGTTATCCCAGTTTACTGTTTCAGATTTTGTTCCATCAATCATAACTTCTTACATATTCTAACTTTCAAAAACTACAAGAGATTGATTTCAAATTAAGATTGGTGATGACTGGATACGATACACCAAGATAGGACAGTATATTCTCGTCCGAACAACTCCGTGTTTATCCAAATGGGATCGAGTTGGCCTTAAACCTAACCACTAATATAGATTATTTGGTTTGATTAGCTTAAAAAGACAGGGCTTTTTTGTTTATTTTTTTAAAAAGAATAATAGCCCTTTGCATGGAGTGATAGCAGTATGGCACACTAGTCACAGGCTCATGTGGGGTTTACATCCTTGTGTTTTTTTAACCAGATTTTCTGTATCTCCTGTTGGGTGGGCATTGGAAAAGGGAAGAACTCTAGAGGGCAAGGTAACTTAATTATCTCATCAGCTTTTTTTTTTTACTAAAATTATTTCATCAGCTGAAGACCCGATTCACCGAAAATAAAAGAAAGATAACATAAAATAAAACGTAATACACAGTTGCGCATATACATCGCATAAATAAATTAGGAAGGATATGGAATATAATCATTAATTGAATCAAATAAAGAACACTAGTTCATCAATCTTTGATTCCCTTGGAATTTACAAGTAAACCTAGGGAATTTATTTACTGTGACACTATGACCTGATAAAACAAACACTGAATTGAAGGGATATATAACGAGCAGTTACTCATCCATGCACGTACAAGAATCACACACTGATAAATGTAATCGAAAAAGCAATAGAAAGCCACAGCAACTTGCAAACACGAAGCATATATAGGTAGAGAGATGATGTTCACGACAATAAGATCGTGTGTTGTTTGTTTATACTCCATGATTAGGAGCATTGGAAATTACGTGGAACTTGCCTTGAGCAAACATTGAGAAGCAAACTAAGTGAGATTGGAATGTTGAGATTGATGCCCAAAATATTTGCTCTTAGGGCAGTGCAAAGGCACACTGCAGCTTCAACATCAGCAAGGCCTTGAATGAGGGAACAGCATGGGGTCACTGGTGGTTGACCCAAAGTCACATTCAACAACCCATTTAGCACATTGGCACACACACCTAGTTTGAGTGCATCACGTGGGCATGATGCACTTGAACCACCTGAGCCACCTCCAGAGCCACCTGAACCACCTCCAGAGCCACCTGAACCACCTGAGCCACCTCCAGAGCCACCTGACCCACCAGAACCACCTGACCCACCCGACCCTCCTGAGCCACCTGAGCCTCCTGAACCACCAGAGCCAGGCTTATGATGCTTTGGCTTTGGGTTAGGACCAGGGCATGTCCCACAAGAGGAGACAAGTGCAAAGAAGAGGAGGTTGAGTGTGAAGAAAAGAGCAAGGGATGAGGAACAAGTTTTGGAACCCATCTTAAAACTCTTGTACTCAACTTGTTACTCTACTTGCTAGTTAACTATAGAGCTTAAGAGAGAAGAGTGGTGGAGATGAGAGTTATTAGTAGTGAATGGGGGTTTATATAGTGTTCAAGGTGTCTTGAAGGCTCTAGGGGGGTTCATGAGTTGTTATAATAATAAACATGAACAAAATTATAAAAAAAAAATTTAAATGGGTTTTAGAAGTATATTAAGCTAATGTAGCAACCAAGTTTGATGTGAACATGAGAGTGTTAGCTGGCAGGGACCCTTAAATTAGGTTTTGGAAGCTTGTGAGGTGATGTATATAGGGACTGGCACCAATTCTGTGGATCAATAGCAAGGTTTTGCAATTTGCACTGATCGAGCGACTCGATTTCACTGTATAAAAATCAATGGAATCCACAGAGTTCTTAAAATTGTAGATTTTGCACGTGGAATAGCGGGTCCTCCAATTGTAAGTGCCAGTGTGTCACTGATCATTGTGGTAAGAAATTAACAACACCCTCCCTCCTCCTCACTCCCTTTGTCCCGTAGAAAAATAACTTTTTCACATTCCAGATGTAACATTTACGAAGAATATTATGAGTTTGGTAAATATAAATGGAAATTGTTATATATTATATATTATTATTTTTTTGGAATACATATTATATTATAATGAATATATATATATATATATATATATATATATATAATTTTATCATAAAAGGCTTGCTTTTTTAATTTGATTTCTTTCATTAGTATCCTATGTCCTAACTGGACCCATATATTATACACATTTTTTTATAAGCAAAAAAATATTAAAAGAGTACAAGAGATACTCTCAACCCATATACAATGGAACCAAGTTACAAGTAGGAAAAAGTAGAAATTCAACCAATATCAAAAGAGACAACAAGATTGAGAAATTAACTGATTCTTGGTAAAATCATATATTATACACATGTATCAGTATGGTGTTATATGGATGTTAAAATAACAATATTCGGAATCATAAGATGGTTTTGGGGTATGGAACAAAAATGTTAAAAGTTATAAGGTGTAATGTTCGAATCTCACCACATATTAATATAATAAGCTAACAATATTTGCCAATAAATAACAATATATACTATCCCAAATATGACCCTCCAACTCCACTAACAACTAAGAAAATACTAATAGAAATGGTAATGTGTATCCCAACAGCACACCAACTCGTCACGCTACCACTTGCTAGTTGCAAATAGCTTCTGCTGTTGTATTTTTTGTAGGCATAAATAGATTGTGAAAAATTATGTTTCTACTTTATTTTTTTAGACCTTGTTTACATTTGATTGGTTGCGTGTAAATATTTGGCTAAAACTAAAAGTATGTGTTACTTGGCTACTTGGTTAGCGAGATTGATATATCGATTATCATATATATTAGTAATTGATTGGTAATTTCATCAACCACACAACACATGTTTATTAGATATTTGTTCAACATTAACTAAATAAAAGAACAATGTATAAAAAAATGGTACGCAGACAAATTAGATCGATAAATGCACAAATTTTGAGACACACACACACACACACACACATATATATATATATATATATATGGATAAAGGGGATCGAAAGATAATTAATGATCAAAACCCGTACGTACATAACATAAGCTAGTTTAATATTAGGCAACCTTCATAGGCCTTATTTAGCCTCTGATGAAAATAGTCTTCATTAATGATGATCCTTTCCAACATGAATACAATATCATTTTTACCTATTAATTAGTCTATGAATTGGGAGTATTTTAAGTTAGCTCATTCTTTTTGGTTCATGTTAATTGACATCTTTTTGCAGTTCCTTTCACGATAGGCAAAAAATATATATATAACCTAAAACTCAGCTACTGTAATAACTAGAAACCTGGACAGGTGAAAGTGAAACCATAATTTCAATGCTTACGTTATTTTTTATTCTCCCCAATTTGTTTTCATCTGCGTCATGATATCTCAAGGATTTAATAAGAAACATTAGAGAATTCTATTTATTTACGAGCCTAAACATAGATGCCTAACAAACTGAAGCCCAGAAGGCACTGAAATTTGTTGCACTGTTAATTATTGACTTGAAATTTCATCAATAAATAAATCCATTCCAGATTAGGCTATGGCTGTTACTGCTAATTAATTTTAAAAACAAATCAAAGTTTTCCACGCGTTTTACGCCATGGCATGTTCTTAATGGAGACTCTAGCTTCCCCTCTAAACTAACTTTTAATAATACAATATTCAACCATTCTATTTCTATATATATTAGAGAGTCACGGGCTTCGTTTAACCAAAAGGGGCTCCACCGCAACTTCGCTCAGTATATTTAAGAATTCAGCGCGCGCATCAGGCCAAGATCTCAATTCTGGATATCAAAGATTACGGAAAGTGGGGAGCTGCCAACTTTTCCTTTTTTAAACAAATGTTTTTTTTTTTACATCAAAAAACTAATATATTTCATTAAAAATCAAGCAATCAATAAAATGTAGGACATGATAATAATCTTGGTGTCGAGACATAAACGGGGTAGCCCTTGCTAACGAATGAACAACCATGTTTGCTTGATGCCTAATAAACCTCACACTAAGGTTCTGGAAAGAAGAGAGGAGTGTTCTACAATTTCTAACAATATCACCTAACTCTGAGATAACAACCGTAGAACTGTTGAAGAGATTTGAAACCACCTTGCAATCTACCTCAATAACAACAGTGTCCAAGCTCCATTCACCAATCCATTGAATCGCAAGAAACAACCCTAAAGCCTCCCTTAAGCACATGCCTATGGACGTGAAGCCTTCAACCTCGAAAAAACCTGCATCAATATTACACTTCCACGAACCAGGAGAGGGGGGACGCCAAGTGATATCAAGCGGATCTTGCTGCACCGAAGGAAAAGTATTGGGCAGATGCTTTGCTCTATCTCAATCATGGAGGAAGGTCATGGCTTTGTGAGAGACTTGCCAAGCAGAAACTGATTTACCTTCCCAATACTTTTCATTCCTACGACGCCACAGGCTCCAAAGGGTCATAGCAAACTTTGCTCTATTGTCTTCATTCAAGCTATCAAGTATTGATAAACAAAGCTCCTTTGCACTGTCAGCGTGGAGGATTCGGCCTTCCACCAAGTGCCACATATTCTACTGCTGCCAACATTCCATACTGGTCTCACACGTGAAGAATAGGTGAAACTCGTTTTCCAGATCCTTTTCGCACATAACACACTGGCTGGGACAGTTTATGTCTTTTCTTTGAAGGTTGCACCTTGTCGCACTATTACAAAAAATGGCTTTAATAGCACACATTCAATAGCATTTTAATAAGAAACGCTACTTAAAAATAGACAGAAGGCTTTTAATAGCGTTTTTTCAAGGAAGCGCTATTTATTCCTTCTCCTAAGACAGCGCTCCCTAAAGGAAGCGCTATTGAATGTTTATGGATAGGAATAGGTAGCGCTTCCTTGAAGAAGCGCTATCTTAGAGTAATGAATAAATAGCGTTTCCCCAAGGGAGCGCTATCTATTCCTTATCAAAGATAGCGTTTCTCTGAGAAAACGCTATCTATTCCTTTCCAAAAATAAAAAACTCGTTCCCTCCCACTCATTTTTTCCCCCTCATTCTAAAAATTTGTCAAACCTGGCTCGTCAGACCTGGAGCTCCACACCGAATCCAACACCATCCTCTCCACTGACCCCAATCTCTCTTCCCTCTCCCACCACCTCACCCGCCTCAAGACCCTCGTCGACTCCTTCAACCATTCCCACAGCCACCACTCCCTCCGGTCCTTCCTCACCCGCCGAGTCTCCATCCACTCCATCTCTCACCTCGCCGGCTCCATCGGGTCCAAAATCCAAGCATTGATCGACAGCGAGAGCCTCAAAACCCTCCCCCGGGCCCTCCGCGACCCGACCCACAACCCGCACGAGTTGGTAACCCTCCTCACTCAATTCGAGGACCAAGTCTCCCAAGGCTTCAACCGCGATATACAAGACCTGGTTCTCAAATTCAAGATTTTTTCTTCGCTCGAATCGATTCACTTCCACCCCAAGTGTTCTAAAAGGGTTCGCGAGCGTGCCGGTGGACCCGTGGCGGTGTTGATTCGATTTAACAAGGAATTTTCGTGGGTCAGAGGGAGAAAAGGGCTTTTAAGAGAGGGTTTTGGTAAGGGTTAGAGAGGCCTTTGTTTCTGATGTTGAATCTTCCACCATTGTTGCTGAGGTTTTGCCTTCACCTGATATTGTCCTTATCTCCAAGTTCCACGAAGATCACAAAGTAAGTGATGTCGGATTGGAAATTTGCTAGTTTTTTTTCCTTCATATAAAACCATTGTTCTCACTTTCTCTGTTTCTGGCAGAAAAAGAAGATTTCAAGGCATGAACTGATACATAAAGTGAGACAAATAGCAGGAGACAAGTTGTTGATTGCAGTCATCAAATCTTTTAGAGCCAAGGTACAACTCTTTTCTTTCTGATGATCTTGATCGTCATTAATTTTAGAGTTGTATTTGTGGGAGTTTTGGGTGTCTACAAAATGGCAAACATTAGACACACATTGTCATTAACATTTATAATATCAAGAGTAATGTTATCTAAAAAAATGGAAAAACTTTTTGAAATATTTTACCTTACATTATTTTGACTCTGGCACATCATACTGAAATATTTTACCTTACATATGTGAAGCAGATTAAAAAATTGAAACCATAATAGGTAGATTTGGTCCTGTTGTTTATGTTGTCTCCTTTATGTCTATGAATAAGAATAAGCGTGTTGAGTGTGCTTGTTTAATTAAGAAGTGAGAACCTATGTTAAAAGCTAATGAAATAGCAAGAGTAAGATATTTATTATCATTAATCTCTAATAGCAACAATTCTGTTTTCTAACCTTTTTTTTTCATTTTTTTTAATGCCTCTTACAGTGTCACCTGTTCTTCGCCCCTTTCCCTTCAACCACCCACAAATCCCTATTCTTCGTCGCCCCTTTCACTTTCCCTTCCGACAGTGCAAGAACTATCTCCAGTTACTCCGGCGGCGCGACGATGTAGAGGGATCCAACACAATGAACTCGAGTTTACCTCTTCCATAGCTCTACCATCTCAGATCTACCACTCTACCATCTCAGATCTACCTCTTCCTGTAATGGTCAATAACCCGATCTTTTAATCATTAGTTATTTATTGTAATTTTTTTATTCATTTAAAATTCATATCTGGTTGCTTCACTAGTTCAATAGCTGTTGTCAAAGGAGCGCATCTTTCATCTCAAGCAAAACGAGTTAGGAGGGGCAAGGTTAGTTGCTTATAGTTAGGTTCCTTTCCATTTTGTAAACTAAATCTTTCTAACAACTCTAATCTACCAGGCTGCTTCCATGAGCATTACATCTGTTCTTTGTCTCAAGGATCAGATTTCCATAGCCACTGCTGGTGCCGTGGATAGGTTAGTTGGAAGTATTACTCATGAAAGTAAACATTGAGTTTTCTGATGCTTTTCGCAGTATTAATTGATTTATGTATGCAATTGGTTAATTTCAGTGTGTTGAAGTTTTGGGACACTAGAAATTTGAAAAGTTTTGTTACGCAGACATGTCCTCGTCTACAATCAACAGAAAAGGTTGGTCATAATCTGTCTCAGAAAGTGGCAGTATTTTTGTTTCTTAATACAGGAAGGAAGTTACAAATTAAAGTTCTTGTTCTTGGATAAATTGAACCTTGATAATAAGTGTAATAAGGGTTAGGCTCTCAATAGTCACTGCAGTACCTTTGAAAGAGTTAAAATGTTCAGCTGTATTATGCTTTTCATGTCAGTAGGGTGTTTGAACAGTGTTGATTTTCTAATGATTTTTATAAAATATTGGATGGCTTGAAATGTTTATTGTCTTGAGTATCTTGACAGTATTTTTCATTGTCATTTCAGGAAAGATTACATGGTATATCTAGCTTGTCGCAAGATGATAGTGGACTTTTTCTTTCTGCCTCCTGTCTGGATAACCGGTATCTTCCTTTAATAGTATGTTTTGTGTTCTTGATGAATTAAACCATGGTTGAGATGGCACACAAGTAACTTCACATATATTGTTTGTTTTTTTTTCTTGCAGAATATATTTGTATAACATCCTTCAACTTGAAAAGGGGCCTTTGAGATCTTTTTCTGGATGTCGAATAGAGTCATATTTTGTAATGGTGAGAATTATCCTGTATCCTCATCTTTTGCATTCAGTTTCTGTCCTGACCCTTGACTTTTTACCTGTATGATGTGTGCTATTCCAGTCTGCAATTAGCCCAAATGCATCTCACATAGTCAGTGGTTCTAGTGATCGAAATGCCTATGTTTGGCAAGTTACATTTCTTACTTTGAAGGAGCTGTTGTAAATTTAGTACTTTTAGCTTAATATAACAACTAAATTCTGTTGTCAACTAACAAGTTATTGTACATGGTGCTCCTGTTGTATGGATAGCATGTAATTCTTCAACTATGTTCTTGGGTAAGGTTCCTTTTTCCTGAGGTTTTGAACGCTTCAATGTTTTCAATTTTAATAGTAAACTTGTGCTAAGGCATTTGTTATTATTTTTGTAGGTTAAGCGCATAAAAACGAGGGCAAAAACATAAAGCTGCATAATTGTTAGCTTCTGCTGATTTTCTGTTTCTACTTAATGAGCTGTCAGAGGGTTTTGAGTGATACAATTACTCATGAATGTTAAGCATGACTTGCTTTCCATGTGACTTGAGATGAAGAAATGAAAAACTCCTGCTTTATAGGTTCATGTGTATCAACCCTTACGATGAGGACAATGTATAGAGATGAGAAAGCACTATGATTTTGAACCTAGCTAGTTTTAATTGCTCAGGTTGGCAGTGATCATTTCATAAGTAGCAACAGTAGTGTTCTATAATATTAAATATGCTGTTAAAGTAGGAGATAGTGGTGAGACGAAGTTGGCACAGCGTAGGAATTTGGAGTGTAGCATTTTAGTTACAGTGTTTCTTCCATATGTTGTTGGGTTATTATTGTATACGGGTTGGGGTACCCCTTGTACCCTTTAATCAATATACTTTTAGCTTATCGAAAAAAAAATTGTATTTAAGCTTTTGTATGTAAATGTATGATTTGTTGAGTTTTGCTAAGTGCAACGGGATGGATAAACTGTTTAATGTCTTAGTTTTGCTGAGTGCATGTGGGAAATATAGAAAAACAATGTAAATAATTATAGAAAAAATGTGGGGGGGGGGATTGGTAGCGCTTTCTTGAAAAAACGCTGCCTAAAGTTAAAAATAGATAGCGCTTCCTTGAGAAAGCGCTATCTATTGCAAACTTTAGACAGCGCTTCCTTGAGAAAGCGCTGTCTAAAGTATGTAATAGATTGCTTTAGACAACGCTTTCTCAAAGAAGCGCTATCTATTCCTACTTTCAGTAGCGCTTTTTTAAGCGCTATTGAATCTCTCCCACCTTCATTAGCGGGTGATTAGATAGCGCTTGGAAGCGCTACTAAAGACTAAAAAAAACCACTATTAAAGCCCTTTTCTGTAGCAGTGTCGGGAGACGACTTCTGCAAAATCCACTACAAAAAAAAGGTCATTTAGCGACCGAAAATAGCGACCGAATTTTTTGGTTGCTTTTTGCGACCGAAATAGCGGCCGATTGTAGGATCTACATGAAACACTGATTAGAGTTGATACTGCGACCGGAATAGCGACCGAAATAGAGCGAAGCAGAGATATCGGTCGCTATGTCGGTTGCTAAATAAAGGAAAGTAAAAGTCAGAAATTTATGAATTTTTAGCGACCGAAATGGCGACCGATTTAAATGCAACGATTAAACTTTATTTATATTAGCGACCTATTTAAAAATCCGTCGCTAAATTTATGAATTCATATTTCAAACTTTATTTATATTTGCGACCGATATTAATTCGGTCGCTAAACGGCGAGTAAAATAAATAAAATAGCGCGTGTTAGCGACCGAAATTTAAATCGGTCACTAAAATTATAAATTCAAATTTCAAACTAACCATATTAGCGACCGATTTAATTCAGTCGCTAAAACTGAAATCCCTAAATTCGACAGAACCACCTTTCTTCCTCATTTTACTCGAAACTCTATCTCTCTCTCACTGTTTCTTTCTACCTAGCCGCGCGCTCCGGCCACCACAAGACACCTCCTGTCACCACCGTCATCCCCTCTGCTCAGGTAAGCTCTCCTCTACTCCATATCTCTCTCTCTGTCTCTGTTTCTCTCGCATCTCTCTCTGTCTCACTCTGTTTCTCTCTCTCTATCTGTTTCTAAGGTCTCTCTCATCCTCCTCTGGCCACCACCACCTCTGTCGTCGTGCGGCCACCACCCCCAACAAACTCCTCTCTCAGTTCTTACTCATCTTAGGTAATGATCGATCATAATCTGTTCTTCTTTGTGAGCTTTATCTTTTTGTAATCTTCAAGCATGAATCATCACACCCACCATGTGTGTGCAATTCTCATCACACCATTCACAACACAACTAGGCTAGCCTAGCTAGCTTTGTACATTTTTCTCATGTATTCCCATGAGCAGGTGTTATACATTTTGTTTTGTCTGGATATATATCATTGTTTCTGAACTAGAGTAGTTAGCATTGAATTCAACTATGGCAGGGTCTAATAATTTTACCAGTTTGTTTGTGTTAAGCATTTGATAGTTGATAAAAACCCACAATAAGATTGGTAAAGTAATTTCTAGTAGGCTAAATGGCCCATCACCATTTCTCAATGTCATGAAAATTAAACAAAATATTTTCCATCAATTTCTTTTAACAAGCTTTACAACTAGTAACGCGTGGCAATCCCACAGATCATGCTTGTGGAAATAGAAAATGTTATCACATGAAAATGATAGCTCAGGCCTCAGATAATTCAAACGATTGGAAACGAATCCACAAGAATTTTTGATCACCAAAATTTATTGTATTAAAAATAGAATTTAATTTTGATATATTTTTTTTGAAAGGATATATTATTGTTGCAAAGGCTTTGTTAAAATTCGCAAATAAATTAATGTGGCTTTAACAGTTGGAAGTAGGCGAATTATCTGAGATAAATATCAATTTTTTTAAGTCGGGTGGTTTTCACCATTTAACAGTGGAAAATGACCCAGAATAAGATTGGTAAAATAATTTCTAATTGCCGAATGGCCCATCACCATTCTCAATGGCTCAATGCCATGAAAATGAAACAAATTGAGAAACAATAATCTATATGTGTTTTTTATTATATAATAAGTGAACCTGTTACCAGAGTATTGATCGCATATAAACTTTATGAGTGTTGATCCCTTTGCTAGATATGAGACACCAACCACGTAGCCTGATCCACACCCATAACACAATACTCTGCTTAACAAGAACCATCATTCATAGAAAATTTTGTATTCTGTTAGTTTTTCAAAAATATCTGGGTGGATCCCATCGGATCATAGATTTGATTTGATATCAGGAAAGATGCTTGAGCGTGAGAGTGTGGGAATGACAGGTTTTTTTTGGGAAGTAAGGGATTACTTAAGAAAAAAAGGAATCACTTGATTCTTATAGATAACACTCGTACCAAGTTGCAAATTGTTCTAAATTTGTAACCGTATATTATTGATTCTATTTTATATTAATTTATGTGTTTCTAGTCTTATAAATAGTTGTATTGGATTCTGTATATATAGAATAGTGATTTGATTTGAAATGTAATGTAATATGTGAATTATCGTGTTGTTTGGTAGTGGAGAGCTGGGCTCAATAGGATGTGATCTTGTCTGATTGTATGCTGATAATTTAATGTTTATGCATGTGTTTGTCAATATGTGTTGTTTGTTAGTGGAGAGCGGAGCTCAATAGGATGTGATCCTGTCCCAAAGGCGGGATGCTGGTTGTGTGCTGATAATTTAGAAATTATGCATGTGTTTGACAATTAACTGCTACTTGTTAGTGGAGAGCGGAGCTCAATAGGATGTTTGCTACAATCACTAGTGCAATAAGTGCTTTTTACGTCAGTTAAAATTGATTTTTTACGTCAGAATACTGACTGACGTAAATACAGCTGACGTTAAATATAACACTATTAACGTCGGTTCTTTAACACAACTGACGTTAATTTTGTCAAAATTAACGTCAGTTCTTTAACAAAACCGACGTAAATTTTGTTAAAACTAACGTCAATTGTTATCAAGAACTGACGTTAAAGGTCTTAATTTTAACGTCAGTTGTAATAAACAAATGACGTTAATAGTCTACTGTATATTTTTATAAAATACTTTTAACGTCAGTTGTATGATACAACTGACGTTAATAGTATTTTTTTTTAAATTCAGTTTTAAAATATCACTCCCCTAAGCCATCCCTGCATTCAGTAAATATCCCAAGAATACGTAATATCACACACATTACAGAATTGCAAAGGAAAAATGGAACAATGATCCATATGTATGCCTGTTCAAAACAATATATATTTATTAACATAGGTTATAAATGTATACTAAGTTTAAACTACCTATATCAATATCCCTTCGTGATGATCATCACGAGTGGCATGTACATCGTCCACCTGTGTCTCCTCGATTATAGTAGGCATGTTTGTTGAAAAAGAAGGAGTCTCGGGAATATCAAGATTTGAATCTTCATTTTCATCACTACCATTATACATGCTTTTTCCTTGGAGAACCACGGACAACCTTTTGTTAGAAGGATCGATGATGTAGAACACTTGTTTTGCTTTGGGAAGCCATTATGAAAGGCTCATTTATATGACCTAACTTGTTGAGGTCTACCAATGTGAACCCCAATTCGTCGGTTTGTACACCACCGTTACTATCAACCCACTTACATTTAAATACCGGCACCGTAAGCTTAGTGTAATCGAGCACCCAAATATCTTCAATATATCCAAAGTAAGGTGTTCGGTCAGAACGGGTTTTGTGTCCTTTGCACTAGAGAAGTGCATTGCTTTGGCCACGATCATAACCCCACTATTTTGCATGGTACTCTTGTTATCTTGTTCCTTTGTATAAAAGGAAAAGTTATTTATGTCATATCCGCTCCAACATATGACGTTGAAGTTAGGCCCACGTGCTAGCCATTTTACGTCATCGTAAGAGACTACCATCCTTAAGCATTTCTTCCTTGAACCATGGTAAGAAAGTCTTGTTATGCTTGTTCAACAACCACCTTTCGCTCATTCGAGGGTTTTCTTGATTGACTTTTCTTTTATGTTCAAATAAGAAAGGCTGAACACATTCGATGTTGTTCAATACATACAAATGTGCTTGAAGCACTTCCTCCCGATCCTTCCTATTAATTCTTAAGCCATGTGTACCCTTACCTTGACATCGATCTCATCATGCCGAGGCTTAGGAACCCCTATAGGATCCGTGTTATGAAGGTAGTCCGAACAAAACTCAATAGCTTCTTCTCGCAACATACCTTTGAACAATAGATGCTTCCTGGACGATGAGGATTCTTCACGTACCCTTTCAAGATCTTCATGTAGCGCTCAACCGGGTACATCCATCTCGGAAAAACCGCCCACATAATCTAATCTCCCTCACCAAATGAACAATTAAGTGAACCATTATGTCGAAAAAGGAAGGAGGAAAATACATCTCCAATTGGCACAAGATTGTAGCAGCCCTCAACTTCCAAGTCATCCAACATACGGGGTCAACGACTTTGCTACATATAGAATTGAAGAATGAGCACAACCGAGTAATGGCATGTCTCACATTTTTTGTAGCAATACCACGAATAGCAACGGGCAGAAGTTGTTGCATCAAGATGTGACAATCATGAGACTTCAAGCCAACCAATATAAGATCACTAGAGACAAGCCTCTTCATATTTGAAGAGAAACCATGTGGAACTTTGATGCCCTGAAGACACCCGCGAAACTTTGTCTCTCTTTTTTTGACAAAGTATGACATGTTTGGCGGCAAATAAGTCTCGCTTACCATACTCAACAATTGGATCTAACTGCTCTCGTATAACAATAGCAACGATGTCGAGACGAGCATTCACACCATCCTTTGTCTTGCCCTGAATGTTGAGAAGCGTCCCGATCAAACTATCACACACATTTTTCTCCACATGCATCACATCAATGCAAAGTTCGACATCAAGCTTGCGCCAAGATGGAAGATCAAAGAATATCGACCTCTTCTTCCATATGTTTTTCTCAATAGCTTTACCTTTCTTTTTGGACTTGCCGAATATAACATCGATGTCCTTTACCCTCCGATAAACCCGCTCTCCAATTAAGGCCGCCGCGCTTCTTCCGTCTCTTGGCATCCATTAAAAGCTTTTTTCATCTTACGATATGGGTGATCACGTCTAAGAAATCTCCGATGCCCAAGGTAAACCGTCTTCTTTCCATGATGCAACTGAGTGTAGCATGTGCCTTCTTCACATATAGGGCATGCTTTATGCCCCTTGACACTGTACCCGGACAAGTTACCGTATGCTGGAAAGTCGTTGATGGTGCAAAATAACATGGCACGAAGCTTGAAAGTCTCATGAGAATACCCATCAACTACATCAACACCTTCCACCCACAACGTTTTCAAGTCTTCAATCAAGGGACCTAGATAAACATCTAAGTCATTTCCCGGTTGCTTTGGGCCCGAAATCATCATAGACAACATCATGTATTTACGCTTCATGCACAACCAAGGGGGCATGTTGTAAATCACCAACAGAACCGGCCATGAACTATGAATACTACTCATGTTACCATAAGGATTCATTCCATCCGTAGCAAGTCCAAGCCTTAGGTTTCTTGGCTCATCGGCGAAATCCGGAAACATAGTATCGATATTCTTCCATTGAATAGAATCAGCAGGATGACGAACCTTTCCATCACGTTTCCTCTCATCATTATGCCATCTAAGATTCTTCGCATCTTTTGCATTGGCAAACAATCGCTTGAACCTTGGAATTATTGGAAGATACCACAACACCTTCGCAGGAGGACCCTTTTTTCTCACATCATCAACATCATCATCATCATCACCACCCTTCACTTTGTATCGTGATAACCCACATTTGGGGCAATCGTGTTTGTCTTCATGAACACCGGTGTACAATATGCAATCATTGGGGCATGCGTGTATCTTCTTATACTCCATACCCATAGGACACAATACCTTCTTGGCCTCATAGTTACGGTCAGGCAATGTGTTGTCCTCCGGAAGCAAGTCTTTCAACACTTCAAGCAATTCCGTGAAGCTTTTATCGCTCCAACCATTTCTCTCCTTCACACAAACCAATTTTAGCACCGCCGACAACCGTGTATGAGTAGTACACCCTGGATATAAAGGCTTATCCGCATCACCGCACAACCTATCATACACATGCGCTCGATGAAAAGATTCTTGTCCAATATCACGGATCATGTCCTTTACTCGATCATCCTCCATATCTACGTCAACGTCCTCACTTTGGGAGACACTCGCCGTATTACTACTCAACAACATATCACCATGCCATATCCATCTTGTATAACTCAAGCAAATCCCTTCACAAATCAAATACTCAGCACTAGTACGCTTACAAACCATCCAACTACGATCCATAACTAGATAGGTCCTGTAGATATACAAAACATATATATATCCAATATAAGAACAATACGGGAGATTGAAAACTATAGTTTTTAAAGATTAATTGCCAAGCACTGGTCACGGCCTGGCAGTGATGTCCATCATGGCCGTAACGTGCCAACTGAACAGACCATACCATCACGTACAGGCAGAACTGATCACGGCCTAGCCGTGATTAGCATCACGGCCGTGACAGATCAACCAGCAGAGCAACATGCACTCAAAACCAAAAACAGAGACGTACATTCCAAACAACTCAAACTCACGGTTTCAAGTTTCAACTACTGACACTACAGTTTCAACATACACTCAAAACCAAAAATACAAAAATGTGCCCTAAATACTCACCAGAAATAGGTGCTCGCGTGGTGGTGGGGAGGGGAGCTCAAGTGGTGGCCAACGTTCGATGTGGTTACTGAGAGCAGAGGGACAAGGAGAGTTAGTGCGCGGGAAGGGGAAAGAGAGATGTACGTCAAGTTATTGCAAAGAATGAATAGAAAGACAGAGTTAGGGTTAATAGTGTACCTCACGGTGGTGGCGAAGAAGCCCTCGCGGTGGTTGCGGTGGAGATGAGCTCGTGATTAGGGTTCTGTGCTGGGTGAGAGTGAGAGTGAGGGTTGAGAGTGATTTAGGGTTGAGCGTGATGAAAAGAGAAAAGAGACGACGTACGGCGAGCGAAGTGCGGAAGGCGCGCGGTGTAAACATATTAAAACAACATTTAACGCCGGTTGTATTAAACAATCGACGTTAAAATTTTTTAACGCCGTTTTATTAACAAACCGACGTTAAATATTAATATTTTTAAAAAAAAAACACTTTTAACGTCCGTTGTTGAATACAACTCGACGTTAAAAGTGTTGTGTCTCTCGTATAAAGTAACATTCTTCTTAATGTGATCTGTAACACGCCTCTTCTTTGCCTCTATATTTCTATTCCTTCACAAAATGGCTCCGAGACCTGTGTTAATTGAGTGACAACAGGCATTTCGAGATAGCTAGGGATATAGGATTATTTACGCGCCTATTTATTTAATCAAGTAAAAATCACACTTTTAACGTCAATTGTATAAACAATGACGTTAAAAATAAATATTTTTTATTTTAAAAACACTTTTATAACTTCAGTTTTATTCAACAATCGACGTTAATGCACTGTGTTAAGAGTGACAACAGGCGCACATTTCGGATAGGGATATAGGATTATTTACGCCATTGTTTATTTAATCAAGTAAAATCACACTTTTAACGTCAGTTGTTTATACAACTGACGTTAAAAATAAATATTTTTTATTTTAAAAACACTTTTAACTTCAGTTTTATTCAACAACTGACGTTAAAAGTGTATAAGTTTTTTCCTATTCCTTCGGGCGTTTTCTTTTCTGCACGTTTATAATATATGACTGCCAACTCCCAATGCGCCTTGGAACCTAATGCTCTTAATGATCAATTTAATTTTTTAGCAACTTACGACGCCTAGTAACTTCATCCCCTACTCCTATAAATAACTTCCTTCCTTCCTTTAATTTTAATTTTCTACTTCACAATATGGCTCTGCCATGGAGATTAACTTCATCACTCTTTCTTCCTATACCTAGAATTAAAGGTCTCTGTCTTAATGGTCAAACAACTTCTGAGGTTGTGTAAATCGCATTACATGGGTGATAAGGGTGTGTAAATCGCATTATGTGAATTGCACACACCATCATCCTTCTGGAGAATCAGCAGCTACAGTTCCAAAACCTCAGCTTTGGAACCAAGTGGCTGTTCCAAGAATATCTTGCAAACATATCGAGTGCACCCTTCACTCGCCACGGCTCCAAAGTGACTGTGGATTCAGATGGAGCATCGACTTCAAATGAGGAGGGGATGCATTCAATGTTGGAGATTCTCGAGGACGGGACTCGAGAAGAAAATGATGTTGAAGCAGAAACTTTTTTATATTTTAGTGCTATCTTGCAGAAATTTTTTATCTTTTAAACATGTAATTGTAACTTATGAATCGCTTCAATGAGATACGATTTGATTATACATATATAACTTGTTTTATGTTAAGTGTTTGTTTATTTTAATTTGCACAAGAATTTGTTAATTTACTAATTCAAGCTAATTAATTAAGATTAAAAATAAACTTTTTAAAAAAAAAGATTAGAAATAAACTGCACTATATGGAGTGATGATCTGCGTTAAGAGTGACAACAGGGAGATGACAACGAAAGAAAGATAGGAATGAGTTGATTATTTACGTCAGTTATTTATTTAACTGAAGTAAAAATCACACTTCTAACGTCAGTTTTATAAACAACTGACGTTAAAAGTTTTAATAATTTCTTGCAAAACACTTTTAACGTCAGTTCATTAAACAACTGACGCAAATAGTGATTTCATATTTACAAAACTGCCACCGCCTCACTTTTAACGTCAGTCCTTAAAACAACTGACGTTAACAGTGAATTAATGAAGTCTGATATTTACAAAACTGCCACCGCCCCCTTTTTAACGTCTAGTTTTTGGTTAACTGACGTAAACCTTTACCGTCTAATGTATATTTTCCACTAGTGAATATTTAATCTAAGTTTGTATTGATTTACGCTGCAATTTATATAAGCTCAACAATGTTGCAATATTTATAGGTTAATGGTTTTATTTTCTGTTAGAGTTAATAATTAATTTAAGAAAGCCTTAGTTTCCTATTTGAGATTCAATATTAATGAGCATGCGTAACTTATCAAGGTATGCATGCTCATTGTATTGAATCTTGAATTGTCCAAGTGGGACAGTTTGGGAAAAAACCTTTTTCACACTCGTACAATAGTCATTTCAATGTTCAAATGCCTTATATACTTGTTGAAATCTCGATCTGATGCATTTCCTTTTGTTCTCCTGGTGCATACTTGATCGCGGTGATTCTCACCGTGCTCGAGTCGTGTACTTGGAGACCGATGGGAAATGCTGCCAAAATTTTGTCAAGTATAAGGTATTTGAATATGGGAATAACTATTATTAGCCGAGTGTGGCCAAGGTTTCTTCTCGAATGGGATAGGTTCATACCTTGTCATAATAACGAGATTGATGGAGTTATTGGAATGCACCGTAATATATAAGTGTTATTGTAGGATTGGCCAGGCTATTTAATTGCCAGCAATGGATATTCCGGAGAATCGGAAATGGATGTATCGTAGGTTGGATCGGAATAAACGTCTTAGGGAAGAGTATAGAGTTGGAGTGGGTGAGTTTATAGAGTTTGTTGTTAGCCAGGAGAGATTTATACGGCTGGGCGGTGATCAATTGAGGTGTCCTTGCAAAAGATGCAAGTGTCAATCTTTCAAAAGCGTGGATGGAGTTGTAGCCGATCTTTTTGAGAAGGGCTTCATGCCTGATTACTATTGGTGGAGTAACCATGGTGAGACGTTGCTTGACTTAAACCCGATTGTGTTTGAAGGTTCGTACTATGGAAGTGGTGACCGGAGGGAAGAATTGAATCCATACGAGCAGATGATAATGGATCATGCTGGACCATCGATTGGTGTTGTACTAGAAGAAGATGGGGGAGAAGATGGTGGAATGGGTTCCCAATACATATAGGAGAATCTGAATCCCGAAGCTCAAAGATTCTATGATATGCTGAGTGCTGCACGATCTCCATTGTGGGAAGGATGTCGGGAGTACACGGAGTTGTCGATGTGCATGGAATGGTTCAGTATCAAATATGACTACAATATGCAAGAAGGATGTTTTAATCGCCTCACCAGGTCAGTGTCCAAGGCGTTGCCAGAAGACAATCAGATGCCTACTAGTTTTTATCATGCTAAGAAGTCTGTGGAAAATTTGGGTCTGGGGTGGTTGAAAATTGATTGTTGCCCGAATGGATGTATGTTGTACTATAAGGATGATTCAGCGGAAAGCATAACATGTTGTCGATTTTGTGGTGCGGATCGGTATAAGACAACCACTAGGATGGGCATTGAGAAGAAGAGGTCGCTAAAAAAGATGTGGTACTTTCCGCTCGTGCCAAGACTTACAAGATTGTACTCTTCGATGGCCACTGCAGCTCACATGAGGTGGCATAGTGAGCAAGAGAGGGAGCAAGATGTCTTGTGTCATCCATCTGATGGAGAAGCTTGGAAGCATTTTGATAGGGCTCATATGGCATTTTCGCAGGACCCTCGCAATGTCCGATTGGGGTTATCTACTGATGGATTTAATCCTTTTGGGCAGTCTAGAAAAGCATACTCTTGTTGGCCGGTTATCCTGACTCCGTACAATCTTCCCCCGGGGATGTACATGAAGTGGGAGTTTATGTTCCTAACAGTCATAATTCCGGGTCCGTCTAATCCAAAAGGTAAGATTGATGTGTACTTGCACCCGCTGATTGATGAGTTGACAATGCTGTGGAATGATGGTGTGTTGACATATGACGCATCTTTGAGGCAGAATTTCATCATGAAAACAGCTTTGATGTGGACGATCAACGACTTTCCCGCTTATGGGATGATGTCGGGTTGGATGACCGCGGGGAAGCTTGGATGCCCAATATGTATGGAGCGATCGAAGGCATTCACGCTTAAAAACAGTCGAAAGATCTCATATTTTGATTGTCATCGTCAATTCCTTCCAGAAGATCATCCTTATAGGCGGAACAAGAATGCATTCAAGAAGCGTTATGCGGAGACAACACCGCCTCCACCACGTTTGACTGGTCCTAATGTATGGCACATAGTACAGTACTTACCGCTCGTCCATGAAACCCAAGGAGAACATATTCTTAATTATGGCGTCAACCATAATTGGACAAAACAAAGTATATTTTGGAGGTTACCGTATTGGAGGACGCAGCTACTCCGTCACAACATTGATGTCATGCATACTGAGAGGAATGTGTTTTTGAATGTGTTTGACACTGTGATGGACATCAAGGGGAGGACAAAGGATACAAATAAAGCCTGATTGGATCTGACTGAAATTTGTAATCGGAAGGAGCTTGAGTTGCAGGACGGTGGTCGTGGCAGACTTATCAAACCGAAGGCAAGTTATACACTAAGCAAAACACAGAAAGTGGTCGTCTGTAAGTGGGTTAAAGAACTAAAGTTACCAGATGGGTATGCTTCCAATCTGGTTAGATGTGTTGACATTAAGGAAGCAAAGTTACATGGAATGAAGAGTCGTGATTGCCACGTGTTCATGCAACAGTTGCTTCCAATTGCGTTCGACGCATTACCGAAGCAAATTTGGCACCCACTTGTTGAGCTTAGCCACTTTTTCAGGGAGCTTACATCGACAACACTAAATGTGAATCAATTAAAGGATATGGAAGTCAAGATACCCGTTTTGTTATGTAAGCTGGAGCAAATCTTCCCGCCGAATTTCTTTGATTCCATGGAACACCTGCCAGTTCATCTACCTTACGAAGCAAGAGTTGGTGGCCCAGTCCAATACCACTGGATGTATCCATTTGAGAGGTAAACAACATCAACTATTTTACTTAATACATATGAAATTCACGAACACGAGAGCGTAGTTTAGCTTTCCCTAAAACTAGTAATTATTTGTATGTATCCCTCTTTAATAGGTTCCCGCACTCCCTTAAACACAAAGTCAAGAACAAGGCATGAGTGGAGGGTTCCATTTGTGAAGCGTACTTAGTAGAGGAGACTTCCACTTTTGCCTCTTATTTCTATCCAGACGAAGTTAACACGAGAAGGACAAGGATGCCTAGAAACATTGATTCGGGCGAAGGAAGTTCAACTAGTCCTCCTATATCAATATTCAACTATCCGACCAGATTTAGTGGCAAATCAAAAGGATATTTCTTGGAGCAGCGTGACATTAATGTTGCTCATCTGTATATCCTTCAAAATTGTGAAGAGGTGGCGCCATATGTAGAGTAAGTTTCTACAATGTCTTTTATAAGTTCAATTGACATTTATGATTATTAATCGTCCTGCTTTTAATCTCCCATATGTAGGATGTACGACAATTTTCTAAGGGATCTCCAACCTGACATTTCAAACGATCAGGTTGATCGAGAAATTACTTCTCACTTTGCTACGTGGTTCAGTAAATATGTAGGTTAAGCATCTTCATTTGTTGAAATACATTTTATCTCCTTAAATATATAGCATGTATAAGAATAATATAATATTTGATTTTTTAGGTACTAGACCCAGAAAACAATGTTCAAAATCCATTGTTGACAAATTTGGCATGGGGGCCTAACAGATGGGTTACATCATGGAATACTTATATTGTAAATGGATATAAATTTAACACAAAAACATGGAATGAAGGAATGCAGACGTGTAACTATGGTGTTTGTGTGCGAGCCACTGATGGCAATGTAGAGGATGATTTCTATGGGATTCTAACTGACATCCTTGAACTCGATTATACCGGTTTCCCCGTGATGAAGTTAGTTATCTTCAAGTGTGATTGGTTTGATCCTACTCTTGACGTAGGGACAAAAATAGATAAAAAATATGGTATTGTTCAAGTTAGTCTGTCTCGAAGGTATAATAAGGCGTACGACCCATTCATTTTTTCACAACAGGCAGAGCAGTTTTATTACTCGCCATATCCCGAAGGACATCATGGCTGGTTGGGTGTTATTAAGATAAAGGCTCGCAGTATAATTCCTGATAATGTAATCAACCAGCCTGAAAAAGATGCTCCGTACCAAGATGATGAGTTTTCAAGACCCCACGTACCGTTGCAAATTACGCCGGACATTATTGTTAATTCTCTGGCGGACATTTCCGGAAATGGGGAAGAAGTTGAAAGAGAGATAATGGATCAATCCGAGTTGAACGCATCTAGCGAAGGTACATTCCAATCAAGTGATACTGATGAGAGTGGGGGTGAATTTAGTGACGGAGATTCTACTTAGGTAATTTATTTATGTCATAATTCATTGTGTAAATGTCATTCTACTTAGGTAATTAATTTTTGTATTATTTACACTGTTGTGTAATCATCTTTTCATTTTTTTTCACAGACGACAGATTCCTCTAGAGGTAGGGGTCGTCGTGGAGGTCGTGCTGCGAGAGTCCCTTCGTCGGCCGACCCACAGCCTTCAGATCGAGACCACCCTAGCAGCACCTCTGTGGACGAGACACCTCAGGGTGATGGAGTTGCACCCCCTACCCAGCCTCATGTGGTCGGAACACAGGCTGCACCCTCATCATCCACACCTACGACAGGACCATCATCATCATCGGGAGAGGAGAGTCATGGTCCATCCGACAGGAGGATTCTTCTTATCCCCAGGGGGATAACGAGTAAGCTAATTTAATTTTTTAATATATATAAAGTAACGTTAATTTCTATTTACTTGTTTTTTAAATTTATTTATAACATTTATTAATGCTCTAATTTTGCTGCAGCTTTCTTCCCGCGAAGGGCCCTTCTGATTCTATATCGAAGATCCTGCGACGCAAGTTTGATGGTCCATGGCCTACATGGAAGGCCATCCCAGGGGGCCATAGGGATCAGTTGTTTAAAGAGTTTAAGGTAACAATTTATTAAGTTATTTAAATTAAATTTACATTATATATATATACACACGAATTTCCTAACAACTGTAAGTTGCAGAAAGAGTATAGGTGGGACGTAGCTTTAGAGGCTCTCGTCAGGGACATATTTGAGCATAAAGGGTCACTGGTCATGAAGAATCTGACGAACAAGCTGAGGAAGGGTAAGAATAAGGGGAAGTGGGTGGATCCTGAGATCAGGAGGCAGCTGGACCAGTACTGGGATACTGAGAAGTTCCAGGAGATCCAAGCCACAGCTCGGCGTAATCGAGCTTCTGATGGTGGCGCGTGTGCTTGGACCGGCGGGTCTAAATTAGCCGCCGCCCACTACGACGAGCTGGTAATACATTAAACTTTTAACTTAATATACTATTTAATTAATTAGTTTTCATTTTTAATTATTCTTATGAATTTAAGATTATATTTTTCTGTGCAGAAAGCACAGAAACAGCGGGGCCCCACTACTATGGAGTTGGTGGAGAGGACGAAGTAGTCGAAGTCAGGGACATGGGTCAACGACAAGGCCCGTAACTATACTGTAAGAAAAAAAATAATTTAGTGTTTACTTGTAATTTATTATAAATGATTTGTTAATATTGGATATAATTTTAACTAAATCTCTTCAACTATACTTTGTAGGTGGGCTTCAACGAGAAGAAGGACGATGCCATATCACGTGCCTCACAGTCACAAGATGAGGCTTTGACTGGTGATGGGCCCAGCTCTCCTCTCTCTGTCGACGATAATGCCATTTATTTCGAGGTCGTCGGGGCAGGAACAAGAAGGGCCACGTGTATGGCCTCAGACACCTGGGAGGCGAGTTTATCGCTACATCATCTGGCACACCTGCTCCTTCCTATGCCGATACCGTCCTTCAGGAGCAGTTCAACCAAATGCAGGACACCATCACGCAGCTGAACGCGGAGCTTCCGGAGAAGAGCGAGAGAGAGCAGCAGATGGCGAACCAGATTGCACAGTTGACTCAGGCACACCAGCAGCTGATGCAGACGAGCATCGAGCAAGGCCAGACACTACGACTGGTGTTGGAGCAGATGAGGATCCACACTCCAGTTGCTCAGGGTGATGCTCTGACGGTTGTGCCGCCTGCTGCCGCTCCTCCAGTTCCACCGCCAGCTACTGATGCTGCTACTTTAGAGGACGATCAGCTAGCACACGTCGGTGGTACGGACGCTGAAGATGAGTGGATTCCACCACCTCCCCCTCATCAAGACTGATTTTTTTTTCTTCATATTTTTGACTTTAAACGATTATTGTACGACATTTTGGATTATTATTTTTATATATATTTATTATTTCTTATGATTGTATATTTCATTAGTAATTTGGTGTGTTTTATTAGTAATTTTGCTAACGTTTAAAGAAAAACAGAAAACAATATTATTTTAAAAATTAAATTTAAAAAAAATTAATAATAACCAGTTTAGCGACCGAATTAGAAGCCAATAATTCGGTTGCTAAACTTTATTTAACATTAACGGATGTGGTATGTCGACCGAAAATCCGTCGCTAATATAAGTTAATAGTAATCAAAATTAGCGATCGAAATAGCAACCGATTATCGGTCGCTAAAAATGGCTACCTAAACAATGCGACCAATCGAATAGCGACCGTTTTTTTATTATTTAGAGACCGAAATTACGGTCGCCATTTAGCGACCGAATTAATATTTCGGTCGCTAAAAGCTTAGCGACCAGGTATTCAGCCACCACCATTAATCGGTCGCTAATTCGGTCGCTAAATTAAATTGCGACCGATTTACATAGTTTAGCGACCGAATATGCCGGTCGCTAAACAGTTGTTTTTTTGTAGTGATCTCCATAAAAAGACCTTTACCCTAGTTGGGACAACCAATTTCGAGATAGCAGACCAGCTGCCTCCAACCCTAAGTGTAACAAATGGGATTTGAATTATGTTGTTCAACCAGTTAAAATATAATTAATTATATTTTAATCTGAAAAGTAGAAAGTGTTTTTGAATAAAACAAAATCATATTCATAGTCTACTTTATGGTATAGGGTTACGATAAAATTTTGGGTTGAAAATTCAGATGAAACCCAGTCTGCGTTTTGACTGACAGTAAAAGTTTACTGAGCAGAGAACCTAATTTTGACAGGTAAACGAAATGGTTAGTGTTTTTGTCGTGTTTCCAATGACTTTATTAATTTTGGAAATTTTTCCTTCGGAATTAAAATATAATATTTTATCCGAGCGAAATCGTCGAAAAATACTACCGGAAACTTTAATCGGTTACACCACGAAGCAAGATGGGGAGCTGAGATGACCAATGTGACTTGATGGAAAAGGAGTGACATGTTGATGTGAGTCAAAGGTCACATCATATAGTAACCATCATTACACTTTTTGAATATAATGTATTTTAATCCAAAAACCCATTTTTCTCTCACTTTCTCCAACCAAACACAATACTCTAGCAAAACTTGGAGCCCAAGTCTCTCACTCTCCTTCTCCCACACGCCACTTTCTATCTCTCCCTCTATATAAACACTCATTTTCTTTCATTTTCACACTTTACACTCACATAACCAAGGTATTCACTTCAAAACTCCATTGATTTTCTTCAAGAAATCATCATCTTCACTGATTTCCTTCAAGCTCCAAGGGTAAAACTTCTTCTTCTTACCCATCTAAGTTCTCCTCTTCACTTATTTGTTGAGTTTATGCCATGTTCATCCTTTTAATATTCTTAGATCCATAACTTCTAAAATCTCTAGAAAATTGTATAAAAATCATAAAAATGTGAAACAAATTTCTATGATCTAGTTGTGATCTCTGTTTTCACCATCTAAGAGCATGTGAGCAAAATCATTTTCCTTCCTATAGATCTAAACAGGGTTGAACCTATGTCTAAATAGACAAATGAGGTTTTGTTCAATTTTTTAACTTAAATGAGGTTAGATCTAAGCTATTTAGGGTTTCTATATTCCTAATCCTCAACTAATCTTAAGTTTCATCAAGTTTTATCTATTTCAAGTCTTAGATCTACTACTTCAAAGATTATGTAAAAATGTTTAAAAGTGTTTGATGAGTTAAGATTATGGTTTTTATTCTTTTAGATACTTATACTTTTATGATCCAAGGGTTTGAATCCAAATAAATTTTCTAACCTATTTTTATGTTCAAGGCCGAAACCCTAACCTTAGAGGTTAGAGGATTTTGTTTCATATTTTCAACTTCTAACAATTTATTCTAGTTATCTAAGATCTAAGCACCTAGAATCCAAAAGATTAGAGTGAGAAAATAATCATAGCCTCATTTTGAATTAGAAGCCGAACCTAGTATTAAAGTGAACCTAGTGTAAATTGTTTGATTAATCGTTGTTATGTGATCTTGGTTGAATGAGGAATTCGTAAAGTGTGGCGTGATAACGAGGAGCATCGATTTCAGAATCCCGGTGATAACCCAGGTGAGGGAAAGAACCAACATATCGTCGGAATGGATAAGTAGTAGATTATATAATAATTGTGTAGGGCGACATAAACCCTACTAGTAGTCGAGTAATCGACAAGACCAAAATCACATTGGAAACCTTTTCTGAAAAACCAATGATGATTCTGGGATTGTAGGTTTATCGATATTAGGTTGATTTTATATTGTTGATGGTTGATTTGAATTTATTACCTTTATTGAATTGATTTTGTGCGATGTTGGTGATATTGGAATATTTTGATTGATATTGTGTTATGCATGATCTGCCTGGTTTTTATTATTATGCTTAGTGATTTTTAAGTAAAGATATATATGATGTCTAAGAGATTATTGTTTTGTGTGTGAGGATAATAATGATTTAGAAGTGCCTAACCTAGATGATGTATGTTAAAGAGATGTTATGGCATAGAATATGTGTCAAGTTCTAATGGAAGGTTAAGGCACTAGGATGTTGCTAAAACGGGTTGGTGAGATTCAAGTATATGTGTTGTTGTCCACAACCGTGTATTGGTAATATAATACATAAGGACAAAAGTGTATCGGTAATATAATACACAAAGACAAAAGTGTATTAGTAATATAATACACAAGGATATCCGTGTATTGTTAATATAATACACCGTGTATTGGTAATATAATACACGTAAAACACATCTGTGTATTGGTAATATAATACACCGTCTATTGGTAATATAATGCACGTAAAACACATCTGTGCATTGGTAATATAATACACCGTGTATTGGTAATATAATACACGTAAAATCAAGAGTTCTCACGAGACCACTTCCACCTTAGAAATAGGTGTGCAGCTATGGTGTCTTTGAGTGGGCATGAGATTGAGGGTAGAGGATGATATATATTAATTTGAGGATGATTTGTTAGTTAGGTGTGTTGATTATATGTGACAATTACTGTATAATTTACTATGACTCTTTTCCGCTTTTGACGATAGAACTGTTTCTTATCCCTTGTATATTTCTGTATGTTTTATTTTATCTTTGATGGGATCGTGCGTGAAGACCCTATGAATGAGCTGATCGAAGATGAGTTGGATGGAACTCCCTATGAACCGGAAGCCGGAGGGCGAGCTGTGACCCATGGTGATTAGAGTCTAGTTAGTTATGGCCAGTGCATCTTGTGAGGCATATTTTTTTTTTAATATGTTTTGCTATTTAACATTTTGTCTAAGTATATGCCTGTGATGAATCATACTGATAGGATATCCTCAACAGTGCTTTGAAAGATGTGTAAAAGACTTATGTGTGTATTTGCAATATAACTATGGTGTGATGTTGAGGTTATATGTTTAATAACTTAAGTTTTTAATTTTTACGTATTTTTTTCACGATAAGCGTGCGATTAAGAAATTAATTAATAAGGATTTAATCTAATAACACAACAGGGCACAACGGGGTGTCTCACTAAGGTGATCACAATCCATCAACTCATTCATAACAAAGTAGTAGGCGGATTTTACGGTATAGACGCCCGATTTTGCATTCGCCCAAATTCTTCTATCATTATCAGCCGCAAGGTAGAGGGACGTTTTAAGGATAGCACTAGCCACGCTAGGGATGAAAAATGCATTAACAGCAGCTTCATTCCTACGCTTATCTTCCACATGTAGAAAATCTTTGACTTTTAATTCCTTCAAGCCTCCATTTGTAGCATCCGGGCAAAGAAGTCTTCTACCATCTCCAATCCAAGAATCATTCCATATGAGAATTGAAGCACCAGAGCCTATATTCCACTGTGTGCCTTGTTTCAGAAGAGGGATTGATGACCATATGCTTCTCCAAGAGAAAGAAGGGATGTGGCCAACTGAAGCGTTCAAAAAATCTCCATTTTGAAAATATTTTGCTTTGAAAACCCGAGAAACAAGAGCATCTAGCTTATGTAAGAAATTCCAACCTTGTTTACCAAGCATAGCAAGGTTAAAAGCATACAAATTTTGGAATCCCATACCCCCAAAGGCCTTTGGCATTGAACGCTTATCCCAAACAAATGTTAAATAATCATAATATGTAACAGTTTAATTTTCATATATTGTCTTTGCAAAGTTTTATACACAATTAAGTAATTAAAATTATTTTACATGTAATTTTTAAAATAATTATGATAAGAGTTAAATATATAAAATAAAACAATGTAAAAAATCTTTATACTAACTACGTATATAAATTAAATCCAATTTTTAATTGAACGAGTTAGTATATTTTATTATTTTTAAATAGGTGAGTAATCTTTGCATTTTATTTCATTCAACACTCACTTCCAGCTTTAATTGAATTCTATCGTAATAAAAATAATTGAATCCTGTCAAAATTTTAACTATCTTGTTTATTTTGTAGTATTACACTGTTCTTTTGAAGTAAATTACACTTTATTATTATCTTAAGATTTACTATCAAAATGGCATCAAATTTTAAATTTCATAACAAATTATAATCAAAATTATTTTTATCTTTTGGCTGACAAGTGACAATTGAATTAACACCATCAATTTTTTTTAGTCAAACAGAGAGGCAGGTCATTATTAATTATTATTGAGCTCATCAGAAAAAGTGCCAATGACCTCTATATCATAACAAAAGGATCTCAATTCTCTCCGCTTGGGAATTCCTGAATTTCCTTGTAGTTAGATAAAATTCTGTTGAGAGATGATTTGAAGTAATATTTGTTAGGTGTAATAAAGACAGAAACACCATTAAAATTTGTCTAACTACAAAAACTTGAGGGAAATCCAAATTTAGAGAATTCAAATTCAACAAAAACATTTTAAGTTTAATTTGGACAAGATCTGTTGACACCAGGTTCAAACTTTCCTCTAACACCAACTGTCAACTATTGATTTGTTTTTTTTTTTTTTTGGTAGAAGGCGAAAATTAAAAATAAAGAAGAAAGAAAAACAAAGCTAAACTACATCCTCAAGAAATTGACACCACAACTATCAATAAGGAGGATGCTGCTGATGCCTGAAGGAACTGAAACTAGGAGATGGAACCCATCATGTTGATTAGCGCCCATCTTGGCCAAATAATCTGCACATTGGTTGCCTTCTCTAAGAGTGTGATGAAGGGAAATAAACCACTCCTTTCTCAAAAGATCTTGCACTGATTTAATTAAAGCTGCACAGTGATGAAAAATAGGAACTTGGTCTTTCACTAGGGATACAGCAGTTTGAGAATCTGAGTAACATATAACATCTCTAAACCCTCTATTCCAAGCAAGGTTAAGACCATGATACAGAGCCTACAACTTAGCTTGCAAGCTAGTAGCTATACCAATGGAACCGAAGAACCCACACAACCAAGCACCATCAGAATTATGGACAATACCATCATAACCTGCTCTGCCTGGATTTCCCAAACTACTACCATCCACATTGATTATAGTTGCAGTCTCCCCCGATGAATGCCATCTAACAACACGAGTTGGACGAGAGATATATGTTATGCCACGAAAGCACGTTTTGACTGTATCATGAAGCTGGCTAATCGCAGCTTTAATTCTCTAGCTAGAGATGACCTCTTTTGCTATGCAGTGAGAATTCCTCGCTCTCCAGATCCACCACAAACAAGTCATAAAAAGTGCCTCACTATCTTTATGGCGCTCATCCTTCATCCACTTAGCGTGATCCATCTCTTGATAGAAATATGCATCTCTGAAACCAAAACTGTTCCATATACTTTTCGCATGGATGCGATCTCTGGTGCACTGAATAATGGATTCTTCTTCCAGGACACATTGCTGGCACAGGTTGTTTGGACTCATATGGCGAGAAGAGAGCAAACTACTTGTGGGGAGAGCATTATGGACCGCCAACCAGATAAAGAACTTGAAGTTTTCTGGAGCTTTGAGCCATCAAATCGATGTACAAGACATCATAGGAGAGACAACAACCCTTCTCTTAAGCAGCCAAAAGGAACTTAAAATCTTTCGTCATTAAATACATCCAATTTTCTGTTCAGATTTATGTCCCTTTTAATCATTCTCTTTGATAAATGTGGTAATTTTAAGCCGTTATATTAAATCAAAATTACCAACTTTATTAAAGAGAATAATTAAAAGTGACATAAATGTGAAGAGAAAATTGGATGTATTTAATGACGAAAGATTTTAAGTTTCTTTAATTTTATTAAAATTAAAATTATAAATTATTTTATAAAATAAAAATGGATAGAAGAATATTTTACTTAATGATACACATCTAATTATTTTTTTAATAACAAGATTGTTTAGATTAAATTTATAATATCTTGAATTTTTATTAAAATATAGTATTTATATCCTGAATATTCATTAAAAGTATAGTTATTTTGTGCTCTTCTTTTATTTTCCATGGTGTAGATTATAGTATTTATTTATTAAATTATATGATTTTATAATATACTATTATACAATATACACTAATAATTTTATTAGAGAAGCTCGTTAGTAATTAATAAAAAGATGGATTTCTTTATTTTTTATTAAATACTTACCGGTCTTCAAGACTCAAGAATTACACAGGTTCATATAAGTCAGATTGGTTGGCCAATTTCTTTCCTAGACTTTCACCTCAGCCTGTGGTTTTCTTTTGTTTCAGGATTTGATGGGTCTAGGTTCCCATCGTGGAACTCTTGCCTAGTTGGGTCCTTGACCTTCCGTATTATCTAAACGAAAAAAGATGAAAAAGAAGGATGAGATCCAATTTATAATTAATTTTGAGGTTCTTTTTATCTTTGATGGGGCATCTTTACAAATATTTTTGTGAGATTTGTGCACCATCCCATCTAACCCTTGTAATTAGTAATAAATTAATTCCAGAGCTTGCTATTATTTAAAAGAAAGCTTGTAATTAATTATTTGTTTTTTCACTCCCAGCATCTACACTACATGCCACATGGAGCATGTGCCACATGTCGGTTTAGTTCGAATTTGCAAGGGGAAAAATTCAAACTAATCAAAATCTGTTGATTTTGTTCGAATTTATAATTTTTTCAGAAAGTCTAAACCAACCATATCGTTCAAGAACGGGTTGATTCATATCAGTTTGGTTTAGACCCAAAAAATATTGAAATATAAAAATATATAAACATTAAACTATGATAAAAATTAACACACACACACATATCAAAATATTAAATATTAATAAATATATATTTTAAAATATAGTAATCAGTTTGGTTCTAGAATCCTTAAACCCGAGAACTAAATTAATTATTATTGGGTTTGATCTAGATCGATCGATTCAAACTGAACACTAAAATTCTAAACCAATTTAATTAATTCGGTTTGGATTTTTAGATTGATCGGGTCAATCCGAATCAATGAATACCCTTTAGGCTATGGTGCCATCTAAAATTCACTATTTAATTAAATTTAATATATATATATATATATATATATATATATATATATATATATCAAATGCAGATTTAGACTACAAAAATGGTTAGTCGTAGTGACAGTAGACTATACTCTAGACGAATTGTTAATCTCACAGCTTCATACGTGAGAATACCCATTAAAGACAAAAAATATGTATGGCTAAGGTAGATTTAGATTGCAAATTGACATGTTTAGAAAGACAAACGATTGCATTATTCTAATTGGATTTTTTATCTTTTCCGTCAAATTGCGTTTATATAGTCAATTCAAAGAAGGCACTCATCACCGTTTGTAGTTTTCCTCGATGGCGAAAGGTATAGATTAACAACTAACTTGTGTAAGTCGGCATCTTAGATATATTGTAGAAAAGAAAAAAGAAAGAAAGAAATGGCAATTCTAGAAAGCTTAGAGTCCAATCGGACTTTATTGCATTTCAAGAAGACAAGTTTACACGTGAATCGAAAATTAAAACAACAATTGGTTATCCTTAAAGAGATATGTAATGTGTCGACCAATTATTGTTTCCACTTCTTAAAATCACATCACTAAAGGATGCTAGAAAAACGATTGCGAAACGCTAGCGAAATGAAGACGAAGCAGCTACATGCATGTACTGCATGGTTGGCTGGATTTAGAGTTGGGGTAGGAAAGCTTTTCCGGCTTACCCCTACGGTGGATGTCAGATATTTCATCCAAGTTTTAAATTGTGATGGCAGTTGTGATCATGTCATGTTTTCTGTTTGGGGTGGCAAAGGGATGGATTGAATAATTTTTTATTCGGATTTTCACTAGTGCAATAAGTGCTTTTTACGTCAGTTAAAATTGATTTTTTACGTCAGAATCACCGATCGGCGTAAATACAGCTGACGTTAAAAGTTAAAATTTTAACGTCAGTTGAGAACTGACGTTAAATATAAAACTATTAACGTCGGTTCTTTAACACAACTGACGTTAATTTTGTCAAAATTAATGTCAGTTCTTTAACACAACTGACGTTAATTTTGTAAAAATTAACGTCGGTTCTTTAAGAACTGACATTAATTTTGTTAAAACTAACGTCAGTTGTTATAAAAAACTGACGTTAAAGGTCTTAAGTTTAACGTCAGTTGTAATAAACAAAGCGGCGTTAATAGTGTAATGTATATTTTATAAAATACTATTAACGTCCGTTGTTTGATACAACCGAGCGTTAATAGTTTTTTTTTAAATTCAGTTTTAAAATATCACTCCCTCGCCTATCCCTCGCATTCAAGTAAATATCCCAAAGAACACGTAATATCACACACATTACGTAATTGCAAAGGAAAAATGGAACAATGATCCATATGTACTGTTTCAAAAACAATATATATTTATTAACATAGGTTATAACTCAAAATAAATACAGAAATATAAATAAAAATAAATGTATACTAAGTTTAAACTACCTATATCAATATCCCTTTGTGATGATCATCACGAGTGTCATGTACATCGTCCACCTGTGTCTCCTCGATTATAGTAGGCATGTTTGTTGAAAAAGAAGGAGTCTCAAGAATATCAAGATTTGAATCTTCATTTTCATCACTACCATTATACATGCTTTTTCCTTGGAGAACCACGAACAACCTTTTGTTAGAAGGATCAGTGATGTAGAACACTTGTTTTGCTTGGGAAGCCATTATGAAAGGCTCATTTATATGACCTAACTTGTTGAGGTCTACCAATGTGAACCCCAATTCGTCGGTTTGTACACCACCGTTACTATCAACTCACTTACATTTAAATACCGGTACCATAAGCTTAGTGTAATCGAGCACCCAAATATCTTCAATATATCCAAAATAAGGTATCGGTGCTTTAACGGGTTTTGTGTCCTTTGCACTAGAGAAGTGCATTGCTTCGGCCACGATCATAACCCCACTATTTTGCATGGTACTCTTGTTATCTTGTTCCTTTGTATAAAAGGAAAAGTTATTTATGTCGTATCCGCTCCAACATATGACATTGAAGCTAGGCCCACGTGCTAGCCATCTTACGTCATCAGAACCGGTACTACCATCCTTAAGCATTTCTTCCTTGAACCATGGTAAGAAAGTCTTGTTATGCTTGTTCAACAACCACCTTTCGCTCATTCAAGGGTTTTCTTGATTGACTTTTCTTTTATGTTCAAATAAGAAAGGCTGAACACATTCGTTGTTGTTCAATACATACAAATGTGCTTGAAGCACTTCCTCCCGATCCTTCCTATTAATTCTTAAGCCATGTGTACCCTTACCTTGACATCTGATCTCATCATGCCGAGGCTTAGGAACCCCTATAGGATCCGTGTTATGAAGGTGGTCCGAACAAAACTCAATAGCTTCTTCTGCAACATACCTTTGAACAATAGATGCTTCCGGACGATGAGGATTCTTCACGTACCCTTTCAAGATCTTCATGTAGCTCTCAACTGGGTACATCCATCTCAGAAAAACCGGCCCACATAATCTAATCTCCCTCACCAAATGAACAATTAAGTGAACCATTATGTCGAAAAAGGAAGGAGGAAAATACATCTCCAATTGGCACAAGATTGTAGCAGCCTCAACTTCCAAGTCATCCAACATACGGGGGTCAACGACTTTGCTACATGTAGAATTCACTACTAGAAAAATTGAATTTTCGGACGGAATTTTCGGACGGAAAAGTTTCCGTCCGAAATTTCCCGAAATTTTCGGACGGATTTCGTTAATTCTTATATTTTCCATGATCCGTCCGAAATCCATCCGAAAATCGGTTCTTATATTTTTCTTGGTCCGTGCGAAATCCGTCCGAAATTTTCGGACGGATTTCGTTAATTCTTATATTGTCCATGATCCGTCCGAAAATTTCGGACGGATTTCGTTAATCTTATATTTTTCTTGATCCGTCCGAAAATTTCGGACGGATTTCATTAATTCTTATATTGTCCATGATCCGTCCGAAAATTTCGGACGGATTTCGTTAATTCTTATATTTTCCATGATCCGTCCGAAATCCGTCCGAAAATTTCGGACGGATTTCGTTAATTCTTATAGTTTCCTTGATCCGTCCGAAATCCGTCAGAAATTTTCGGACGGATTTAGTTAATTGTTATATTTTCCGAAATCCATCCGAAAATTTCGGACGGATTTCGTTAATTCTTAAATTTTCCATGATCCGTCCGAAATCCATCCGAAATTTTCGGACGGATTTCGTTCCTTGATCCGTCCGAAATTTTCGGATGGATTTCGAACGGATTTCGTTAATTCTTATATTTTTCATTATCCGTCCGAAATCCGTCCGAAAATTTCGGACGGATTTCGTTAATTCTTATATTTTCCATGATCTCGTCAGAAATTTTTGGACGGATTTAGTTAATTCTTATATTTTCCATTATCCGTCGGAAATTTTTGGACGGATTTGGACGGATAATGGAAAATTAAGAATTAAGAAACCCGTCCAAAATTTCGAATAATGTGTTTTTTTTTATATTTTCCTTGATCCGTCTAAAATCTGTCGGACAATTTCGGTCGGATTTCGGACGGATTGTGTTAGTTTCTATATTTTCCTTGATCCGTCCGAAAATTTCAGACGGATTTCGGACGGATAGTGTATTTTTTATATTTCCTTGATTTATCTTATATTATCCTTGAAAACTAATTAAATAATTTATCTTATAAATATGATTAAAATATTTGATCTTAATAAATTTAAAAGTAAACAAGATTTATGAAGTGAATTAAATAAGATTTATATTTCTTACAAGATTTATGAAGTAAAGTAAACAAGAAGTACAATTGTTTCATCCTAATAGAACCTAAATGGACTGGTTTGATCCTAATAGAACCCAAATTGACTTGTTAGGACCTAATTGGACCAATTGCCCCGACCGGCCCAATTGAACTTCTATGGTCCTAATGAAGCCGAAATGGACTTGTTTGATCGTAATAGAGCCCAAATCGACATTTTAGGTCATATACGACCTAACTGGGTCAATTTGTACTTCTTTGATCCTAATGGAGCCCAAATGGACTGGTATGATCCTAATAGAGCCCAAATTGACTTGTTAGGACCTAATTGGGCCCATTGCCCTGATCGGCCCAATTGAACTTCTATGGTCCTAATGAAGCCTAAATGGACTTGTTTGATCCTAATAGAGCCCAAATCGACTTTTTAGGTCATATACGACCTAACTGGGACAATTTGTACTTCTTTGATCCTAATGGAGCCCAAATAGACTGGTTTGATCCTAATAGAGCCCAATTTGACTTGTTAGGAGCTAATTGGGCCAAATGCCCCGATTGGCCCAATTGAACTTCTATGGTCCTAATGAAGCCTAATTGGACTTATTTGATCCTAATAGAGCCCAAATCGACTTTTTAGGTCATATACGACCTAACTGGGCCAACTTGTACTTCTTTGATCCTAATGGAGCCCAAATGGACTGGTTTGATCCTAATAAAACCCAAATTGACTTGTTAGGACCTAATTGGGCCAATTGCCCTGATCGGCCCAATTGAACTTCTATGGTCCTAATGAAGCCTAAATGGACTTGTTTGATCCTAATAGAGCCCAAATCGACTTTTTAGGTCATATACGACCGAACTGGGCCAATTTGTACTTCTTTGATCCAAATGGAGCCCAAATGGACAGGTTTGATCCTAATAGAGCCCAATTTGACTTGTTAGGACCTAATTGGGTCAATTGCCCCCATCGGCCCAATTGAACTTCTATGGTCCTAATGAAGCCTCAATGGACTTGTTTGATCCTAATAGAGCCCAAATCGACTTTTTAGGTCATATACGACCATACTGGTCCAATTTGTACTTCTTTGATCCTAATGGGGCCCAAATGGACTGGTTTGATCCTAATAGAGCCCAAATTGACTTGTTAGGAGCTAATTGGGCCAAATGCCCCGATCGGCCCAATTGAACTTCTATGGTCCTAATGAAGCCTAAATGGACTTGTTTGATCCTAATAGAGCCGAAATCGACTTTTTAGGTCATATACGACCTAACTGGGCAAACTTGTACTTCTTTGATCCTAATGAAGCCCAAATGGACTGGTTTGATCCTAATAGAGCCCAAATTGACTTGTTAGGACCTAATTGGGCCAATTGCACCGATCGGCCCAATTGAACTTCTATGGTCCTAATGAAGCCTAAATGGACTTGTTTGATCCTAATAGAGCCCAAATCGACTTTTTAGGTCATATACGACCTAACTGGGCCAATTTGTACTTCTTTGATCCTAATGGAGCCCAAATGGACAGGTTTGATCCTAATAGAGCCCAATTTGACTTGTTAGGACCTAATTGGGTCAATTGCCCCCATCGGCCCAATTGAACTTCTATGGTCCTAATGAAGCCTCAATGGACTTGTTTGATCCTAATAGAGCCCAAATCGACTTTTTAGGTCATATACGACCATACTGGTCCAATTTGTACTTCTTTGATCCTAATGGAGCCCAAATGGACAGGTTTGATCCTAATAGAGCCCAAATTGACTTGTTAGGAGCTAATTGGGCCAAATGCCCCGATCGGCCCAATTGAACTTCTATGGTCCTAATGAAGCCTAGTTGGACTTGTTTGATCCTAATAGAGCCCAAATCGACTTTTTAGTTCATATACGACCTAACTGGGCCAATTTGTACTTCTTTGATCCTAATGGAGCCCAAATGGACTGGTTTGATCCTAATAGAGGCCAAATTGACTTGTTAGGACCTAATTGGGCCAAATGCCCCGATCGGCCCAATTGAACTTCTATGGTCCTAATGAAGCCTAAATGGACTTGTTTGATCCTAATAGAGCCCAAATCGACTTTTTAGGTCATATACGACCTAACTGGGCCAATTTGTACTTCTTTGATCCTAATGGAGCCCAAATGGACAGGTTTGATCCTAATAGAGCCCAATTTGACTTGTTAGGACCTAATTGGGTCAATTGCCCCCATCGGCCCAATTGAACTTCTATGGTCCAAATGAAGCCTAAATGGACTTGTTTGATCCTAATAGAGCCCAAATCGACTTTTTAGGTCATAAACGACCTAACTGGGTCAACTTGTACTTCTTTGATCCTAATGGAGCCCAAATGGACTGGTTTGATCCTAATAGAGGCCAAATTGACTTGTTAGGACCTAATTGGGCCAAATGCCCCGATCGGCCCAATTGAACTTCTATGGTCCTAATGAAGCCTAAATGGACTTGTTTGATCCTAATAGAGCCCAAATCGACTTTTTAGGTCATATACGACCTAACTGGGCCAATTTGTACTTCTTTGATCCTAATGGAGCCCAAATGGACTGGTTTGATCCTAATAGAGGCCAAATTGACTTGTTAAGACCTAATTGGGCCAAATGCCCCGATCGGCCCAATTGAACTTCTATGGTCCTAATGAAGCCTAAATGCACTTGTTTGATCCTAATAGAGCCCAAATCGACTTTTTAGGTCATATACGACCTAACTGGGACAATTTGTACTTCTTTGATCCTAATGGAGCCCAAATGGACTGGTTTAATCCTAATTGAGCCCAATTTGACTTGTTAGGAGCTAATTGGGCCAAATGCCCCGATCGGTCCAA
>CM061064.1:197145592-197317592 GCA_030762895.1 Sophora flavescens
ATTTGGAAGGAAAATAAGTAGTACACAAAATGCATTGAAAAGGTTGAATAATGCTCTTTTAAATTTTTTTTGAAGGTAAGAATGCTCTTTTAATTGTTAATAAAGATTTTGGAAAAAAAAAATGACGCCAACCTAAGAATATGTTTTTAATGATGGATGACCTCAAAATTGTATCCAAAAAAAATATGATGGACTATTACAACGAAACTTTTTTAGGGTCTATATCAATGATCCAAATCTCCACCTTACATTGATCTGAGGTTCAAGTTTACTTACTAGCATGTTGTTAAGAGTGCTCAAAGTAACATAGATGGACTACATGAAAGTTTGGGCTTTATTTGAAGGTGTATGCTTGATTTATAACTCATTATTATAATGACAACTTTATAATATAATAATTTCTCTTCTTTTTGTATTTCCTGTAATCGTTATTTCTTATGTGATATTCTCTTTTAGATACACAATGAGTGGTGTTGAGGGAAAAAAATAAAAGGTGGTTTTAATTCTTTGGGAAAAGATGCTAGGAGGAGGAGACTCTCTGGTTAGAGAGAAGAAACAAAAGACATATCAGAAAAATACAGGATTATATTTATCATATTTATTGCTTTTTGATATTTTTAAGAATAAAATCATATTATTATATTTCTTGGGTTTTGATTTTTTTATATTATAAATATGAATACATACGAGGTAAAGATTGTGTCTAAATTATAAGTTTAATGTATGTCAATTAATTTGCAATGGGTCTAAATGAGCATTTCAGTCTCAACGAGATGTTTCATGTTAGTAGTTCTTGATACCTTTTACCTTTTATGTGGGTGAAAGAAATTTAGGATTGTTTATGATGAAGTATGATTTTACGTGTTAGCTTTTTATAATAATAATAATAATAATTAATATCATATATATGCAAATTACACATTCCTTATTAATTAAACCTTTTACACCTTTATTTTTTTGGTAATTTAAAACCAAGTAAAGATAAAAATAATATTAGAAAAAAGTGTTCAATCAATAAATAATATCAATAAGCAATATGCAATAGTATTCGTTCCTAAGGTAATTATTTTATGCCTTAGTAATAATTTAAGTTATATATGTATCAATATCCATATTATTAACTATTTTCTAATAGTTTTATATTAAAATAATTTTAAAATATTATAAAAAATTATATAATGAGTGCGCGTGCGTACCGCACGGGTAACTACACTAGCTAGTTATATTTATGATAGTTTTTGGCAATTTTTTGATATTTTTTTTAATGTATAATAATTATATCACTAGGCAAACAATAACGTCCCTGGCAAACAATAGTTAACTATTACGTCTTTCATAAAAAAAAGTTTAACTATTACCTCTTATAATTTATAACCCAATATCTATTATTGTCCCTCGTTTATTTTTATCTATATCACTGGGAAAACACTAGTTGAGAACTCATAATATAAGCTCCATGATTAGCACTTCAAGCAACTTATTTTAAATTAAAATAACATTCGGGCCAGTGGGTTGGCCCGGCTCACTACGGGGCAGTCCATAGCTGGCTAATGAATTTTCGGGTCGGATTGGGCCAAAATTATTCCGAGGTGTATTTTTACCAGCGCAGCCCATGATTTATGTCGAGCTAATCGGGTCGGGCCCATTTTGACATCTCTAGATACGAGGGAGATGAAGGGGAATGGGGATGGATGGTGATTAAAGAGAAAAGGCTAAAAAATTAGAATAAATATTTTTTATTTTTAAGGATATTTTAGTAATAATATTTTTTAAAAAAAGATATGTAGGGGTGGATGATGAATGTGTGGGAGAGTAGGTAGTAGCTCTCTAAGTTGAATTGGTTGGGCTGAGTTGGATCCGACCTAACTGCGCATACCCAAGCCAATGGATTCACATAGTACACCTTACTTTAAAAAGAGTTTTTTTATAGAAAATAAAAGCTATTTTGAAACATCTCCTCTTGTGGGCTGTTACATTGGTCTGGATAGATTTTTTTTCATCTCTAACATTTTTGTCAGGTCTTACCCCCAAGGCCCCAACATTCGATGAACTTTTTTTCTCTCCAAAAGGATCACCGTACAGCAGCGACGTCAATGTAATAAAATTCTTTAGTTTATTTAAATGAAATATTTATTATTTATATTTAAACATTCTTAAAAAATATATTTTTATATGTTTTCATAGTAATTAGAAAATGTTACAAATTTTATTCAATGTTTTATAATAGAAAAAATTGATGACAAAATATAAAAAAATAAACATTTCAACAAATTTTGATATTAAAAAACATCATGTATTATTAGTATAAAGAAATAATTCCTTACCCTTTTTTGTAATTTATTATATAAAAGTGATTTTTTTTACACCACTCAAACGAAATAGATTATCTAAAAATCGCTTTTCACCAAACATACCCAAACACAAACAAATTTTGATTATAATCGACTATCACAATAATCGATTATTTGAAAACAAATTATCAACATAATCTTTTTTTTCCAGCTTTCCCAAACAAGGTCTTAAGCATAATCAAAGTAAATTTTTTTCAGAGTCATGCATAAGGTGGTCAAGGTGGTTTGGGTGGGGGAGTTAAGGAGTGGAGTGATAAAGAGGTTAAGGGTTCAAACCCACCCACTAACAAAAATACTAACATTAACACACTAAAAATTTAGAGCTTGTTTGAGAAAACTTAATTATTTCCCTTTAAGCTGTTTTTGTGTAAATAAGTGGTTTGTGAATAATCAGTTATGTTTGGGTAAATGACTTATTTTCTTAAAAAGCTTTTTAAACCCAAATAAGCTGTTTTAGCCATCTCTCTCGAAGGACGGTTTGCTGAAAAAGTTTCGATTATCCTCAAACAGATATATCATTTTCCCATAATAACCCCTCCTCCGTCGGTGTTGATGAATCCTGTGAACAAGTTCGATTCTTCCTCCTATGGCGGCTTCGATTTGAACCCTTCTCAGTTGAAATAGCTGATTTTGATTTCTTCGAAAAAACTATTCGGAATGAGCTCGATCCACTGCATCGATTGGTCATGGCTTTTTGCACCCAAATCCACTCCGATATCAAGCCTCTCTCCAAACGCTATCATTTCATCAGATCCATGTACATGCACCACTCCATTGCCAAAGATGAGGTTTCAAGTTTTGGGTGTGGTTTCCTTAATCACTTGGTTTGAAATTGAAACATTTGTGTGGTTTCCTTAGACTATGTTTGCAGGTTTTGGAGACTATGGAATGGAGTGATCGGTAATGGAGTGATTTAGAATGGAGTGGAGTGATAAAAGTATACCAGTTCATTGTTTGGAAATTTAAGGGGAAATTCCAAACACCCCAATTTGGAGGGTATAAAAATTGGGCGTTTGGATGTGTTAAGTGGTTTGGTTATCATCTTAAATCATCTCACTCTATTAATACTCCCAAACAATGGATCAAGCCTTCTATACCACATCACTCTATTATTAACCATCGCACCCCATCATCCTAAACATAGCCTTAGTCACAACGGTGTGTTTTACTGTTTTCCAGTCTAGTATAAAGGCTTTTTGTTAATTTTTTTTAACATTTTGCTTTTTAATAAGATGATATAAAATCCAAATATGAGTGTTACCTTTTTTTACCCAAATGAAAAATGTTAATTACCAGCACTTGTGGTATCATTAACTTTTAGCTGAATTGGTTGAACTGTGTTTTTATTGTTTTTATTGTTTTTATTTAACTTTTGTAAAAAAAATGTATATATATTTTCACATGTTTTTCATAATTATGAAAAAATGTTACAAATTTTATTCCAATTTTCATAAATAGAAAAAATTTTGATGACAAGATATAAAAAAAAATCTAATGTTAAAAAAAACAAATATTATTAAAAAAAAATAACTTCATATCTTTTTTCGTAATTTATTATGTAAAAGTGATTTTTTTTCACACCACCCAAACGAAATAGATTACCTTAAAATCGCTTTTCAACAAACATACCCAAACAAAAACAGATTCTGATTATAATCGATTATACAAAAATCGATTATCAACATAATCTATTTTTTCTAACTTTCCCAAACATATTCTTATTGTAATTTTTTTCATTATTTGTATGATTCCATTCTAGTTTGAAGCTTCAAGGAGAACCAACCAACTCCCCAAGATCCAACAATAGAAATGAACAACACAAGTTAACCAATTTAAGTGATCATGTTTTGAATGCAAGTTTTTAAAATTCCAATTTGATAATGGAAATATAAATTAGTTTATCTTGCACTGGGGTGTGCAAAAATCTCAATTAAAAATGGAACAAATTGTCTGAATGGAAACAAGCATGTTTACCAGTGGATTTAATTATTATAACAATGCCAATCATTTAATTATACGAGCTTTGTTATCATCATCATCTATAAAGGTGACCTAATTTACCAATGGGATGTTGGTCAAGTGGAAACAACTTGTCCCCCATAAGGAGGAGGATCTGGGGAACCCAGGTTCGAATCTTTATGGAGTCACCCCCATTGGGAAGCTGAGAACCAAGGAGTAAAATCCTGTTCAATCAGTCGAACCAAAGCTTGGTCTCATAGCAGGCCCAAATAGCCTAAGCCGTGAAGATACTCTGGTGGACTTGCTTAGCCTAAAGGGCTGATTATGGTGGTTTTCCAACCAAAGAAAAAAAAAGGTGACCTAATTTAAAATCTTAAAGCAAAGGAAGGCATTGCTTTTGGCTAGTTAATGCTGGTGTTAATATATATTACATTTTCTTAAATAAAATAATAATATCTTATCAAACGATTTTTTTTGTTTCTTTTTTCAAACTTTAGCAAATATAATATATAAATATTTCAATTGTCATACAAAAATCATCTTTCCCATACAAAATTGTAACAAACATCCTTGAAATTCTACGCGAGTAGGGGTGGGAATAGGCTAGACCGAGCTACGTCCTGACAAGCCTGAGCTTGGCCTGCATTCCAATCTCGATGCCTGAGCCTGACCTATTAGTTTGATATACGTCAATTTTTAGGGCCTGAGCCTGACTTACTTTAAAGTCTCATTGGCCTGAAAACCTACTTAAAAGCCTACTTTTCAACAAGACCTTTAAATATGCCTTCACTTATAAATAGGTCATAGGCCTTCACTTGTAAATTGGCTCGTAGGCCTCTAATGATAAAGAAGTTGGTAGACCTATACTAATAAGAAGGTCACTAGGCATTCAAAACTAAATAAACAAGTAGGTCACTATATGGCTAATAGACCTTTACTTTCAAATATTATAAATAATGTAAATAATATATTATAGTAGTCAAATATATTATATTATGTTGAACCAAAGTGGTTTTGGATTAAATAATCTCTTAAGTTTTGATGTTAACAAAAAGGTTAAATTTGTATGACAAAGTATTGTCAAATATCTAACTCGTTTATTATAAGAATGCATGGACTGCTTGATTTATATCAGTCAGAGGAAATTAAAATAAAGTATCGAATCTATCAGATTCTATTTTGATCCCCTAGGCAAGTCTACAACTCTTGGTAAAATTCCGAGTCTATTATCTTTATGATATACGAGATCTTAATATTAACTGAGGTAGACGAGTTACTAAGTCTAAGGAAAAATCAAGTAGACGAGACATTGAAATATAACAAGTTCAAAGACTTGATAGACGAGAAGTCTCACAAGACACCATGTCAGTAGACGAGCTCTTAAGTATAGCACGTCCAACTCTTGGAACTAGACTAAGTGTCTGTAGATGCATTATCAGTAGACGAGCCCGTCTCACTGATAAGTTAATCTTGCACGCCCAAAGACCTGCGCGTCCACTAGTTTTAAAACATGAACCCGTCTAAGCTTAAGTGTATTTATTTCAAATGATTGCTTATTTAATTCAAAGAATATATATCTATTTACCCTTGTTGCTTCTATTGTTAAAATCTTTATCTCTTGGATAAAAGAACTTCATTCCATCGAAACCATAAAGCTTTGTACTCTATCAACTACATTGTTGTAAAAATCTAGTCAAGTACAAACATGGAAAGTCAGAAACCAACCTTTGGTACAACAGAGAAGTGACGGCTCTACTTTGAGCTTTCCTCTGATAATCAAAAAAAGCTTCTCCAAGAAGCATATCAAGTTATCAGTCTCAACGGATTAAAACATTTAATGCTATGTCTAAACGGATATAATTTGAAGACCGTTGATGAAGATCAAGATAGAGAAGCACTTCAGCTATATATACTTGAAGAATTTCAAGAAGAAAAATATAAGATATCACTACAAAAAAAAAAACCTATTTAGCGACCGAAGATTTCGGTCGCTAAACATGATAATTCGGTTGCTATACTGTGTAGCGACCGAATTAAGGGGGTAGCAGAAACCCTGGTGGCTAAATGTTTAGCGACCGAATTTGTATTTCGGTCGCAAATTTGCGACCGATATTTCGGTCCCAAAATTATATATTTTGGTCGCCGTATAGTTGGTCGCATGCTCAGATAACCGAATTTGGTAACTGATATTCGGTCGCAAATTTTATAAAAATTTTCCTAAAACTTAATCCTACCGACCAAATTTTGTTTCTCAACTATTACCCCATTGATATTTAATTTCTGATATAAACAAAATACACCAATATTTTTTTTGAATAAATAGAAAACGTAAATATGATGTACTAACGATCCAAAACACCACAGTCAATATGATCAAGAAAACATATACATTAATTAACGCAAGTTTAATAATTGTTTATAAAAAAAAGTTTAATAATGTACTAATTAATGATCAAAACATAAAAACACACCACAGTCAATAAGTACTAATCAAAATATCACAACTCATCAATCTTCCAAAGGGATGAACATGTAGAAGCGAGAACCCCCAAGGTACTTAAACTTTGCCAATGCACCAGTGGACAACAAATACAACTCCCTGATACCATTTGTATCTGTTGCAAAATATGGGCGATCCTCATGGATTACTATATTCCCATTGAACAGATTTCCGCTTTTGTCTTCAATAGTCACAACACGCGGTATTTCTTGTCCCCAACGACGGTAGAATGATCGCGGGATTGAAATCAAATCCTGCAAATACACAAGAACAATTTAGTAATGATTAGTTTATGCCTTAACCATCATTACATGAATCCGATCGTTATTCTTAAGTTGATGAGATACTGTACCTGGTCTATATGGATGGCTGTCTCAAAACATTTAGTTGGATCCATTTTCTGATAAAACGATAAGGAAAACAAGTCATGTGTCTAAACTTCATCAAGTGATTATAAGAAAAGATGGAAAGATCCATGTAGCATACTAGCATGTTAAAATAGAACAACAAAATGCAACTTCACATGCAACTTTACAGATTAGCAAACATAGTAGTTTTCAGGAAAGCAGATGCTTTTACGTCGTTTTGAAGGATGGTCATAGAGAGGACTTTTCCTATTGGAAATGCCTAGATAACCTAGTAAGGATGGTCATCAACAACTATTTCTGGAAAGCTCCATTGCCTAGTGAAACAAATGAGTAGAAAACCATAGTTGCTTTCATAATATTGTGTACAGAGCTGCTTTCTAATGTGAATAATGTTTGAATGATGACGACACGTCATGTTCCTGGCAAATTGTGCCCCACCCTTCATTTTATCTAACCCTATACTTAATCCTTCATTATCTAAGACCTTGGCCTTAAGGCAGAATTAAAGAAAAACCTCAAACTTCAAGAATCCTTCAACCACATCCAAAATATTGAATGAGCATGCGTGCCCTGAGAAGGTACGCATGCTCATTAATATTGAATCTCAAATAGGAAACTAAGGCTTTCGTAGCTTAATAATTAACTCGATCTAGCAGAAAATAAAACCATTGACTTATAAGGATTGCAGCATACTTCAACAAATATATATTGAAGCATATTTCAATACAAACTTAGATAAAATATAGTACCAAACATCCTATTGAGCTCCGCTCTCCACTAACAAGTAACACATAATAGTCAAACACATGCATAACTTCTAAATTAGCAACACACAACAAGCATCCCGCCTTTTTGACAGGATCACTTCCTATTGAGCTCTGCTCTCCACTAACAAACAACACATAATTGCAAATACATGCATAAATATTAAATTATCAGCACACAATCAGCATCTTGCCTTTCAGGCAGGATACCTTCCTATTGAGCTCAGCTCTCCACTAATAAACAACAAGATATATAGTGTGTATAGGCCATCATTCAACTCACGAGAAATAGAGCAATGACCTATAATGCATAAATAAAATTAATCCTGTCAAATACTAACATTTAAGAAACTAACATTTAAGTGTTTGTTGAAAGCCATTAGGCCTTTTACTTTTGTCCTCTCTTTCTGTGTTTTTTAAATCATTAGTGTGTATAGGCCATCATTACCCCTCTACATTTTATTCGGACATTATCACAGCTAACATTGGTAAGATTTCTACATTTCATACTGAATATATGTAACAGTCTCATGATTTATATTAGTCTAATTTCATCATTCATACATAAGTAGACATACCTCATTATCCTCAATATGACCCAGTGGGTGTAATTGCCATTGCACACTATATTTTACCAAGTCAGATCAACACTATAAATGAAAGAAATACACGAATGCATATGCCAAAAGAAAAGAAATACAAAAAAGATAGCTTTCCACCTGCTGCAGCGCACAACCCCTTTATTGTTGTTCAATTATAATGCACCCAATTTACCCACTCACCTCAAGCATTCCCTGGCAACACCCAAGCAATTCATGCAACATTTCCAAATACATAGTATTCAAAACCACCAAAGTCACTTTCATTCCAATCCTCATTCTTTGGACGTGTTTTAATTCATGGTGGACCATAGTTCAAAATAAGTCAAGTAGTTGGGAACATGCAGAAATTAGAGCAAAGGAAAATTACTTTTCTCAAGTATTCTTAGTAAAGATGTATTTGGATTCACTATCCAAATCATCTCACAGTTGAAACAACAATGTACTTGAGTAATCTAAATAAGAGAAACAAGGATGAGCAAGCCTTAAAAAAAATATTACAGGACATAGATGGACTTAAGTTGTATTGCAGGGTGTAACATAATCATTTTCAAGGGACCTTGACCTTGGAATTCAACGGTTCAAGAAGTTTGAAAACAAATGTTTCCTCCCACCATCCCTCACTTACCAATCTCCATCGAAAAAAAAGAATCTCAAAGGCCAGCCATTAATTAGCCATCAAATTTTTATCAAACCTCCATACATTCATATACCCAAAGAACAAATATAAAGTGTTCAACTCAACAATGAAAATTTACAAAATTTACAAGTTGGGGTTAGGACCCTTGCCTCCACATTGACTTGGTCTTCAAACTCATATTAAAATAGTCTTCCTTATGTCTAATACAATGTGCCTGTAATTTACTGGAAAGCTCCATTGCCTAGTGAAACAAATGAGTAGAAAGCCAGAGTTGTTTTCATAATATTGTGTACAGAGCTGCTTTCTAATGTGAATAATGTTTGAATGATGATGGCACGTCATGTGCCTGGCAAATTGTACCCCACCCTTCATTTTATCTAACCCTATACTTAATCCTTCATTATCTAAGACCTTGGCCTTAAGGCAGAATTAAAGAAAAACCTCAAACTTCAAGAATCCTTCAAGCACATCCAAAATATTGAATGAGCATGCGTGCCCTGAGAAGGTACGCATGCTCATTATTATTGAATCTCAAATAGGAAACTAAGGCTTTCGTAGCTTAATAATTAACTCTAGCAGAAAATAAAACCATTGACTTATAAGGATTGCAGTATACTTCAACAAATATATATTGAAGCATATTTCAATACAAACTTAGATAAAATATAGTAGCAAACATCCTATTGAGCTCTGCTCTCCACTAACAAGTAACACATAATAGTCAAACACATGCATAACTTCTAAATTAGCAACACACAACAAGCATCCCACCTTTTTGACAGGATCACATATTATTGAGCCCTGCTCTCCAATAACAAACAACACATAATTGCAAATACATGCATAAATATTAAATTATCAGTACACAATCAGCATCTTGCCAAAGGGAAGAAGACTTATTGTGCTGCGGTGGTGCCGGTGGCGCTGCTCTGGTGGTGCCGGTGGTGGCGCTGCTCTGGACGTGCTGAGGAAGACGGACCTAAGAGAGAGAGAAATGGTTAGAGACGGAGAGAGAGAGAGACACAGAGACAGAGATGGAGAGGGAGAGGGAGAGGGAGAGGACCGGCTTACCTGACCGTGGTGGCGCGCTGGAGGCTGGCGGTCGGAGCTCGCGAGGAAAAGAGAATGAGTGTGAGAGAGAGAAGTTTCGTGAAATGGGGAAGAAAGGGGGGTTCTGGTGGATTTAGGGATTTCATTTTTAGCGACCGAATTATTCGTTCGCTAAATCGGTCTCTAAACCGGTTGATTTGAATTTTGAATCCATAAATTTAGCGACCGATTTTTAAATCGGTCGCTAACACGCGCGATATTTTAATTTTTTTCGTGCCGTTTAGCGACCGATTTAATATCGGTCGCAAAGATAAATAAAATTTTACCGTTGCATTTAATTCGGTCACCATTTCGGTTGCAAAAAAGCCATAATTTTTTTACGTTTACTTTCCTTTATTTCGCGACCGAAATAGAGACCGATAAGTCTGCTACGCTCTATTTCGGACGCTATTTCGGTCGCAATATCAACTTTAATCAGTGTTTGATTTAGATCCTACAATCGGTCTCCATTTCGGTCGCAAACAACAACCAACAAATTTGGTCACTATTTTCGGTCGCTAAATAACCTTTTTTTTGTAGTGTATACAACAGATACAAGACACACACGAAGCTCTGATATTATAGTGCAAAAACTCTGTTGAATTTGTAAAACAAGTTTACGTGTAAATCTTGTTGATCTTAAACTTTCAAATCCTCACACATAGTGAGTTCTTAGATCAAATATGTTAATCTCTTTGTTAGAGTTAGAGCCTGAAGAGGCTTAGTAGAGAAAGAATACTTGTAGCCTGAAGAGGTGTTGAAAACTTGTAACCCATTTGGAGAATAGTGGATAAAACCTTCAGGTAGAAGGGACTCGACATAGCTCTTGGTTGGAAGAGTGTGAACCAGGATAAAACACTCGTGTGATTGTGAACCCATAATTTTGTCTGGGTATATTTTTATCCTTTTAATAATAATAATAAATAAATAAATAAAAATGCCAAGAAAAAAATAATTTGTTTGTTATTGGCCATTTTGTTTTGTTACAAGATTATTTTTGATCCATCATCTAGCCTACTTCATTTTGATTCAACAGTTAACTTTTGATAATAAACCCAACAGTTGAAGAAATGTCTGATTTCTTGGTTATTTTTAAGAAAAGTTAAATTTAAAAAAAAAAGAAAAAAGAAAAAAGAAAAAAGAAAAAAGAAAAAAGAAAAAAAGAAAAAGAAAAAGAAACGTCTGAGTCCCTTCCCTGCAACATCTACCCTTTACTGTTGGTCTTTCTCCTCCAGCTTCCATCTTTAACCAACATGTACCCAAGCCACTTTTGAATATAACAAAATCAGAACTCAGATGGGGGCTGCTCAAGGAGGCCAGTGCAACTGTCAGCATGGTAACCTCTGCCACACTCAAGTTTTCAAGGTCCCAATGACATTGAGAAGAGTTCATCTTCTTCTATAAAAAGGACCCAACAGAAACAACAAAAGGGGGGGAGGGGGGAGCTCCGAAAATCAGAAACAAAAAGAAAATGTTTACTCTCTCCATGTCTTATTTTTACTTTAGAGCCTTAGCACCATAACCTCCAATATCATCACCTCCAAGACCCTTTCTTCTTCATTCTAACCCCTGTTTTCTTCTTCTTCTCAAGTAAAATCAGAAAACCCAAAAAAAAAATGTATAACTAAATACCAGAAAAAAAGCAACATACCCTCTTCCTTGGCCACCACCACCAAGCATCTCTGTCGTTGCCTCCTCCGCCGCTCCTGACCCAGCCGCCAGATCCGGTCAACACCACGAGCTGCTGCTTGCTCGGATCGTCCCTCCACCAAATCCGGGAGACTACCGCAACCACCACTGCTGGGAGGTGCAGACTCGCGCTTCTGGTCTGTCTTCCACCACGGACGCCGCCTTCACAGCGAGCACCACCCCTCTGCACGACCACCGCGCGAATGGCTCGCCTGTCCAGACCACGCCCCGCCGCGCATCGCCAGTCCCGCCGTCGTCGATCTGCCATCTCCACCGCCGTCCGTCCTCTGCGTTCAAACCTCCTCTCTTGCCTTCATTTTTTGGTAACGTTAGGAAGCTTGAAGCTTCCTCTGTGGGTTGTACCTTTTATTTTGCCTTTATTATGTGTATTGTTATTACTATGTTAATGGGTTTCTCATGGCTTGGGCTGGGCTAATGCTGACATTATGTTTGGGTCTGTTAGTTTAGTTTGGCCTAAGCTATTTCAGGGTAAAAAAAAATACAAAAACCTTTTTGTCAAAAAATTAATTAAGTTCCTTGTTTGAAATAAATTTTAAAAAAACCCTTCCAAAAAAAACCAATCAAGTTTTTAAAAGAACTACGTGGCTTTGAGTTTCCCATCGCACCCGGGAATACGTAGGAGCAAGATAAATCATCTTGTCGGGCCAAAACTAAATTTTCCTTTTTTTTTCTCTCTTTATGTTAAAATAATTAATCAAAAATTAAACTTTTCCATTTTTACACGGTGCCATGTTCAGTCTCTTAGATTTGAGGTTGCCCTATGGACTCATGTGCCATGTTCAACCTCATTTAAATTTTATAAACAATAAATCTAAAAATATAAAAACTAATAAAAATCTAAAATATTTAAAATTAAAAATAACACTTTCTGGTAAATAAATTTTTTGGGTAAAATAAATATTTAAAAGGTTATTAAAATGGTTTTTGCACAACTTGAGGTACTGTTTTTTAAACGGGCGATGTGGGGTGCTAACACCTTCCCTACTCGTAACTGACTCCCGGACTCGTCTCTATCCTTTTTTTTAGACCAGTTTACCTTTAAATAATCGGGTTTTCTAAGATTTTCCCAATAAAAATTTTAGTGGCGACTCCTCTGACTTTTCATTCCTTTTCGCGGCTCCCGGACTGGACGGTCGCGACAGCTGGCGACTCCACTGGGGACTTTTGAGAGTCAGGCCTATCATGGTTGGTTGTGCATTTTTTTTCTTTTAAAAAAAAGCTTTGAAAATATTTGTTTTACCCTTTTTTTATTTCTTTTTTTTTAAAATGCTTACATAACTGCTTTTGTATATTCTTGCGACCTTAGGGTAGAGAACTTTTGTATTTGTGTTGTTTGTCCCTTTTATAGGTTAGGGGTAGTTTTATTTTAGTAGGTTTTTATGAAGGTTTGTGTGCTCCCATCACACACATCACTATCACAACTTGCACATACTTTTGGCTCTATACCCGAGCTTGCTCAAAACTCAAGGATTAGACGGTGTCTCAACATTGTCATTGAAGAGGTCTCGTACCTCCCTGATATTTGTTGATTCACCACTCTGGTTGTACCCGATATCATGGGATGGTCATATTGAGAGGGTTTATCCCTACTTGTGACTAGATTCATGAATCGGATTCTTATCTTTCGGGATAGGGGCAATCTGGGAACCATGGCTTTTAGAAGTCTAGACCCTACCTGATTTTCACTGATAGAGCAAACTTAGTAGCCAACCTGTTTAGAGTTATTACCTCAGGTTTGCCAAACCCTAAGTTTTACCCAATTTAGGACAAAGGGAGCATACTCTTTCTCTCTATCCATTTTTTTTTCTCTGGCATCCTAAACATAAATTGCCATGCACATGCATATTTCTTATGAAGTTTTCTAAAAAAGGAAAAAAGGGGGCGACACGTCGTCGCTCCAAGCCCGAATGACATGTGCGAATATTATTGCACTTCTAATAAGCGGCGTGTCATAGTGAAGGTAGTGCATTGACAGCATACCCGACATAGGGTTCCCAACCCTACGGGGGCTTATGCAACATGAAACATGTATGACATTTTTTTTCATGTGTTTCATTTCTATTTTTTTTCTTTATTTGTGTTTCTTGACATGAAGACCTTAGTATTAATCTTATAGCAAAGAATGGAAGGACCTAGCATCGGAAAGAGTACTAGCAATGCAAGCAGTCCCAAGAAGAGTATCAAGATTGACGTGACACTCAATGATGTTCAGAGCTTATGGGAAATTAGTCAACAAATGTCGGAAAAGGCACGTTCGAACTTTAACAACAAGTACGGGAGGATACTAGATCTATTACGTATTCCGGTGGATGCCCCCGCTCTAAGTGCATTCGCTCAGTATTGGAACTCAACTTTGAGATGTTTTGAATTGCCTGACCTAGATGTAACTCCCACCATAGAGGAGTATGCTTACATGCTGAGATTGCCTATCCAAAAGGAATCACGTGTCTATTTGTATTATGGACAATATGTGAAAGATGGGAAGATAGCAAGTCTGTTGGAACTTAAACCGGAACAATTGGATAAAGTGGAAAAAGGAAACACTACGGGCTTGAAGAGGCGATTCTTGGAAGGTTACCTTAGGGAGTTGGCTCAACAACAACGATGGGTTCTTTTTAACAGGTTATTGGCTCTCCTTATCTACGGACTGGTGCTTTTTCCCTTTATTCCGGATGTGATTGATCGATCAGCCATGGACGTCTTCTACAGAGTTGAGGAATATGGGGTGAATTTAGTCCCTGCTATCCTAGCTGAAACTTTTCTCTCACTACAAGTTTGTCATCAGAATCAACAAGGAAAGTTGCGATGCTGTGCACCAATGTTATATGTTTGGATTATGACTCACTTGTATGCTGGAAACAAAATTGATAGAACGGATGAATGGAAACAAGAGTTTGATTAGGTCGACTCACGTTCATTTAGATGGATGTGCCCATGGTACCATGGAGATTCAGTTATATTCAGTTCTGGAAGTTTCCCGAATGTCCCATTGATGGGACCCAGAGGATGTGTGTCATATTCACCAGCTCTAGGAATGTGCCAACTCAGGTGGACACAAGATGAACCCCCAAAGGAGCTGCTTGGTGGAGCATATTTCCTATATCAAGAATGTGAAAGCATCAAGAGTCAGACAATGGCAATAAGGTCAGCATGGAACAATATTCACAAAAAAAGGGCGTGATGAGTTAGGAAGGCGGATCATAGCTCGAACAAAAAGATATGAAGCATGGAGAGAGGCAAGAAGGGGGTGTCCTTCAAAACCGGAACCCCCACCCAAAGGCTTGAAAACAATCCTATTACAGAAGATCAAATGCTGGAAAAAATTGAAATTCTAAAAGCTCAGATGGGGGTTTTGGATGAAAAGAACCAAGTTGCAGAAGTAACTATCGTCAAGCTCCAAAGCCAGGTGCAAAAACTGAATTTACAGATCGAGAATTTGAGAAGTGAATGTGCCGATTCCTACGAAGCCCCAAGTCGCATGAAAAGGGCAAGAAAAGAAAAAGAAGCAGTGATCCAAGAGTTGCAAGCAAAGGTGGAGTGTCAAGAAAACACGCTAGTCAGAATTCTAAAGAAGAAAGAAGAGCTTGAGTGGGACGTAGGGATTCATGTCGAAACAATACAGATACTAAAGGAGAGAGTTGGATCTCTACAAGAATCCTTGGCCCAGACCGAACTTTACTCTGATCGAGGATGGAACGAAGCTGCCAGATATCGCCAATTATTAACAGAAGCTAATGAAAGGGAGAATTGGCTCAGGACCAAAATGCAAGAAAATGAAAGAGGAGAAGCTCAACGTCACGCAGAATGGGTAAAGGGATGGAAATTGGTTGTAAGGGATGTGATCTATGAAAGGGAAGCATGGAGAATAAAATATGAAGACATGATTGGTAGAATTCAATATCATACTTCCCAGTTGGTGGATCAATTTGAAGAAGTATCAATTCAGGTCTACAAGAACCCTTTCCTCCAAATACCACTAGAGGTGACTGAGTTCTTCAAGCATTTTGGGAAGCTTGCAAAGGGATTCAGGAAAAAGAAGATGAAGCTCTTGGCATAGTATTTTTGAGGTCCCCAAAGATGGGTTAGAAATATGAAAACTCTCGATGTATTGTTTTTCTAGTTGACCAAAGACTCATGTTTGTATTGCAACATCCATCCAATGAAATAGAAGTTTTCATCAATTTCTTGTGGAATGCTCTCTCTTTTTCCAGATGATATCTGTCGAGGAGTGAATTCTCCCTTAGATACTTCATCAACTATATTTTTACCCTAAAAACGATGTGTTTTCCGCGTAAAAATATGGGTATCATCAAACAATAACATTGCTAGTACAAATGTGGTCTATCGAGGAGTGAATTCTCCCTTGGACTCGACATCAACTGCAGTCAAGCTAGAGGGAATTATACCACTAGATTTGATTGCAGGATGAGTATTCTTGCTATAAGTGTACGCGACGGTCTTCCTCTCAAAAATGGAGTTTAATTGGTTTATGCTCTTTCTTTCGATTTTATTCATTTATTCTTTCTTTTATTAAATAAAAGGTGTGGTTTTTGAACAATTGCTCCAAGACACCCTTATCACACTCGATCACAGGCAAGAGCCATGGCGGATGAACTAGAAGAAGTTCAAGGGATCAGGGATGAAGTCAGTCAAATCAAGGATCAGATGGCTAAGATGATGGAGATCCTACAAGAAATGCAGAAGGAGAAGAACACAGAGGAGAACCCTCCAGCCTCGAACGAAGGACAGCCGGCCACACCTCTCATCCCGCCCGGTTTTTCTCAGATTCCTATTCAAGGCTTCAACCAACCAGGGGCCATGATGCCTCTCAACCCAACTCATTTTTCATTTGACCCGAATAATCCCCCATACGGTTTGCCTCGTGGGTTTGTACCACCAACAACCCTCAGTCCACAAGATGGTATTCTGAACTCCGAACACATCACTCGAACACAAATCCCCACCAATGCTGTCGAAATACCGCAAGCACAAAATGTCAACCCTACAGATGGTAACACCCCGATAGTGACACCTGTCAATCCAAGGCCCCCACAATACACCCTACATTATGGACCCCAGGGGGCTCAAATGATGCCAAACTTCGGTTCCTCCTCCATGCCATATTCATTTGCCCATAATATGTACGGAGAAACTCTGGTGAATCAGTCGGGAGGGGATTCCCAGTCTAAAGAAAAACTGGAAGTAATAGAGGAAAGATTGCGGGCAATTGAAGGAGTAAATAGTTATGGTCTTCGGGATGCCTCGGAACTCTGTCTGGTGCCGAATGTTGTGATTCCGCCGAAATTTAAGGTGCCCGATTTTGACAAATATCGGGGAACCACTTGTCCCAAGAACCATTTGACCATGTATGTTAGGAAGATGGTGTCACATGCCCGAGATGATAAACACTTGATTCACTTCTTCCAAGACAGCTTGACCGGGGCAGCTTCAAATTGGTATACGCATCTCGAGCGGGCACACATCCGATCCTTCAAAGATCTAGCAGATGCATTCCTGAAGCAGTACAAGTACAATGTTGACATGGCTCCCGATAGGATGCAACTCCAAAATATGTCAAAAAGGGATGTAGAGACTTTCAAAGAATACGCGCAACGATGGAGGGAACTGGTTGCTCAGGTGGAGCCTCCTTTAGCCGAGAAAGAAATCGTAGCAATGTTCATTGATACACTCCAGTCGCCCTTCTATGATAGGATGATTGGGAGTGTGTCATCAAATTTTTCTGACATGGTCATCATCGGCGAGAGAATTGAAAGTGGAATGAGGAATGGCAAGATCGCCGAGACTTCAGTAGGGAACGGTCCAAAGAAAGCCCCGTTTGTGAAAAAGAAGGAGGGAGAAGCACATGCAGTAACCTTTGAACAGAAGAAACCGAACCAATGGAGACCAAACCAAACACCCGCCTTCCATGCCCAATACGCCCCATATTACCAACCACCTCCATATCACTAAGCCAACTAACCATACATCGCTGCAACCTCGCAATTTCCAAACCCTCAACAGATGGCTCCTTACCGACCATCTTACCCTTCTCAGCTTCAAACACACCCTACCATGCCATCTCAAATCGTCCAACCTCTAAATCCAAACCCAAACACCAGCCAAACAAGACCACCATATAACTCAGAAAGAAAGCCAGTGTGTTTTGACCCAATACCCATGACCTACACTGAACTATTCCGCCAACTTGTGAGCAAATCCGTGCTAACTCCTGTCCCGACAAGACCAATAGACCCTCCTTATCCAAAGTGGTACGACCCAAATGCTCAATAAGAATATCATGATGGGGCCACAGGTCATTCCACCGAGAGTTGTAAAGCTTTGAAGTTTAAAGTGCAAGATCTGATTAATGCCAAATGGTTGAGTTTTCAGAAGGATGCTCCAAATGTGGCACAGGGTCCTATGCCAAATCATGGGGGTTCGGGAGTCAATGCCATTGAGAGTTTCTTGGAACATACTCTCAAGAGTAAAGTGATTGATGTTAAGACTCCTATGAGAGTTGTTTTCATAGAGATGTTCAAATATGGATTGATCCAAATCCCGATCACGGAAGAAAAGGCTCTTGATGGAGAGATAAGGTGTCACTTTGATGGAAACATGGGGCATTCGATTGAAAACTGTTCAGAGTTTCGGCAAGTCATGCAACAGTTAATGGATATGAAGATTATCTTAATTGGTTGTGGATCAAATGAATGTGCCATTAATATGGTTGCTGAATCTACAACTTCCCCAACCCCAATTAAGATAACCCATTTTACTGTTGTGGTTAATCCTCAACCAGTTCCCGAGCAAGTCACTCCAAAACCAGTGGTGATATACTATACTGAGAAGAAGCCTTTTCCGGTTCCAAGTGGACCAGCACCAATCGTCATCAGAGTTCCGAGCCCTTTCCCTTACAAGGACACCAAAGCGGTACCATGGAAGTATGAGATGCAGGTCCAACCCAATCCCTCCGACAGGACTACTGTGGTTACTAACATTTCAGGAATTGGTGGAATGACTAGGAGTGGTCGCATTTACACTCCAGAGGTTTCGCGAAGGGCGGAAATAGAAAAAGAAGGAAAGGATCACAAAGGGAAAGAGAAGGTGGAAGGAATCCTAGATGACAAGGAAGCAAACGGGGGTGAGAAGAAAGATGAGGTGTCTGATGAAGAAGTCAGCGAATTCTTGAAATTCATCAAGCAGAGTGAATACAGGGTCGTGGATCAGTTAAATTGAACTCCGGCTCGGATATCTCTCTTGTCTCTATTGATGAACTCTGAGCCACACAAGAGAGTACTGATGAAGGTGTTGAATCAAGCTCATGTTTCCCATGACATCACAATTGATAAGCTCGATAACATTGTAGGTAACATAGTTGCTGATAATTATGTCACTTTCACCGATGATGAAATACCAGCTGAAGGTATGGGGCACAACAAGGCATTGCACATTTCTGTGAAGTGCCGAGACCATGTCATGGCTAGGGTTCTCATTGATAATGGCTCTTCTTTGAATGTAATGCCAAAGTCAACACTGGAGAAGATGCCTTTCGATGGAACTCATATGAAGCCAAGCACAATGATTGTAAGAGTTTTCGACGGCACCCGAAGGGAAGTCATGGGAGAAATTGAATTGCCCATTCAGATTGGCCCCTACACCTTTGAAGTACTTTTCCAAGTAATGGACATCACACCAACATACAGTTGTCTCCTAGGACGACCATGGATCCATTCGTCTGGAGCTGTACCTTCCACATTGCACCAGAAGGTGAAGTTCATTGTTGATCATAAGCTGGTAATTGTTTTTGGGGAGGAAGATCTGTTAGTAGGCAAGCCATCAACAACCCCTTATATTGAAGCTGCCGAGGAAGCTCTCGAGACCGCCTTCCAGTCACTTGAAATTGCCAATGCCACTTATGTTGGGGATAGTGCTCCACTCTTGAAACCTCAGTCATCCAAAGTGCCCATCATGATGGCTAAGGTTATGCTTGAAGGAGGATACCAACCTGGAAGCGGTCTGGGGAAGAATAGCCAAGGTGTCGATGACATCCTCATGCTCACTGAGAACAAGGATAGGTTTGGGTTGGGATACAAACCCACTAAGGCCGACAAGATGAGGGTTATAGAAGAGAAGAAAAGAAAGAGGTTGGCTCGGCTAGAAAGTCGTGAATACGAGTCTGAAAGGGCTCCCATATGTGACATTCGACAGAGCTTCCGAAGCGTAGGGTTCGCATTCCTGGACCAAGCAGCAGCTATTGAAGATGATTATCCCACCGATCATGGTATCAATCTGGTGTATCCATGCTCCCCGGATACAGAGCTCAACAATTGGGAGATCATTGAGTTCCCCAAGACCATAGAGTCCTTTTCAAAGTAATTCTGTATTGCTTATCCTTTAGCTCTGCCCAAGGCTTTAGGATTTTTGTTGTAATGGGCTTACTTGTTTCTGTTTCAGTATGACTTATCAATAAATGCATGCATCCAGTATCTTTGTGTTGTTATCTCTCTTTTTTACTTTCATCTTTGTTCATCTTTCCTCACCAATAAATGCAGTCTCTCGTCTTTAACCTTTATTCATTCATCTTTCCCTGATAATTACCAAAATGCAGATCTAAAAGTGACTCTCTTGAAAACGACAATGTTAGTAATTCATCATACAATTTTGACTTTTCCGTTGATCACGCTGAGGAGGTTGTTGATGATGACGGGGAAGTTCCCCCTGAACTTTTGAGATTGGTAGAATAAGAAGCCAGGGAAATTCGGCCCCATGAAGAGCCGAGTGAACTAATCAATTTGGGAACCAAAGATGATAAAAAAGGGGTCAAGATTGGCCTTTCCCTGAAAGAAAAGGAGCGGAACAGGCTGATCAGGTTGTTGACGGATTATAAAGATGTTTTCGCATGGTCATACCAAGAAATGCCAGGGTTAGACCCCAGTGTAGCAGAACACAAATTGCCATTAAAGCCGGAGTGTCCTCCAGTAAAGCAGAAGCTACGAAGGATGAAAGCGGAAATGTCCTTAAAGATCAAGGAGGAGGTCAAGAAACAACTGGATGCAGGTTTCCTAGAAGTTGTAAAGTACCCTCAATGGGTTGCTAACATTGTTCCTGTTCCCAAGAAAGATGGAAAAGTTCGAATGTGTGTTGACTATCATGATCTGAACAGAGCTAGCCCAAAAGATGACTTTCCTTTGCCTCATATTGATGTTCTTGTAGATAATACTGCTCAACATGCATTATTCTCTTTCATGGATAGTTTCTCGGGATATAATCAGTTCAAGATGGCCCCTGAGGATATGGAGAAAACTACATTTGTCACTTTGTGGGGAACCTTTTGCTACAAGGTTATGCCCTTTGGCTTGAAAAATGCTGGGGCAACATATCAGCGGGCTATGGTGGCTTTATTCCATGACATGATGCATAAGGAGATAGAAGTTTATGTAGATGACATGATCGCCAAGTCCATATCCGAAGATGACCATGTTGATAATCTGCAGAAACTTTTCAAGCGGTTAAGAAAGTTTAAGCTCCGACTGAATCCAGCCAAATGCACTTTCGGAGTGAAATCAGGCAAGCTTCTAGGGTTCATTGTTAGTCAAAGAGGAATAGAGGTTGATCCTGAAAAGGTTCGAGCAATAATCGACATGCCAGCACCTCAAACGGAGAAGGAAGTTCGTGGGTTTCTAGGAAAATTGAACTACATTGCCCGGTTCATCTCCCAACTAACCACGACATGTGAACCAATCTTTAAACTGCTACGCAAAAATCAGGCAGTAACATGGAATGAAGATTGTCAAAAAGCCTTTGAAAAGATCAAACAATACCTACAGGAGCCTCCAGTCTTGGTTCCCCCAGTACCGGGAAGACCCCTCATCATGTATTTGACTGTGCTAGATGAATCTATGGGTTGTGTACTAGGGCAGCACAATGAGTCAGGGAGAAAGGAACATGCCATCTATTATCTAAGTAAGAAATTCACCAGTTGTGAAGCCAAGTACTCACTGCTAGAACGCACTTGTTGTGCCTTGGCTTGGGCGGCTCGCCGTTTGAGGCATTACATGTTGTCTTACACTACCTGGTTGGTGTCCAAAATGGATTCGATCAAGTATATCTTTGATAAGCCTGCTCTGACTGGAAGAATTGCTCGTTGGCAAGTCCTGCTATCAGAATATGACATTGTCTATGTCACCCAAAAGGCAATAAAAGGGAGCGCTCTTGCAGAATATCTGGCCAATCAGCCGGTAGAAGATTATGGATCGATGCAATGTGACTTTCCAGATGAAGATATAATGGCTTTGTTTGATCGCGAGCAATCACCAGAAAAAGAAAAATGGACCTTGTTATTTGATGGAGCTTCTAATGCATTGGGACACAGGATCGGGGCAATCTTAATCTCACCAGAAAATGATTATTTCCTCACATCGCGAGGCTCTGCTTCGATTGTACAAACAACATAGCCGAATATGAAGCTTGTGCACTAGGGATTTTGGCAGCAATAGAGGCAAAAGCAAGGAGACTGGAGGTATATGGGGACTCTGCATTAGTCATCCACCAGCTAAGAGGGGAATGGGAAACCCGAGATGCCAAGTTAATTCCGTACCATGATTACATCAAAGGTTTGATTGAGCAGTTTGACGAAGTCACATTTCATCATATTCCCCGAGAAGATAACCAATTAGCTGACGCGCTGTCTACCTTGTCCTCAATGTTCAAAGTAAGTGACGAGAGGAACCTACCACTCATCAAAATGGAAAGTCGTGATCATCCTGCATATTGTCAAGTGATAGAGGAGGAGTCTGATAAAAAACCGTGGTACCATGGCATCAAATGCTTCATCCAAAGAAGGGAATACCCTCTGGGTGCTTCAAAAAATGACAAAAGGACTCTAAGAAAACTTGCGATGGGTTTCTATTTAGATGGAGATATTCTCTACAAAAGAAATCATGACATGGTGTTGTTGAGGTGCGTTGACACAAAAGAAGCTAAATGGATAATTGAAGAGGTACATGAAGGATCTTTTGGAACACACGCGAGTGGTCATGCAATGGCCAGGAAAATCTTGAGGACTGGCCAATATTGGTTGACAATGGAGGCTGATTGCTTTAATTATGCGAAGAAGTGCCATAAGTGTCAAATATATGCTGATAAGGTTCATGCGTCGCCAGCTCCCTTGAATGTCATGTCGGCACCCTGGCCGTTCTCAATGTGGGGAATGGATGTGATCGGGCCCATCGAACCAAAAGCCTCAAATGGACATTGCTTCATTCTTGTCGCCATCGATTATTTCACCAAGTGGGTTGAGGCGGCATCATATTCCAATGTGACCAGGAATGTCGTGATCAGATTTGTCAAAAGAGAGTTAATTTGTCGTTATGGGTTACCGAGAGAGATTATCACTGATAATGCGACCAATTTGAACAATAAGATGATGAAGGAGATATGCGGAAATTTCAAGATAAAGCATCATAATTCCTCTCCGTACCGCCCAAAGATGAACGGGGCAGTTGAGGCTGCTAATAAAAATATCAAGAAGATTGTCCAAAAGATGGTGGTGATGTATAAGGATTGTCACGAGATGTTACCTTTTGATTTACACGGCTATCGTACCTCTATTCGTACCTCGATAGGGGCAACGCCATATTCTTTAGTTTATGGGATGGAGGCAGTGCTCCCGATTGAAGTAGAGATCCTCTCATTAAGAGTATTCAGAGAAGCAAAATTAGTAGAAGCTGAGTGGGTTCAGGATCGACTAGACCAATTGAACCTCATTGAAGAGAAGAGATTAGGGGCGTTGTGTCACGGTCAATTATACCAGAGAAGGTTGATGAGAGCTTATGAGAATAAGGTACGCCTAGACAGTTTCGGGAGGGTGACTTGGTGCTTAAAAAGATTCTACCAATCCAAAAGGATCATCGAGGGAAATGGACTCCGAACTACGAAGGACCTTACGTTGTGAAAAAGGCCTTCTCTGGAGGAGCTTTAATTTTCACCAGGATGGATGGGGAAGACCTTCCACTCCCTGTGAACTCAGATGCAGTAAAAAAGTATTACGCTTGAACGCACTTCCCAAGAAGAAGAAGAAAAGAAAAGAAAAAATGAAAAATGAAAAGAGAAAAAGCTCGCTAGACTGAAAATCTGAAAAGACAGTCTAGGCAAAAGTTAGAGCAACCCGCTAGGCTGAAAACCTGAAAAGGTGGTCTGGGCAAAAGTTAGGGTTCAAAAAAATAAAAAAATATAACAATGGAAGTGTCGTCAAGCCGATGAACTGGGGCAGTCAGTAGGTTGGATGTATGAAACTGGGGCAAACAACATCTCTGAAGCCAATTAATGAGCAGTCAATATTGTATGAGGGATACTAACATTAGTCAATGATAGAGACATCACCTGAGGAGATGCGATTCTACTCCGCAATGTTCTGCAATCTATGCATTGTACACCTTTTTCAATCCAAATATAATGTCATTGACTTCCTTTATTTTATTTCGCAACCTTTGTCCTTTTCTCCTAACTTTTGTCATTTGTGTGTGTGCATTCATCCTGATAAGTATATACTGAAATGTGAGACAAGTATTGGTTTTCTTTAAGCAGTTAGAATTCCTTAGAAAGCCTCGAAAGGTCATGGGGGGCACGACGCTTCCCCTATAAACGACACTGAAGAAAGGAAGGAATATTAAATATCAACCACTGGGATAATTATCATCAAAGACGTCTACCATCAGAAAACAAGAGTGCAAGATATCTTTCGTCGATGAGATGGGCCTTCTTTTAGTTCATCCTCAAGACTGACTGTGATCGATGCTTTTAAAGGGTCAAGGATCCAATAATGAAAAAGAAACAACAAAGAAGAAATAATTTATCGTCAATCTTTTGCATCATGCCCAAAATTAATAAGGGTTCTCATCACCATCATTCATTCTGTGAATTGAAAGTTAGTTATTTGAGTTTTCGCATTGTCATTCCATCAGTGAGCAAAATCGACATTCATATATTGCATTTGTCTATATGGCCTCGCAAGCTTTTATCTATCCGTTTGAGCTTCTGACGGGCACTCCATCCCGTAAGCTCCTTTATCTTTCAGTTCGAGCTTCTGACGGGCAATCCACCCCGTAAACTCTCTTATCTTTCTGTTCGAGCCTCTGACGGGTAATCCACCCCGCGAGCTCATTTATCTTTCTGTCCGAGTTTGACGAGCAATCCAACCCGTAAGCTCTTTTATCTATCTGTTTGAGCTTCTGACGGGCAATCCACCCCGTAAGCTCTTTTATCTTTCAGTTCGAGCTTTTGACGGGCAATCCACCCCGTAAGCTCTTTTATCATTCTGTTTAAGCTTCTGACGGGCAATCCACCCCGTAAGCCCTTTTATCTATCCGTTTGAGATTCTGACGGGCAATCCACCTCGTAAGCTCTCTTATCTATCTGTTTGAGCTTCTGACGGGAAATCCACCCCGTAAGCTCTTTTATCTTTCAATTCGAGCTTTTGACGGGCAATCCACCCCGTAAGCTCTTTTATCATTCTGTTTAAGCTTCTGACGGGCAATCCACCCCATAAGCTCTTTTATCTATCCGTTTGAGCTTCTGACGGGCAATCCACCCCGTAAGCTCTTTTATCATTATGTTTAATCTTCTGACGGGCAATCCACCCCGTAAGCTCTTTTATCTATCCGTTTGAGTTTCTGACGGGAAATCCACCCCGTAAGCTCTTTTATCTTTCAGTTCGAGTTTCTGACGGGCAATCCACCTCGTAAGCTCTCTTATCTTTCAGTTCGAGTTTCAGACGGGCAATCCACCCTGTAGGGTCATTTATCTTTCTGCTCAAACTTTGACGGGTAATCCACCCTATAGTCTCTTTTATCTTTCAGTTCGAGCTTCTGACGAGCAATCCACCCCGTAAGCTCTTTTATCTTTCAGTTCGAGTTTCTGACGGGCAATCCACCCCATAAGCTCTCTTATCTTTCAGTTCAAGTTTCTGACGTGCAATCCACCCTGTAACCACTCTTATCTTTCAGTTCGAGTTTCAGACGGGCAATCCACCCCGTAGGCTCATTTATCTTTCTGCTCAAGCTTCTGACGGGCAATCCACCGTGTAAGCTCTTTCATCTTTCAGTTCGAGCTTCAGACGGGTAATCCACCCCGTGAGCTCATTTATCTTTCTGTTCGAGTCTGATGGGCAATCCAACCTGTAAGCTCTTTTATCTTTATGCTCGAGTTTCAAACGGGCAATCCACCCCGTAAGCTCTTTATTGTTAATTTTTAAGCTCGGCAGGCAATCCACCCTGCAAGATTTTTATGTGTGTACCTCGTTGGGTAATCCAACCCGCTGGTTCATTACAGGAAATCACTTTTTAGTCACAGGTCTTTTCTGTTTGTCAGTGTACCCCAAACAAAATTGGAGTTCATGTCTTTACTCATTTCTTATAGCGATAATATGTTAACTACGGTTACACATTTTATCTAATAAGAAAAAAGTAAAGAGGGGCAGCTGTGAACACCTAATTTTGTCCGGGTATATTTTTATCCTTTTAATAATAATAATAAATAAATAAAAACGCCAAGAAAAAAATAATTTGTTTGTTATTGGCCATTTTGTTTTGTTACAAGATTATTTTTGATCCATCATCTAGCCTACTTCATTTTGATTCAATAGTTAACTTTTGATAATAAACCCAACAGTTGAAGAAATGTCTGTTTTCTTGGTTATTTTAAAGAAAAGTTAAACTTTTGAAAAAAAAAGAAAATAAAAAAAGAAAAAGAAAAAGAAACGTCTGAGTCCCTTCCCTGCAACATCTACCCTCTACTGTTGGTCTTTCTCCTCCAGCTTCCATCTTTAACCAACATGTACCCAAGCCACTTTTGAATATAACAAAAATCAGAACTCAGATGGGGGCTGCTCAAGGAGGCCAGTGCAACTGTCAGTATGGTAACCTCTACAACACTCAAGTTTGCAAGGTCCCAATGACATTGAGAAGAGTTCATCTTCTTCTATAAATAGGACCCAACATAAACAACAAAAGGGGGGGGGGGGGGGGGGATCTCCGAAAATCAAAAACAAAAAGAAAATGTTTACTCTCTCCATGTCTTATTTTTACTTTAGAGCCTTAGCACCATAACCTCCAATATCATCACCTCCAAGACCTTTTCTTCTTCATTCTAACCCCTGTTTTCTTTTTCTTCTCAAGTAAAATCAGAAAACCCAAAAAAAAATATATATAACTAAATACCAGAAAAAAAGCAACATACCCTCTTCCTTGGCCACCACCACCAATCATCTCCGCCGTTGCCTCCTCCGCCGCTCCTGACCCAGCCTCCAGATCCGGTCAACACCACGAGCTGCTGCTTGCTCGGATCGTCCCTCCACCAGATCCGGGAGACTACCGCAACCACCGCCGCTGGGAGGTGCAGACCCGCGCTTCTGGTATGTCTTCCACCGCGGACGCCGCCTTCACCGCGAGCACCACCCATCTGCGCGACCACCGTGCGAACGGCTCGCCTATCCAGACCACGCCCCGTCGCGCATCGCCAGTCCGGCCGTCATCGATCTGCCGTCTCCACCGCCGTCCGTCCTCTACGTTCAAACCTCCTCTCTTGGCTCCATTTTTTGGTAACGTTAGGAAGCTTGAAGCTTCCTCTGTGGGTTGTACCTTTTATTTTGCCTTTATTATGTGTATTGTTATTACTATGTTAATGGGTTTCTCATGGCTGGGGCTGGGCTAATGCTGACATTATGTTTGGGTCTGTTAGTTTAGTTTGGCCTAAGCTATTTCAAGGTAAAAAAAATATGAAAACCTTTTTGTCAAAAAATTAATTAAGTTCCTTGTTTGAAATAAATTTAAAAAAAACCTTTCCAAAAAAAACCAATCAAGTTTTTAAAAGAACTACGTGGCTTTGAGTTTCCCATCGCACCCGGGAATACGTAGGAGCAAGATAAATCATCTTGTCGGGCCGAAACTAAATTTTCCTTTTTTTCTCTCTTTATGTTAAAATAATTAATCAAAAATTAAACTTTTCCATTTTTAGGGATGCTCTATGGATACGGTGCCATGTTCAGTCTCTTAGATTTGAGGTTGCCCTATGGACTCATGTGCCATGTTCAACCTCATTTAATTTTTATAAACAATAAATTTAAAAATATAAAAACTAATAAAAATCTAAAATATTTAAAATTAAAAATAACACTTTCTTGTAAATAATTTTTTTGGGTAAAATAAATATTTAAAAGGTTATTAAAATGATTTTTGCACAATTAACTTAAGGTACCGTTTTTTAAACGGGCGATGTGGGGTGCTAACACGTTCCCTACTTGTAACCGACTCCCGGACTCGTCTCTATCCTTTTTTTTAGACCGGTTTACCTTTAAATAATCGGGTTTTCTAAAATTTTCCCGATAAAAATTTTAATGGCGACTCTTCTGACTTTTCATTCCTTTTCGCGGCTCCCAGATTGGACGGTCGCGACAGTGATTTTTCTAACCCTTATCTTTTACAATTTTTTGTTATACTAACTGTGGGGTTTTGAATCTGAGTTTGTTAACTCTTCTAAAACCTTTTCCTTTTTGTGTGTTGTTTCTTTTGTTTTTCTCGTAAAAGGTTTGAGAAAAGGCTTTTTCTAAAAACTATTAAGAAAAACAATTCAACCACCCCTTCTTGTGTTTCCCCGTGTCAACTTCAGTTGGTATCAGGGCTCAGCCTCGAAAGGGCAAGCATCTAACAAGTGCTGAGGGAGTACGATCCAACAAGCATGGATACAGAAGGAAAAGCAATCAACAGACCTCCTCTCTTTGATGGTAGTGATTATGACTACTGGAAAAAGAGAATGATGGCTTTTCTTGATCACAAAATGTAGACATCTGGGAGCTGACACTACAAAAAAAAGGTCATTTAGCGACCGAAAATAGTGACCAAATTTTTTGGTTGCTTTTTGCGACCGAAATAGCGGCCGATTGTAGGATCTACATGAAACACTGATTAGAGTTGATACTGCGACCGAAATAGCGATCGAAATAGAGCGTAGCAGAGATATCGGTCGCTATGTCGGTCGCTAAATAAAGGAAAGTAAAAGTCAGAAATTTATGAATTTTTAGCGACCGAAATGGCGACCGATTTAAATGCAAAGGTTAAACTTTATTTTATATTAGCGACCGATTTAAAAATCCGTCACTAAATTTATGAATTCATATTTCAAACTTTATTTATATTTGCGATCGATATTAATTCGGTCGCTAAACTGCACGTAAAATAAATAAAATAGCGCGTGTTAGCGACCGAAATTTAAATCGGTCGCTAAAATTATAAATTCAAATTTCAAACTAACCATATTAGCGACCGAATTAGCGACTGATTTAATTCGGTCGCTAAAACTGAAATCCCTAAATTCGACAGAACCACCTTTCTTCCTCATTTTACTCGAATCTCTCTCTCTCTCTCACTATTTCTCTCTTCCTAGCCGCGCGCTCCGGTCACCACAAGACACCTCCTGTCACCACCGTCATCCCCTCTGCTCAGGTAAGCTCTCCTCTACTCCATCTCTCTCTCTCTGTCTCTGTTTCTCTCGCATCTCTCTCTGTCTCACTCTGTTTCTCTCTCTCTATCTGTTTCTAAGGTCTCTCTCATCCTCCTCTGGCCACCACCACCTCTGTCGTCGTGCGGCCACCACCCCCAACAAACTCCTCTCTCAGTTCTTACTCATCTCAGGTAATGATCGATCATAATCTCTTCTTCTTTGTGAGCTTTATCTTTTTGTAATCTTCAAGCATGAATCATCACACCCACCATGTGTGTGCAATTCTCATCACACCATTCACAACACAACTAGGCTAGCCTAGCTAGCTTTGTACATTTTGCTCATGTATTCCCATGAGCAGGTGTTATACATTTTGTTTTGTCTGGATATATATCATTGTTTCTGAACTAGAGTAGTTAGCATTGAATTCAACTATGGCAGGGTCTAATAATATTACCAGTTTGTTTGTGTTAAGCATTTGATAGTTGATAAAAACCCACAATAAGATTGGTAAAATAATTTCTAGTAAGCTAAATGGCCCATCACCATTTCTCAATGTCATGAAAATTAAACAAAATATTTTCCATTAATTTCTTTTAACAAGCTTTACAACCAGTAACGCGTGACAATCCCACAGATCATGCTTGTGGAAATAGAAAATGTTATCAAATGAAAATGATAGCTCAGGCCTCAGATAATTCAAACGATTGGAAAGAATCCACAAGAATTTCTGATCACCAAAATTTATTGTATTAAAAATAGAATTTAATTTTGATAGATTTTTTTTTTTGAAAGGATATTTTATTGTTGCAAAGGTTTTGTTAAAATTCGCAAAAAAATTAATGTGGCTTTAACGGTTGGAAGTAGGCGAATTATCTGAGATAAATATCAAATTTATTAAGTCGGGTGGTTTTCACCATTTAACAGTTGAAAATGACCCAGAATAAGATTGGTAAAATAATTTCTAATTGCCGAATGGCCCATCACCATTCTCAATGGCTCAATGCCATGAAAATGAAACAAATTGAGAAACAATAATCTGTGTGTTGTTTTATTATATAATAAGTGAACCTGTTACCAGAGTATTGACTGCATATAAACTTTATGAGTGTTGATCCCTTTGCTAGATATGAGACACCAACCACGTAGCCTGATTCACACCCATGACACAATACTCTACTTAACAAGAACCATCATTCATAGAAAATTTTGAATTCTGTTAGTTTTTCAAAAATATCTGGGTGGATCCCATCGGATCATAGATTTGATTTGATATCAGGAAAGATGCTTGAGCGTGAGAGTGTGGGAATAACAGGTTTTTTTTGGGAAGTAAGGGATTACTTAAGAAAAAAAGGAATCACTTGATTCTAATAGATAACACTCGTACCAAGTTGCAAGTTGTTCTAAATTTGTAACCGTATATTATTGATTCTATTTTAAATTAATTTATGTGTTTCTAGTCTTATAAATAGTTGTACTGGATTTTGTATATATAGAATAGTGATTTGATTTGAAATGTAATGTATTATGTGAATTATCGTGTTGTTTGGTAGTGGAGAGCTGAGCTCAATAGGATATGATCTTGTCTGATTGTATGCTGATAATTTAATGTTTATGCATGTGTTTGTCAATATGTGTTGTTTGTTAGTGGAGAGCGGAGCTCAATATGATGTGATCCTGTCCGAAAGGCGGGATGCTGGTTGTGTACTGATAATTTAGAAATTATGCATGTGTTTGACAATTAACTGCTACTTGTTAGTGGAAAGCGGAGCTCAATAGGATGTTTGTTACAATATTTAATCTAAGTTTGTATTGATTTATGGTACAATTTATATAAGCTCAACAATGTTGCAATATTTATAGGTTAATGGTTTTATTTTCTGTTAGAGTTAATAATTAATTTACGAAAGCCTTAGTTTCCTATTTGAGATTCAATATTAATGAGCATGCGTAACTTATCAAGGTATGCATGCTCATTGTATTGAATCTTGAATTATCCAAGTGGGACAGTTTGGGAAAAAACCTTTTTCACACTCGTACAATAGTCATTTCAATGTTCAAATGCCTTATATACTTGTTGAAATCTCGGTCTGATGCATTTCCTTTTGTTCTCCTGGTACATACTTGATCGCGGTGATTCTCACCGTGCTCGAGTCGTGTACTTGGAGACCGATGGGAAATGCTGCCAAAATTTTGTCAAGTATAAGGTATATGAATATGGGAATAACTATTATTAGCCGAGTGTGGCAAAGGTTTCTTCTCGAATGGGATAGGTTCATACCTTGTCATAAGAACGAGATTGATAGAGTTATTGGAATGTACCGTAATATACAAGTGTTATTGTAGGATTGGTCAGGCTATTTAATTGCCAGCAATGGATATTCCGGAGAATCGGAAATGGATGTATCGTAGGTGGGATCGGAATAAACGTCTTAGGGAAGAGTATAGAGTTGGAGTGGGTGAGTTTATAGAATTCGTTGTTAGCCAGGAGAGATTTATACGGCTGGGCGGTGATCAATTGAGGTGTCCTTGCAAAAGATGCAAGTGTCAACCTTTCAAAAGCGTGGATGGAGTTGTAACCGATCTTTATGAGAAGGGCTTCATGCTTGATTACTATTGGTGGAGTAACCATGGTGAGACGTTGCCTGACTTAAACCCGATTGTGTTTGAAGGTTCGTACTATGGAAGTGGTGACCGGAGGGAAGAATTGAATCCATACGAGCAGATGATAATGGATCATGCTGGACCATCGGTTGGTGTTGTACTAGAAGAAGATGGGGGAGAAGATGGTGGAATGGGTTCCCAATACATAGAGGAGAATCCGAATCCCGGAGCTCAAAGATTCTATGATATGCTGAGTGCTGTACGATCTCCATTGTGGGAAGGATGTCGGGAGTACACGGAGTTATCGATGTGCATGGAATGGTTGAGTATCAAATCTTACTACAATATGCAAGAAGGCTGTTTTAATCGCCTCACAAGGTCAGTGTCCAAGGCGTTGCCAGAAGACAATCGGATGCCTACTGGTTTTTATCATGCTAAGAAGTCTGTGGAAATTTTGGGTCTCGGGTGTTTGAAAATTGATTGTTGCCCGAATGGATGTATGTTGTACTATAAGGATGATTCAGCAGAAAGCATAACATGTTGTCGATTTTGTGGTGCGGATCGGTATAAGACAACCACTAGGATAGGCATGGAGAAGAAGAGGTCGCTAAAAAAGATGTGGTACTTTCCGCTCGTGCTAAGACTTATAAGATTGTACTCTTCGATGGCCACTGCAGCTCACATGAGGTGGCATAGTGAGCATGAGAGGGAGCAAGATGTCTTGTGTCATCCATCTGATGGAGAAGCTTGGAAGCATTTTGATAGGGTTCATATGGCATTTTCGCAGGACCCTCGCAATGTCCGATTGGGGTTATCTACTGATGGATTTAATCCTTTTGGGCAGTCTGGAAATGCATACTCTTGTTGGCCGGTTATCCTGACTCCGTACAATCTTCCCCCGGGGATGTGCATGAAGCGGGAGTTTATGTTCCTAACAGTCATAATTCCGGGTACGTCTAATCCAAAAGGTAAGATTGATGTGTACTTGCAGCCGCTGATTGATGAGTTGACAATGCTGTGGAATGATGGTGTGTTGACATATGACGTATCTTTGAGGCAGAATTTCATCATGAAAGCAGTTTTGATGTGGATGATCAACGACTTTCCTGCTTTTGGGATGATGTCGGGTTGGATGACCGCGGGGAAGCTTGGATGCCTGATATGCAGTATGGAGCGATCGAAGGCATTCACGCTTAAAAACAGTCGAAAGATCTCATATTTTGATTGTCATCGTCAATTCCTTCCGGAAGATCATCCTTATAGTCGGAACAAGAATGCATTCAAGAAGCGTTGTGTAGAGACAACACCGCCTCCACCACGTTTGACTGGTCCTAATGTATAGTGCAGAGTACAGTCCTTACCGCTCGTCCATGAAACCCAAGGAGAACATATTCCTGATTATGGCGTCAACCATAATTGGACAAAACAAAGTATATTTTGGAGGTTGCCGTATTGGAGGACGCAGCTACTCCGTTACAACATTGATGTCATGCATACTGAGAGGAATGTGTTTTTGAATGTGTTTGACACTGTGATGGACATCAAGGGGAGGACAAAGGATACAAATAAAGCCCGATTGGATCTGGCTGAAATTTGTAATCGGAAGGAGCTTGAGTTGCAGGACGGTGGTCGTGGCAGACTTATCAAACCGAAGGCAAGTTATACACTAAGCAAAACACAGAAAGTGGCCGTCTGTAAGTGGGTTAAATAACTAAAGTTACCAGATGGGTATGCTTCCAATCTGGGTAGATGTGTTGACATTAAGGAAGCAAAGTTACATGGAATGAAGAGTCATGATTGCCACGTGTTCATGCAACGGTTGCTTCCAATTGTGTTCGACGCATTACCGAAGCAAATTTGGCACCCACTTGTTGAGCTTAGCCACTTTTTCAGGGAGCTTACATCGACAACACTAAATGTGAATCAATTAAAGGATATGGAAGTCAAGATACCCGTTTTGTTATGTAAGCTGGAGCAAATCTTCCCACCGAGTTTCTCTGATTCCATAGAACACCTGCCAGTTCATCTACCTTACGAAGCAAGAGTTGGTGGCCCAGTCCAATACCGCTGGATGTATCCATTTGAGAGGTAAACAACATCAACTATTTTACTTAATACATATGAAATTTACGAACACGAGAGCGTAGTTTAGCTTTCCCTAAAACTAGTAATTATTTGTATGTATCCCTCTTTAATAGGTTCCTACACTCCCTTAAACACAAAGTCAAGAACAAGGAACGAGTGGAGGGTTCCATTTGTGAAGCGTACTTAGTAGAGGAGACTTCCACTTTTGCCTCTTATTTCTATTTGGACGAAGTTAACACGAGAAGGACAAGGATGCCTAGAAACGTTGATTTGGGCGAAGGAAGTTCAACTAGTCCTCCTATATCAATATTCAACTATCCGGGCAGATTTAGTGGCAAATCAAAAGGATATTTCTTGGAGCAGCGTGACATTAATGTTGCTCATCTGTATATCCTTCAAAATTGTGAAGAGGTGGCACTATATTTAGAGTAAGTTTCTACAATGTCTTTTATAAGTTCAATTGACATGTATGATTATTAATCGTCCTGCTTTTAATCTCCCATATGTAGGATATACTGCAATTTTCTAAGGGATCTCCAACCTGACATTTCAAACGATTAGGTTGATCGAGAAATTACTTCTCACTTTGCTACGTGGTTCAGTAAATATGTAGGTTAAGCATCTTCATTTGTTGAAATACATTTTATCTCCTTAAATATATAGCATGTATAAGAATAATATAATATTTGATTTTTTAGGTACTTGACCCAGAAAACAATGTTCAAAATCCATTGTTGACAAATTTGGCATGGGGGCCTAACGGATGGGTTACATCATGGAATACTTATATTGTAAATGGATATAAATTTAACACAAAAACATGGAATGAAGGAATGCAGACGTGTAACTATGGTGTTTGTGTGTGAGCCACTGATGGCAATGTAGAGGATGATTTCTATGGGGTTCTAACTGATATCCTTGAACTCGATTATACCGGTTTCCCCGTGATGAAGTTAGTTATCTTCAAGTGTGATTGGTTTGATCCTACTCTTGACGTAGGGACAAAAATAGATAAAAAAATATGGTATTGTTCAAGTTAGGCTGTCTCGAAGGTATAATAAGGCGTACGACCCTTTCATTTTTTCACAACAGGCAGAGCAGGTTTATTACTCGCCATATCCCGAAGGACATCATGGCTGGTTGGGTGTTATTAAGATAAAGGCTCGCAGTATAATTACTAATAATGTAATCAACCAGCCTGAAAAAGATGCTCCGTACCAAGATGATGAGTTTTCAAGACCTCACGTACCATTGCAAATTACGTCGGATATTATTGTTAATTCTCTGGCGGACATTTTCGGAAATGGGGAAGAAGTTGAAAGAGAGTTAATGGATCAATCCGAGTTGGATGCATCTAGCGAAGGTACATTCCGATCAAGTGATACTGATGAGAGTGAGGGTGAATTTAGTGACGGAGATTCTACTTAGGTAATTTATTTATGTCATAATTCATTGTGTAAATATCATTCTACTTAGGTAATTTATTTTTGTATTATTTACACTGTTGTGTAATCATCTTTTCATTTTTTTCACAGATGGCAGATTCCTCTAGAGGTAGAGGTCGTTGTGGAGGTCGTGCTGCGAGAGTCCCTTCGCCAGCCGACCCACAGCCTTCAGATCGAGACCACCCTACCAGTACCTCTGTGGACGGGACACCTCAGGGTGATGGAGTTGCACCCCCTACCCAGCCTCATGTGGTCGGGACACAGGTTGCACCCTCATCATCCACACCTACGACAGGAACATCATCATCATCGGGACAGGAGAGTCGTGGTCCATCCGATAGGAGGATTCTTCTTATCCCCAGGGGGGATAACGAGTAAGCTAATTTAATTTTTTAATATATATATATATATATATATAAAGTATCGTTAATTTATATTTACTTGTTTTTTTTAATTTATTTATAACATTTATTAATGCTCTAATTTTGCTGCAGCTTTCTGCCCGCGAAGGGCCCTTCTGATTCGATATCGAAGGTCCTGTGACGCAAGTTTGATGGTCCATGGCCTACATGGAAGGCCATCCCAGGGGGCCATAGGGATCAGTTGTTTAAAGAGTTTAAGGTAACAATTTATTAAGTTATTTAAATTAAATTTACATTATATATATATATATATATATATATATATATATATATATATATACATATACACACACACGAATTTCCTAACAACTGTAAGTTGCAGAAAGAGTATAGCTGGGACGTAACTTTATAGGCTCTCATCAGGGACATATTTGAGCATAAAGGGTCACTGGTCATGAAGAATCTGACGAACAAGCTGAGGAAGGGTAAGAATAAGGGGAAGTGGGTGGATCCTGAGATCAGGAGGCAGCTGGACCAGTACTGGGCTACTGAGAAGTTCCCGGAGATCCAGGACACAGCTCGGCGTAATCGAGCTTCTGATGGTGGCGCATGTCTTTGGGGGACCAATGGGTCTAAATCAGCCGTCGCCCACTACGACGAGCTGGTAATACATTAAACTTTTGACTTAATATACTATTTAATTAATTAGTTTTCATTTTTAATTATTCTTATGAATTTAAGATTATATTTTTCTGTACAGAAAGCACAGAAACAGCGGGCCCCCACTGCTATGGAGTTGGTGGAAAGGACGAAGAAGTTGAAGTCGGGGACATGGGTCAACGACAAGGCCCATAACTATGCTGTAAGAAAAAAAATAATTTAGTATTTACTTGTAATTTATTATAAATGATTTGTTAATATTGGATATAATTTTAACTAAATCTCTTCAACTATACTTTGTAGGTGGGCTTCCACGAGAAGAAGGACGATGCCATATCATGTGCCTCACAATCACAAGATGAGGCTTTGACTGGTGATGGGCCCAGCTCTCCTATCTCCGTCAACGATAATGCCATTTATTTGGAGGTCGTCGGGGGTATTAATAAAAAGGGCCACATGTATGGCCTCGGACACCTGGGAGACGAGTTTATCGCTACATCATCCGGCATGCCTGCTCCTTCCTACGCCGATACCGTCCCTCAGGAGCAGTTCAACCAAATGCAGGACACCATCACGCAGATGAACGCTGAGCTTTGGGAGAAGAGCGAGAGAGAGCAGCAGATGGCGAACCAGATTGCACAGTTGACTCAGGCACACCAGCAGTTGATGCAGACGAGCATCGAGCAGGGCCAGACACTGCGGCTGGTGTTGGAACAGATGAGGATCCACACTCCAGTTGCTCAGGGTGATGCTCTGACGGTTGTACCGCCTACTGCCGCTCCTCCAGCCTCCACCGCTACTCATCGATGTCTGCGGCAGAGGACGATCAGCTAGCAGACGTCGGTGGTACGGACGCTGAGGATGAGTGGATTCCTCCACCTCCCCCTCATCATGACTAATTTTTTTTCTTCATATTTTTGACTTTAAACGATTCTTGTACGACACTTTGGATTTTTTTTATATATATTTATTATTTCTTATGATTGTATATTTCATTAGTAATTTGGTGTGTTTTATTAGTAATTTTGCTAACGTTTAAAGAAAAACAGAAAAAAATTATTTTAAAAAGTAAATTTTTAAAAAAATTAATAATAACCAGTTTAGCGACCGAATTAGAAACCAATAATTCGGTCTCTAAACTTTATTTAACATTAACAGATGTGGTATGGCGACCGAAAATCCGTCGCTAATATAAGTTAATAGTAACCAAAATTAGTGACCGAAATAGCAACCGATTATCGGTCGCTAAAAATGGTTACCTAAACAATGCGATCAATCAAATAGCGACCGTTTTTTTTATTATTTAGAGACTGAAATTACGGTCGCCATTTAGCGACCGAATTAATATTTTGGTCGCTAAAAGCTTAGCGACCAGATATTCAGCCACCACCATTAATCAGTCGCTAATTCGGTCGCTAAATTAAATTGCGACCGATTTACATAGTTTAGCGACCGAATATGCCGGTCGCTAAACAGTTGTTTTTTTGTAGTGTGATTGAAACTGGCTACACTGATCCAAGAGGTGATGCTGAAGCTGTTATTCCTAGAGCTTAATGGACTCAAGAGCAGAAAACTCAACATCAACTCAATCTGAAAGCTAAGCATTATTTGATGTGTGCTATCACCAGATCTGAGCATAATAAAGTCCATAGTTGTAACACTGCTAAGGAAATATGGGATATTCTTGCCCTAGTCCATGAAGGGTCATCCCAAGTTAAGGAGTCAATGATAAGCATGTTGGTTCATCGGTATGAATTATTTAAAATGGTTGAACATGGAACTATAGATCAAATGTTTGGAAGATTCCAAACTATCACCAACAGTCTTAGATTTCTTGGAAAAACCTATGAGAATAGAGATCATGTCCGAAAAATTTTGAGGAGCTTACATAAACAGTGGAGACCTAAGGTCACTGCTATTCAGGAAGCAAAGAACATCAATACTCTCACTTTGGAGGAACTTCTTGGATCTTTAAAAGTTCATGAGCTTAAGCTCAATGAAGAAGAAAGTTCTAGAAAAGGAAAATCTATTGCCCTAAAGGCAAAGAAGGCTAGCTCTTCCAAATTTCTTAAAGCTGAGGAATCCTTTGATGATGCAGACCCTTCTGACAGTGAGGAAGCATCTGATGAGGATGAACTATCTTTCATCTCCAGAAAGATTCAACATATGTGGAGAAAGAAAGGTGGTTTCAGAAGGAAGCAGTTCAACAAAAAGTTCATCAAGGAGAAATCAGACTCTAAGGTAAAAGGTCCACCTTTGTGCTTCGAGTGTAAAAAGCCTGGTCATTTCAAAGCTGACTGCCCAGATCTGAAGGAAAAAAAGAAGTTCTTCAAAAAGAAGAATGTCTTGATGCCAACTTGGGAGGATATGGATCTATCTTCATCTGATGAAGAAAATGAAGCAGAGGAAGAGGAAAATATCTGTCTAATGGCTGATACATTATCAGGAAGTGAATACACTGAGGCTGAGGTAATGGATTCTAACCTTTCCATTCTTCAAGATGCATTTGATGAATTATTGCACAACTCATCAATTCTGTCTCATGAATATAGAAGTCTCAAAAAGAATTTTTCAAAACTATCTAAAGAATTTGATAGGGTTTGCATGGAGAAAATAAGTCTTGTAAATGAAAATGACAAACTAAAATCAGAGAATGTCAGTCTAACTGACAAACTAAAGTGTGAGACAACTATTTCTTGTGAAGTTACAAAACTGAAACAAGATGTAACATACCTGACAGACACTCTGTCTAAATTTGTAGGTGGCTCAGATAAACTAAGTTTAATTTTAAGGTACTCTAGGTGTCCGCATAATAAGTATGGCCTTGGTTATGACAAAGAAAAGCTTGAAGCATCACTACTAGAAATCCATCTTTTTCGGACAGAATTTCAGACGGATTTCGGACGAAAATTGGACCAATTTCGGACGGATAATTCATTTCGGACGGATTTCGGACGGAATGGCACCCGTCTGAAAAAGCCTCATGGGAAATTATAAAATCCGTCCCAAATTCTGTCCGAAAATATTTACGGACGGATTGCAGACGGAATATGAACAACGTGGAAATCCGGATTTTGGTTATTGTTCGGACGGATTTCGGACAGATTTATTTTTGTTTTCCAACGGATTTGGGACGGATGTTGTGATTTTGTTGGTTATTATTCGGACGGATTTCGGACAAATTTATTTTTGTTTTCCAACGGATTTGGGATGGATTTCCCACGGAAGAATGAAAAGTCAGAATCTGTCACGGCCAGGCCGTGATGCCCATCACGCCCGTGACATGTCAACAGAGCCAGACCCCTTCTAGGCAGAATCTGTCACGGCCAGGCCGTGATACCCATCACGGCCGTGACAGACCATTTAGTGAAGCAACGTTCATGGCAGAAGCTGTCACGACCAGGTCGTGATGCCCATCACGGCCGTGACATGTCAACTGAGCCAGACCCCTTCTAGGCAGAATCTGTCACGGCCAGGCCGTGATACCCATCACGGCCGTGACAGACCATTTAGTGAAGCAACATTCAAGGCAGAAGCTGTCACGGCCAGGCCGTGATGTCCATCATGGCCAGGCCGTGATGTCCATCACGGCCGTGACAGATCACTTCACTTACATTACAGTTTCACTATCTATGCGAATTATATGGCACCGATCACTAACATTTTCAGTTTCACATTCAATCACAAAATCATGAATTTGACTATTGTTACAAAATACAGCCTTGGTACCATACAACTTCTAAAAATCAAATACCAATTGCTGCATGCAATCCAAAAGTCATGACTTAAAAACTATCAGAAGATCAAGCCACTGTGAACTGTGAAGGTCATGTAATGTACCAAACAAAAAAAAAAATAAAGTTTCCAGAAGAACTATGTGACCCACTTGAGTACTGCCTTGTCATGTTCTCTCGGTTTGAAAGTTCAGCAGCTGCTCTTGCAGCCATGCTTGCAAGTTCTACAGATTCTGCAGCAGCCTCTGCAGCAGAGGCAACATCTTTGAATTCCATGTTCCTATTCTGCTTACCCATAGGAAACGCACTCCTAATTACAGAACTCGAATCTCTAAAATCCATTTCTTATCTTCCAGTACCTATAAGAAAGAATCCCAAAAATTCAGGCAATAGAAAGAACAAAAGCCCCAAATTCATTTTGCAATTCTCGTCTTCAAAAATTTACCTCAAGGTCTAGTTTCTGGATTAGACACCCCTGATGCCGTTGACTGATTGCCACCGGCCTTTCTAGAGGCACCACTTGCATTCTGCTCATATGAATATGTAGATACATCATCCATCGGTCTAAGTTGTGAGGAAGCACCTATGTTGGGAGGAGCCTTTTCATCATGAACAGATGGAACATGGTCTTGAGAAGATTCTGGATAAGTAGCCTTCTCAATAGTTTCTCAACCAACTAAAATGACCACATTAAATTAGAATAAATCTGAAAAGAAATGAGCTTTAACATGATCCTATCCAACTTCAAGAAGCTAGAGAAACTTGCCAAGCGATTTACACCACAGTCAGGACGTAATTCAACAGCTGCTGAGACAAATATAGAGACAAGCATGTGCATCCAGCATATTTACATAAATGACATACATAGAATACCAATTTAGACATGATGTCAACAATAAAACAGATACAATTCTGCAAGTCAGTACCTAAAATCATTAGGAATGCAAGGTGCCACTAACAAGCTACATGACTAGAGTTGCAGAACATGACAAACGATACTGCAAACAATTACAAGTTCCTTGAATCCCCTCATAAAAACACCAAGCCATCAAACGCTGACACTTAATACAGTTGTGTTGTCAAAACAAGGTTCAGTGACTAAACCAAGAGATAGTATAATAAAACCATGTTCCTAACAAAGAAAGCAAGCAATTTGTACAAGTGGCCACAACAACAACATGAAGAAGGAAACATTTTTATATCATTCATGTAAAGTCCCCACAACAAAAAACACACTTTCACAAATTTGCATTCTTTTCACAGAAGGGTAGCCACAACTGAAACTATCACAAACTAAATTACAATAATAACTAATAACTGCATCTCAGCTATATGACTGCAACACAAATAATTAGCACTGAATTTTATAATTTCATAACATAGAAGCTTCAAAGATAGTTTCATGAAAAGTCAAAGTAGTTATTGGTACCTTGTTCAATCTGCGCAAATGAACATTCAACAGAATGATGAAATTGATTTAGGGAATAACTAATTAATAGTCCCAATTGCACAAAACAAGGTTCGATTTCAAAATTAAACTCTGGATTCAAAAGCTAGGGTTTAGGGTTTTAAAATCAATTTGGGGTTTTTCTGAATCTGAGCAAACACTACAAAAAAAAGGTTATTTAGCGACCGAAAATAGCGACCGAATTTGTTGGTTGCTGTTTGCGACCGAAATGGCGACCGATTGTAGGATCTAAATCAAACACTGATTAGAGTTGATATTGTGACCGAAATAGCGACTGAAATAGAGCGTAGCAGAGTTATCGGTCTCTATTTCGGTCGCAAAATAAAGGAAAGTAAAAGTCATAAATTTATGATTTTTTAGCGACCGAAATGGCGACCGAGTTAAATTCAACGGTTAAAATTAAGTTATCTTTTGTGACCGATATTAAATCGGTCGCTAAACGACGCGTAAAAAATTAAAATAGAGCGTTTTAGCGACCGATTTAGCGACCGAATAATTTGGTCGCTAAAATTATGAATTCGAATTTCAAATTAACCATTTTAGCGACCGAATAATTCGGTCGCTAAAACTAAAATCCCTAAAACTAATATTTTGGTCTCGACGCCCTCACTTTCTCTTCTCTTTCTCTGCTCCTTCTTCCTTCTTCTTCCACTCTTCTTCTTCCTTCTCCCCAACTTCATCTTCTACCTTCTTCCTTCCTTCTTCTCAGTCGCGTGACCACCGCCCTGAGGCCGCCGTTCGGCCACCGCACGGTGAGGGCAGATGACCCGCGACTCGCCACCGCCCTCCTGGCACGCACAGCTACGGTTGTGCCATCCTCTGCCACGGTAAGGTGGTTTGACTTCCATTCCTGGTGGTTTCTCACCTCTCTTTGTTAGTTTAAGTTCCTTCCTTCATCTCCTAGACTTACCTTCAAGTTTTGAGTACATGGGTGTTACAGGAACACTTTATCACCGCCGGCTTGGGCCGTGTCTGTCGCCGTCCGCCGCCGCGAGGAGCCCCACAACACCACCCCAACTTCTTCTTCTTCCTTGGGTGAGTCAAAACCCTCTCTTGTGTCTCAGATTCAAAACCCCCAAATTGATTTTGAAACCCTAACCCTAACCCTTTGATTTCAGATTTTAATCTTAAAATTAAAGCTTGCTTTATGAAATTGGGACTGTGAAACTGGTTTTATTGTCCTATGAATTCTAGTTCTATGTGAATCAACTTGTTAGATTGAACATAATCTGTTTGAGAAAATGCTTGAATCAATTGCTCAATGTGTTATTGAATTTTATTTGTTGTATGAGATGTAAATTGGTTTTGAACTCCAGCATGTTGATTTTAGATTTTTGTATGATAAAAATGGTTGAACTCTTGTTAATGGGTATAAGCATGCAAGTATCTTTGAACTTTTGGTTATATGTGGTTTCAAGATATGTAACAATTGAATAATATTGGTTGAGTTTGAGTTTGAGTTTGCATTGAAATATCATATAGTGTGATTGCTATGTGTGAAATGCAGAAATTAAAATGAATTGGATTCAGTTGGGTATCTAATGGTGTTGTTGTTTCTCCAGCTTTTGAAGCGTATGATCAAGGTTTGTTATGTTTGTCAAGATAATATTTGTGCTTTAGGGAACATCATTTTTTGGAATTATATCATGTATATTATTTTCTTATTCGCAGGGTATGATGTATTTCTGGGTAATTTTTGTGGTTTGGTTTCTAGCGAACATGTCAACAAGAACATCTCTTCACATGAGTAAGTCCACAAAGCATATCTCTTAGACTTTGTGTGGAAACTTTTAGAAAGAATGAAATGTAAAGAAAAGGGAAGAAATGAATCCTACCCATTTCTTTTAGACTTTGTATGATATGCTTTCTCTTTCTCTTATTGATAAGACAACTTGATAGAAAAGGATTATAGCCTACAAGGTTGTTGAAGATTTTGAAGATTGTGAATTTGTGGATACATTTTATATCCAATTTTCCATTCAATCATCTGTGTTTCATTATATTCTAGTATAAGGGAAGCATTATATTTTTGTCTCATTATATTCTTATGCAGAGTTGGGAAGACAATTACTTTTTAAGGGACAATGGAGGCGATGAACTCCACAAAGGTCTAAAAGTTGGATTCAAACGGTTCCTTGGTGAACTCCACAAAGATCCCCATAATTTGGTGTTTTGCTGGATGTAAAGGTTCAAAGGGCTTTTTCTCTTTTGCTGCAATTATCCCTAATAAGCTTTTAGGCACTAAATTGCCAATAGTTGGGCGGTGGATTGGTTTTAGATATTAGGTGCTGAGGAATTCTTTTTGGTCGACGATTAGTTAGTATATCAACCATTATTGTCTTCCCCGACTTTGGTTGAATCTCTACCTTATCCCTCTTGTATTTGGTTCTTTTGTTTGAATTTAGAGTACCCATTATACTCTTTCAATACACTTTAGCTTATAAAAAAAAATTATATTTGGTTTGTTATATGTTTTTTAAAGAAATCGGTCACTAAATTGGTCCCTAGAACAAGTTTTGGGGACACATTTAGTGACTATTTTTTTTAATTTGGTGGCCAATTTAGCGACCGAATTTTCGGTCGCTAAAATTGGTCACAGCTGGTTTTAGGAGACCAATTTAGTGACCGATTTTTATAAATTAGCAACCGAATTATTCGGTCGCTAATAGCGACCGATTACAAATTCGGTCGCTAAATGATTTAGCGACCAGGGTTTTAGCTACCATCATTATTCGGTCGCTAATTCGGTCGTTAACCTATTTAGCGACCAAATTTTGATGAATAGCAACCGATTTCTTCGGTCGCTAAACACCCTTTTTTTTGTAGTGAAAATAGATGAGATTTCACTTACCCCAGGAGAAGGGAAGAGGTACTGTGACGACGACCCAAGGTGGTGATGACGGCGGACGACCCGAGACAGCGGCAGAGCTCCATTTTCGCGCTGCTACAACAGTTCAGGAAGAAATCAAATGACCCTACGTGAGGCTCCCTACCAGGCGCGATGGTCGGACGGCTCGCGAACGGCCTTGGACAGCACCGGAAGGCTAACCCGTGACGGAGGCGCGACGTGAACAAGAGGAGCGAAACAAAGCAGAACGCGAGTCGTCTTCTCCGCTACCAGGTGCAACCAGACGGACGTTGGCATCCCTAGTGGCGGCGCGAACCAGACAGGAAGGAAGAGGGAGGAGCTGAGTTTGGGGGGAGAAGAAGTGGGGAAGAAGAAGAAGGGAGAAAGAAGGAGAAGCAGAGAAATAAAAGAGAAAGTGAGGGAGAGGCGTCGAGAGAGAGAGAGAGAGAGAGAGAAATGAGAAAGTTAGGTTTTTAAGTTAATTATTTAGTAATAGGTACAAAATGAGTGATAAATATTAAGTCTAAAATAATCATGTTTTTACTTTTTTTGGAATCTAAAAATAAAGATTGATAAATATATGATTTCGAAATTCAAATTAGAGTAAAGATTAATCGTTGAACTGATCAACTAAGAAAATACTCAGTCCAAAATTTAATCTCCGATAAATGTCAAACCAGTTTATTTTCAACTCTAAGATTAAATAGAATGAAAATATGAAAATGCTTTTCTCTTAATCTTATTATTTAAAATATTTTTCTGTACTGGTAATAATAGTGACAATAATGTAACTTATTCTCTAGTAAGCGTGCATTCACTGAAATAAGTCAGTGCTAACGCACCCAATAAAATAATTTGAAGAGAGTAATTTAATTACTCAAACTAAGCCACATAACAAAATTAACATAAACATCCATTCTAATTTGTTCTAAACACTTAATCTTATTACCAAACAAGGTTATTTTCAAAGAAAATCATGTTTGGAGCTTACGCTTAGGTCCTAACAAGTCGATTTGGGTTCTATTAGGATCAAACAAGTCCATTTAGGCTTCATTAGGACCATAGAAGTTCAATTGGGCCGATCGGGGCAATTGGCCCAATTAGGTCCTAACAAGTCAATTTGGGCTCTATTAGGATCAAACCAGTCCATTTGGGCTCCATTAGGACCAAAGAAGTACAAATTGACCTAGTTAGGTACTAAATGATCTAAAAAGTCCATTTGGGCTCTATTAGGATCAGACAAGTCCATTTAGGCTCCATTAGGACCAAAGAAGTACAATTGGGCCGATCGGGGCAATTGTCCAAATTAGGTCCTAACAAGTCGATTTGGGCTCTATTAGGATCAAACAAGTCCGTTTGGGATCCATTATGCCCGAAAAAGTAAAAATTGGCCTAGTTAGGTCCTATATGACCTAAACAGTCCATTTTGGCTCTATTAGGATCAAACAAGTCCATTTGGGCTCCATTAGGACGAAAGAAGTACAAATTGGCCCAGTTAGGTCGTATATGACCTAAAAAGTCCATTTGGGCACTATTAGGATCAAACAAGTCCATTTGGGATCCATTAGGACCAAAGAAGTACAATTGGACCGTACGGGGCAATTGGCCCAATTAGGTCCTACCAAGTCGATTTGGACTCTATTAGGATCGAACAAGTCCATTGGGGCTCCTTTATGCCCGAAAAAGTACAAATTGGCCTAGTTAGGTCGTATATGACCTAAACAGTCCATTTGGGTTCTATTAGGATCAAACAAGTCCATTTGGGCTGCTTTAGGACCAAAGAAGTACAAATTGGCCCAGTTAGGTCCTATATGACCTAAAAAGTCCATTTTGGCTCTATTTGGATCAAACAAGTCTATTTGGGCTCCATTAGGACCAAAAAAGTATAATTGGACCGTACGGGGCAATTGGCCCAATTAGGACTTAACAAGTCGATTTGGGCTCTATTAGGATCAAACAAATTCATTGGGGCTCCATTATGCCTGAAAAAGTAAATTTTCGGATGAAGATAGGGCTTGAAAAATGAAGAAAATGAGCCAAACAGAGCCCATCATGACCTAGCCGTGATGACCATCACGGCCATGATCAAGCAGAGCAGAAGGCAAAAGTCAGAAGCTGTCACGGTCTAGCCGTGATGCCCGTCACGGCCGTGACATGTTAGCTAATCCAGACAGAACCGATCACGGCCTAGCCGTGATGAGTGTCACGGCCGTGACAGACCAAAATTTGAAAGCGCGCCCAAGGAAAATATAAAAAATAACACAATCCGTGTGAAATCCGTCCGAAAATTTCGGACGGATTTCAGACGGATGTAAGATAAATCAAGGAAAATATAAAAAATAACAAATCCGTGTGAAATCCGTCCGAAATTTTCGGACGGATTTCAGACGGACTTTCGGACGGATTTCAGACGGATCAAGGAAAATATAAAAAATAACACAATCCGTCTGAAATCCGTCCGAAATTTTCGGACGGATTTCAGACGGATGTAAGAAATATAACAAATAACACAATCCGTGTGAAATCCGTCCGAAATTTTCGAACGGATTTCAGAAGGATGTAAGATAAATCAAGGAAAATATAAAAAAAAATTAACAAATCCGTGTGAAATCCGTCCGAAAATTTCGGACGGATTTCAGACGGACGTAAGATAAATCAAGGAAAATATAAAAAATAACACAATGCATGCCAAATCCGTCAAAAATTTTGGACGGATTTCAAATTTGAATCAAGGAAAATATAAAAAATAACACAATCCGTCTGAAATCCGTCCGAAATTTCGGACTGATTTCAGACGGATCAAGGAAAATATAAAAAATAACACAATCTGTCTGAAATCCGTCCGAAATTTTCTCAGACGGAAACATTTCCGTCCGAAAATTCCGTCCGAAAATTCAAGTTTTCTAGTAGTGCATGTGTGTGTGTGTGTTAATTTGATTTTTAATTTTTTACATGATGTTTTGTCAAAAAAAAAATTCTTTACATGATGCAAGTCCGAAGGAAAAACGACACACTACTAGATACAAAATGATTTCAGGTATGCAATCATACATTTGAAAGAGAAAATACATATAAACCATTCTAATCTGCATCTCTCCCTTATCTTTATTTGGGATGAGCTTAAATCTTTATCCAACCACATTTCAAATTAATTCTGTTACTTCTTAACCGGTTCAATAGTAACAGGCTAACAGCTACTGAGCAAAGTCATACCAGTGAGACTATCTTAAATGGAGTGTGGGTCTGTGAATATAGTTCCACACTAATAATATGATCAACTTTCTAGTGTTCCCGAGTGATTCAACGAAGTCATGATTAGTAATCTTTCATGTGGTGATATATACATATTAGAAAGTAAGGGATGAGGATATGTTATCCCGGTTTGAGGATATGTTATCCCAGTTTACTGTTTCAGATTTTGTTCCATCAATCATAACTTCTCACATATTCTAACTTTCAAAAACTACAAGAGATTGATTTCAAATTAAGATTGGTGATGACTGGATACGATACACCAAGATAGGACAGCATATTCTCGTCCGAACAACTCCGTGTTTATCCAAATGGGATCGAGTTGGCCTTAAACCTAACCACTAATATAGATTATTTGGTTTGATTAGCTTAAAAAGACAGGGCTTTTTTGTTTTTTTTTTTAAAAAGAATAATAGCCCTTTGCATGGAGTGATAGCAGTATGGCACACTAGTCACAGGCTCATGTGGGGTTTACATCCTTGTGTTTTTTTAACCAGATTTTCTGTATCTCCTGTTGGGTGGGCATTGGAAAAGGGAAGAACTCTAGAGGGCAAGGTAACTTAATTACCTCATCAGCTTTTTTTTTTTTTACTAAAATTACTTCATCAGCTGAAGACCCGATTCACCGAAAATAAAAGAAAGATAACATAAAATAAAACATAATACACAGTTGTGCATATACATCGCATAAATAAATTAGGAAGGATATGGAATATAATCATTAATTGAATCAAATAAAGAACACTAGTTCATCAATCTTTGATTCCCTTGGAATTTACAAGTAAACCTAGGGAATTTATTTACTGTGACACTATGACCTGATAAAACAAACACTGAATTGAAGGGATATATAACGAGCAGTTACTCATCCATGCACGTACAAGAATCACACACACTGATAAATGTAATCGAAAAAGCAATAGAAAGCCACGGCAACTTGCAAACACGAAGCATATATAGGTAGAGAGATGATGTTCACGACAATAAGATCGTGTGTTGTTTGTTTATACTCCATGATTAGGAGCATTGGAAATTACGTGGAACTTGCCTTGAGCAAACATTGAGAAGCAAACTAAGTGAGATTGGAATGTTGAGATTGATGCCCAAAATATTTGCTCTTAGGGCAGTGCAAAGGCACACTGCAGCTTCAACATCAGCAAGGCCTTGAATGAGGGAACAGCATGGGGTCACTGGTGGTTGACCCAAAGTCACATTCAACAACCCATTTAGCACATTGGCACACACACCTAGTTTGAGTGCATCACGTGGGCATGATGCACTTGAACCACCTGAGCCACCTCCAGAGCCACCTGAACCACCTCCAGAGCCACCTGAACCACCTGAGCCACCTCCAGAGCCACCTGACCCACCAGAACCACCTGACCCACCCGACCCTCCTGAGCCACCTGAGCCACCTGAGCCTCCTGAACCGCCAGAGCCAGGCTTATGATGCTTTGGCTTTGGGTTAGGACCAGGGCATGTCCCACAAGAGGAGACAAGTGCAAAGAAGAGGAGGTTGAGTGTGAAGAAAAGAGCAAGGGATGAGGAACAAGTTTTGGAACCCATCTTAAAACTCTTGTACTCAACTTGTTACTCTACTTGCTAGTTAACTATAGAGCTTAAGAGAGAAGAGTGGTGGAGATGAGAGTTATTAGTAGTGAATGGGGGTTTATATAGTGTTCAAGGTGTCTTGAAGTCTTTAGGGGGGTTCATGAGTTGTTATAATAATACACATGAACAAAATTATATAAAAAAAAAAATTTAAATGGGTTTTAGAAGTATATTAAGCTAATGTAGCAACCAAGTTTGATGTGAACATGAGAGTGTTAGCTGGCAGGGACCCTTAAATTAGGTTTTGGAAGCTTGTGAGGTGATGTAGGGACTGGCACCAATTCTGTGGATCAATAGCAAGGTTTTGCAATTTGCACTGATCGAGCGACTCGATTTCACTGTATAAAAATCAATGGAATCCACAGAGTTCTTAAAATTGTAGATTTTGCACGTGGAATAGCGGGTCCTCCAATTGTAAGTGCCAGTGTGTCACTGATCATTGTGGTAAGAAATTAACGACACCCTCCCTCCTCCTCACTCCCTTTGTCCCGTAGAAAAATAACTTTTTCACATTCCAGATGTAACATTTACGAAGAATATTATGAGTTTGGTAAATATAAATGGAAATTGTTATATATTATATATTATTATTTTTTTGGAATACATATTATATTATAATGAATATATATATATATATATATATATATATATATATATATATATATAATTTTATCATAAAAGGCTTGCTTTTTTAATTTGATTTCTTTCATTAGTATCCTATGTCCTAACTGGACCCATATATTATACACATTTTTTTATAAGCAAAAAAATATTAAAAGAGTACAAGAGATACTCTGAACCCATATACAATGGAACCAATTTACAAGTAGGAAAAGGTAGAAATTCAACCAATATCAAAAGAGACAACAAGATTGAGAAATTAACTGATTCTTGGTAAAATCATATATTATACACATGTATCAGTATGGTATATGGATGTTGAAATAACAATATTCGGAATCATAAGGTGGTTTTGGGGTATGGAACAAAAATGTTAAAAGTTATAAGGTTTAATATTCGAATCTCACCGCATATTAATATAATAACAATATTTGCTTATAAATAACAATATTAATATAATAAGCTAACAATATTTGCCTATAAATAACAATATATACTATCCCAAATATGACCCTCCAACTCCACTAACAACTAAGAAAATACTAATAGAAATGGTAATGTGTATCCCAACAGCACACCAACTCGTCACGCTACCACTTGCTAGTTGCAAATAGCTTCTGCTGTTGTATTTTTTGTAGGCATAAATAGATTGTGAAAAATTATGTTTCTACTTTATTTTTTTAGACCTTGTTTACATTTGATTGGTTGCGTGTAAATATTTGGCTAAAACTAAAAGTATGTGTTACTTGGCTACTTGGTTAGCGAGATTGATATATCGATTATCATATATATTAGTAATTGATTGATAATTTCATCAACCACATAACACATGTTTATTAGATATTTGTTCAACATTAACTAAATAAAAGAACAATGTATAAAAAAATGGTACGCAGACAAATTAGATCGATAAATGCACAAATTTTGAGACATATATATATATATATATATATATATATATATATATATGGATAAAGGGGATCGAAAGATAATTAATGATCAAAACCCGTACGTACATAACATAAGCTAGTTTAATATTAGGCAACCTTCATAGGCCTTATTTAGCCTCTGATGAAAATAGTCTTCATTAATGATGATCCTTTCCGACATGAATACAATATCATTTTTTTACCTATTAATTAGTCTATGAATTGGGAGTATTGTAAGTTAGCTCATTCTTTTTGGTTCATGTTAATTGACATCTTTTTGCAGTTCCTTTCACGATTGGCAAAAAATATATATATAATCTCAAACTCAGCTACTGTAATAACCAGAAACCTGGACAGGTGAAAGTGAAACCATAATTTCAATGCTTACGTTATTTTTTATTCTCCCCAATTTGTTTTCATCTGCGTCATGATATCTCAAGGATTTAATAAGAAACATTAGAGAATTCTATTTATTTAGGAGCCTAAACATAGATGCCTAACAAACTGAAGCCCATAAGGCACTGAAATTTGTTGCACTGTTAATTATTGACTTGAAATTTCATCAATAAATAAATCCATTCCAGATTAGGCTATGGCTGTTACTGCTAATTAATTTTAAAAACAAATCAAAGTTATTTTCCACGCGTTTTACGCCATGGCATGTTCTTAATGGAGACTCTAGCTTCCTCTGTAAACTAACTTTTAATAATACAATATTCAACCATTCTATTTCTATATATATTAGAGAGTCACGGGCTTCGTTTAACCAGAAGGGGCTCCACCGCAACTTCGATCGGTATATTTAATGATATTGATTCTGGCCTCTATCAAATATGATTTTAGTAAAATTGAGATGTTTGGTTACTGTCAGGTAAAATTAATTGATTTTGCCTCCAGAAGCAATTCTGACTAGAAGCTACAAAAAGTAGCTTTTGAGTTGAGTTGTAAAATTTACACTAAGTTTTACATCAAACTAGTTTTCAAAATAAAAACATCCAAACATAAATCACTTCATTTCAAACTCAATTCTAACCAAATCAATTTAACAAAATCAATTACATTCAAAATCACTTTTATTAAACGTTTATCCAAACACACACTTAAGAATTCAGCACGCGCATCATGCTAAGATCTCAATTCTGAATATCAAAGATTGCGGAAAGTGGGCAGCTGCCAACTTTTCCTTTTTTAAACAAATGTTTTTTTTTTACATCAAAAAACTAATGCATTTTATTAAAAATCAAGGAAGCAATACAATATAGGACATGATAATAATCTTGGTGTCCAGACATAAACGAGGTAGCCCTTGCTAACGAATGAACAACCCAGTTTGGTTGATGCCTAATAAACCTCATACTAAAGTTCTGGAAAGAAGAGATGAATGTTCTACAATTTCTAACAGTATCACCTAACTTTAAGATAACAACCGTAGAACTGTTGAAGAGATCTGAAACCACCTTGCAATCTACCTCAATAACAACAGTGTCCAAGCTCCATTCGCCAATCCATTGAATCGCATGAAACAACCCTACAGCCTCCCCTTCAGCAACAGGATAGAAATGAGGGAGGGCAATGGTTCTAGCAGCGCAAAAAGAGTCATTTGAATCCCTTAAGCACATGCCTATGGACGTGAAGCCTTCAACCTCGAAAAAACCTGCATCAATATTACACTTCCAAGAACCAGGAGAGGGAGGACGCCAAGTGATATCAAGCGGATCTTGTTGCATCGAAGGAAAAGTATTGGACAGACGCTTTGCTCTATCTCAATCATGGAGGAAGTCATGGCTCTGTGAGAGCCAAGCAGAAACTGATTTACCTTCCCAATACTTTTCATTCCTACGACGCCACAGGCTCCAAAGGGTCATAGTGTGAACGTCTAATTTTGTCCGGGTATTTTTTAATTAATCAAAAATATAAAAAATGAAAAGAAAAGAAAAAACTAAAAACTAAAAATGTTTTTTGATACATATAGAATTAGATGTAACCTAATTTTATTTGTTGTTGCAAACCCATTATCCAAATTATCCAAATCCAAAAACAAACAAAAAGAAAAAAAATATGCTTCAGATTTTTTTATTTTATTTTGAAAAATAAAAATATTTATTCTCTGCCCTTTTTTTTTCCTCTTGCTTTGTCCTCTTCAATTAGAGGAAAATCAGCTTTTTATTTTATTTCCTTTCTCTTGTTTTCTTTCACTTTTTTCCAAAAATAGGGAAACACTATCCCTGCCCGTGCACCAGCCAGCAGAGTGGTAGAGGTAGAGCTGATTTGCTCCCCACACAATGTACCACCCTCTGCGTTTTTGTCTTCACCCTCAGCAAGACCAACATTTTTCTTCCCTTTTGCTATTCTATATATTACATTGAACAGCAATAAAAAGGGGAGAATCAGTAACATGAAGCAGAGGGAGAGACACCATTTTCCCTTCATCTTTCTATCACATTCCCACATTCTTCTTCATTTTTCTTGCATACCATATTTATCCTCTTTTCATATTTGAACCACCTTTAACCAACAAGCCAAAATCAGAACCACCCTCACCTTCCATCTTCTTCATTTTACATACTCAAGCTCCTCCTCCCTCTAACTTGAACTACCCATGACCCACAAAACAACCAGAACCTCATTTTTACTTTGCCTCCACTGAGAAACAGAGAAGAAAGCTTGTCCCTTGTTGAATCAGAGCCAAGCCTCGCCGCTGCTTGCTTCACCGCCATCTCCGCCATCGCTGCTTCCTTCTTCGTCGTGTCACCGCCGCAAGCAACGAGCCGCCGCACCAGACCCAGCCATTCCAGATCCAGCCAGAACCACGAGCCGTCGTCGCCATAGCTCCTCCACGCACAGCCACCATACCTCAGTCAAACTCAGTTTCCCCTCCCACATGGTTCCGGTCTCAGACAAGTCATCCCAGTCACATAGGGGTGAGCAAAATGTTTCAACTCGCCCGAAACCGCCCGACCCGCCACTAATTTTTGCGTTTCGGGCGGGTTGAAACGGGTTGGCGGGTTGGGCGGGTGGAAACGGCGGTTTTAGATGGATAAGAGCGGGCGGGTTCGGGTCTGGGTTATGTCACCCATCGGAACCCGACCCGACCCGCTCATAACAAAAAAATAAAAAATAAAAAAATTAATGGAGAATGGACTGCCAAGACTGGATCTTAGATTTTTTTTTCCCCTCTTCTGTTATATATATATTTTTTTTGGTACTTAATTGGGTTGAAAGCCTTAAATTTTAATTAGGCTCGTTGGGTTTTTTTTTAATTTTTTGGAATAAAATTAAATAATTAAAAAGCCTAAACCCGTTTCAACCCGCCCGAACCCGACCGAAACCGAACCGCCCAACCCGATGGTATAGATGGGCGGGTTCGGTTTCTATTTTTTTTACCTCGAACCCGCCCGAACCCGATGGTCCCCACCCGAACCCGCCCGAACCCGCCCGATGCTCACCCCTACAGTCACAGCACCGCCGCTCCGACGCACACCCACCGTAGCCCTGCCTTGCCGTCGCCCGCCGTTCCCTCATCGCCGCCACGTCGCTGCTTCTCCACGCATCCGCCACTCTCCCTTGTTCCAGTCTTGCTCTCCTCTGTTGGTAACGATGGAGGCTACTAAGATACCTACTGTTAATTGCTTTTTATTCCTTTTTGTGTTATCTGATTTATGTTTTAAGTTATTAGGTTTTAGTAGTTTGTTGGGTTTAGGTTTGTGCAGTATGTGGCCCATTTATCTTTTTATGTTATAATTTTTTGTTTCATTAGAATTTGGGCCAAACAAAATATACATATATTTTGTTTCAAAAACAATGTCTTCGGCTGTCTGTCAGGCCCGAAATTTTCTCTTTTACAAAGTTTGGGCCAAAGTTAAAACAAAACAAAGAAATAAAAAATGAAAATGTCTCTTAAAAAACGTTTTTAGGTCCTTTTTTTAAAAATAAAAAATAAAAGAATCAAAAGACAAAAGCATAAAAATCATTTCTAAAAAAAAATCATAATATACAAAAAAAAAATCATTTTCCTAAAGAAGATTTCACCTCATTGTTTCTTAACAAAAAGTAAAAAATAGAAAAATCCTTTCAAAATCAAACCCCTTTCAAAAATCAAAACCAACCAACCAATCAAGCCCTTTTTAAAAAAAAAACAAAAGAACTATGTGGCTTTGAGTTTCTCATCAAACCCGGGAATACGTAGGAGCAAGATAAACCATCTTGTCAAGCCAAAACTAATTTTTTCTTTTTTTGCCCCTTTTTATGCTAAAATAATTAATCAAAATAATTAAACTTGTATATTTTTAGGGATGCTCTATGGACACGGTGCCATGTTCAGTCCCTTAGATTTGAGGTTGCTCTGTGGACTTATGTGCCATGTTCAACCTCATTTAGGTTTTATCAACAATAATTTTTAAAATACAAAACCAATGAATAAATATAAAATATTAAAAAATAAAAAAAATAATTTTTTCTTGTAAATAATTTTTGGGGTAAAATAAATATTTAAAAGGTTTTTAAAATTATTTTTGCACAATTAACTTGAAGTACCATTTTTTAAAAAATGGGCGATGTGGGGTACTAACACCTTCCCTACTCGTAACCGACTCTCGGACTCATCTCTCTCTCTGTTTTTTTAAGACCAGTTTACCTTAAATAAATGGTTTTTCCAATGTTTTTCCCAAATAAAATATTGGTGGCGACTCCTCTGTTTTTTATCTTTCTTTTCGCGGCTCTCGGACGGGACGGTCGTGACAGGTGGCGACTCCTCTATTTTTTATCTTTCTTTTCGCGGCACCCGGACGGGACGGTCGTGACAGGTGGCGACTCCTCTGTTTTTTATCTTTCTTTTCGCGGCTCCCGGACGGGACGGTCGCGACAGCTGGCGACTCCACTGGGGAGTTTTGAGAGTCAAGCCTATCATAGTTAGTTGTGCAAAAAAATTTTATTTTCTTTTAACAGCTTTGAAAATATTTGTTTTACCCTTTTTGTTTTATTTCTTTTTCTAATGCTTTCATAACTGCTTTGTATACTCTTGCAATATTACGGTAAAGAACTTTTGTATTTGTGTTGTTTGTTCCTTTTGCAGGTTTGGGGTAGTTTTATTTTAGTAGGTTTTTGTGAAGGTCTGTGTGCTCCCATCACACACATCACTATCACAATTTGCACACACTTTTGGCTCTATACCCGAGCTTGCTCAAAACTCAAGGATTAGGCGGTGTCTCGACATTATCATTGAAGAGGTCTTGTACCTCCCTGATATTTGTTGATTCACCACTCAGGTTGTACCCGATATCATGGGATGGTCATATTGAGAGGGTTTATCCCTACTTGTGACTAGATTCATGAATCGGATCCTTATCTTTCGGGATAGGGGCAATCTGGGAACCATGGCTTTTAGAAGTCTAGACCCTACCTAATTTTCACTGATAGAGCACACTTAGTAGCCAACCTGTTTAGAGTCATTACCTCAGGTTTGTCCAACCCTAAGTTTTACCCGATTTAGGACAAAGGGAGCATACTCTTTCTCTCTCTCCATTTTTTTTCCTGGCATCATGAACATGAATTGCCATGCACATACATATTTATTATGAAATTTTCTAAAAAAGGGGAAAAAGGGGGCGACGCATTGTCGCTCCAAGCCTGAATGACATGTTCGAATATTATTGCACTTCTAATAAGCGGCATGTCATAGTGAAGGTAGTGCATTGACAGCATACCCGACATAGGGTTCCCAACCCTACTAGGGCTCATGCAACATGAAGCATGTAAGGCATTTTTTTGTTGTTTCATTTCTAATTTTTTCTTTATTTGTGTTTCTTGATAGGAATACCTTAGTATTAATCTTATAGCAAAGAATGGAAGGACCTAGCATCGGAAAGAGTACTAGCAATGCAAGCAGTTCCAAGAAGAGCATCAAGATCGACGTGACACTCAATGATGTTCAGAGCTTATGGGAAATTAGTCAACAAATGTCAGAAAAGTCAAGTTCAAACTTTAACAACAAGTATGGGTGGATACTAGATTTGTTACGTATTCCGGTGAATGCCTCCTCTCTGAGTGCATTTGCTCAGTATAGGAACTCAACTTTGAGATGTTTTGAATTGCCTAACCTAGATATAACTCCGACCATAGAGGAGTACGCTTACATGCTGAGATTGCCTATCCAAAAGGAATCACGTGTCTATTTGTGTTATGGACAATATGTGGCAGATGGGAAGATAGCAAATCTGTTGGAGCTCAAACCGGAACAATTGGATAAAATGGAAAAAGGAAACACTACTGGCTTGAAGAGGCGATTCTTGGAAGGTCACCTTAGGGAGTTGGCTCAACAACAACGATGGGTTACTTTTAATAGATTGTTGGAACTCCTTATCTACGGACTGGTGCTTTTTCCCTTTATTCCGGATGTGATTGATCGATCAGCTATGGACGTCTTCTACAGAGTTGAGGAATATGGGGTGAATTTAGTCCCTGCTATCTTAGCTGAAACTTTTCTCTCGCTACAAGTTTGTCATCATAATCAACAAGGAAAGTTGTGATGTCGTGCACCAATGTTATATGTTTGGATTATGACTCACTTGTATGCTGGTAACAAAATTGATAGAACAGATGATCCATTAAAAGGATTCATTCGTATGCCGCTAAAGTCACGCAAGCTATATGAATGGAAACAAGAGTTTGATCAGGTCAACTCACGTTCATTTAGATGGATGTGCCCATGGTACAATGGAGATTCAGTTATATTAATTCAGTTGTGGAAGTTTCCCGAATGTCCCATTGATGGGACCCAGAGGATGTGTGTCATATTCACCAGCTCTAGTAATGTGCCAATTCAGGTGGACACAAGATGAACCCCCAAAAGAGCTGCTTGGCGGAGCATATTTCCTATATCAAGAATGTGAAAGCATCAAGAGTCAGACGATGGCAATAAGGTCATCATGGGACAACATTCACATAAAAGGGCGTGATGAGTTAGGGAGGCGGATCATAGCTCGAACAAAAAGATATGAAGCATGGAGAGAGGCAAGAAGGGGTTGTCCTTCAAAACCGGAACCCCCACCCAGTGCTAAAAACAATCCTCTTACAGAAGATCAAATGCTGAAAAAAATTGAAGTTCTAAAAGCTCAGATGGGGGTTTTGGATGAAGAGAACCAAGTTGCAGAATTAACTATCGTCAAACTCCAAAGCCAGGTGTAAAAACTGAATTTACAGATCGAGAATTTGAGAAATGAATATGCCGATTCCTACGAAGCCCCAAGTCGCATGAAAATGGCAAGAAAGGAAAAAGAAGCAGTGATTCAAGAGTTGCAAGCAAATGTGGAGTGTCAAGAAAACACGCGAGTCAGAATTCTGAAGAAGAAAGAAGAGCTTGAGCGGGACGCAGGGATTCATATCGAAACAATACAGATACTAAAGGAAAGAGTTGAATATCTACAAGTATCCTTGGACCAAATCGAACTTTACTCTGATTGAGGATGGAATGAAGCTGCCAGATATCGTCAATTATTGGCAGAAGCTAATGAGAGGGAAAATTGGCTCAGGACCAAAATGCAAGAAAATGAAAAAGGAGAGGCTCAACGTCACGCAGAATGGGTAAAGGGATGGAAATTGGTTGTGAGTGATGTAATCTATGAAAGGGAAGCATGGAGAAGAAAATATGAGGACATGATTGGTAGAATTCAATATCATACTTCCCAGTTGGTGGAGCGATTTGAAGAAGTATCAATTCAGGTTTACAAGAACCCTTTCCTCCAGATACCACCAGAGGTGACTGAGTTCTTCAAGCATTTTGGGAAGCTTGCAAAGGGATTCAGGAAAAAGAAGATGAAGCTCTTGACATAGTATTTTACAGTCCCCTAAGACGGATTTAGAAATATGAAAACTCTCGATGTATTGTTTTTTTTCCAACCAAGATTCATGTTTGTATCGCAATATTCGTATAATGAAATGGAAGTTTTCATCAATTTTCGGGGAATGCTCTTTTTCCAGATGATATCTATTGAGGGGTGAATTCTCCCTTAGATACTTCATCAACTATATTTTTACCCTAAAAATGACGTGTTTTCTGCATAAAAATATGGGTATCATCAACAATAACATTGCTAGTACATATGTGGTCTATCAAGGAGTGAATTCTCCCTTGGACTTGACATCAACTGCAGTCAAGCTAGAGGGAATTATACCACTAGATTTGATTGCATGATGAGTATTATTGCTATAAGTGTATGCGACGGTCTTCCTGTCAAAAAATGGAGTTTAATTGGTTTTTGCTCTTTCTTTTGATTTTATTCATTTATTCTTTCTTTTATTAAATAAAACGGTGTGGTTTTTGAACAATTGCTCCAAGAAACCCTTATCACACTCGATCACAGACAAGAGCCATGGCGGATGAACTAGAAGAAGTCCAGGAGATCAGGGATGAAGTCAGTCAAATCAAGGATCAGATGACTAAGATGATGGAGATCCTATAAGCAATGCAGAAGGAAAAAAATACAGAGGGGAACCCTCCAGCCTCAAACAAAGGACATCCGGCCACACCTCTTATCCCTACCAACGACCCCCAGCCCACAAGATGGCATCCAAAACTCTGAACATACTACTCAGACACAATCCCCCACCGACGTTGTCGAGATGCCACAAACACAAACTGTCAACCCCACAGATGGTAACACCCCGACAGTGACACTTTCGACCAATCCAAAAAATCCACAATACACCCTACACTATGGACCCCATGGGACTCAAATGATGTCAAACTTCGGATCCTCCTATATGCCATACCCCTTTCCCCAGAATATATATTGTGAAACTCTAGTGAATCAGTCGGGAGGGAATTCTCAATCTAAATAAAAATTGGAAGTGTTAGAGGAGAGACTGCGGGTCATTGAAGGGGCAAATAGTTATGGTCTTCGGGATGCCTCGGAGCTTTGCCTGGTGCCAGATGTTGTAATTCCACCAAAATTTAAGGTACCCGATTTCAACAAATATCGGGGAACCACTTGTCCCAAAAACCATTTGACCATGTATGTAAGGAAGATGGCATCATACACTCAAGATGATAAGATCTTGATTCACTTCTTCCAAGATAGTTTAACTGGGGCAGCTTCAAATTGGTACACGCATCTCTAACAGCCCCACATCCGATCCTTCAAAGATCTAGCAGATGCATTCCTGAAGCAATACAAGTACAATATTGACATGGCTCCCGATAGGATGCAACTCCAAAATATGGCAAAGAGAGACACAGAGACTTTCAAGGAGTATGCACAACGATGGAGCGAACTGGCTGCTCAGGTAGATCCTCCATTGGCCGAGAAAGAAATTGTGGCAATGTTCATTGATACCCTCCAGTCGCCTTTCTATGATAGAATGATTGGAAGTGTGTCATCGAACTTTTCTGACATGGTCATTATCGGCGAAAGAACCGAAAGTGGAATGAGGAATGGCAAAATCATCGAGACTTCATTAGAGAATGGCCCAAAGAAAGCCCCGTTTCTGAAAAAGAAGGAGGGAGAAGCACATGCAGTAACCTTTGAACCAAAGAAACCGAGCCAATGGAGACCAAACCAAACACCCGCCTTCCAAGCCCAATACGCCCCATATCACCAAGTCAACCAGCCATACATCGCTGCCACCTCGCAATTTCCAGATCCTCAACAGATGGCTCCTTACCGGCCATCATACCCTTCTCAGCCTCAGACACACCCTACCATGCCACCTCAAACTGTTCAACCCCTAAATCCAAACCCAAACACCAGACAAACAAGACCACCGTATAACTCGGAAAGAAAGCCAATGCGTTTTGACCCGATACCTATGACCTACACTGAACTATTCCGCCAACTTGTGAGCAAATCCGTGCTAACTCCTATCCCGACAAGACCAATAGACCCTCCTTATCCAAAGTGGTATGACCCAAACGCTCAATGTGAGTATCACGATGGGGCCACAGGTCATTCCACCGAGAATTGTAAAGCTTTGAAGTTTAAGGTACAAGACCTGATTAATGCCAAATGGTTGAGCTTTTAGAAGGATGCTCCAAATGTGGCACAAGGTCCTATGCCAAATCGTGGGGGTTCGTGAGTCAATGCCATTGAAAGCTTCTTGGAACATACTTTCAAGAGTAAAGTGGCCAATGTTAGGACTCCTATGAGAGTTATTTTCAGAGAGATGTGCAAATGCGGATTGATCCAAATCCCGATCATGGAAGAAAAGGCTCTCGATGAAGAGATAAGGTGTGACTTCGATGGGAATATAGGTCATTCGATTGAAGACTGTGCAAAGTTTCGGCAAGTTGTGCAGCAGTTAATGGATATGAAGACTATCTTAATTGGTTGTGAATCAAATGAGTATGGCATTAATATGGTTATTGAATCTACAATTTCTCCAACCCCAATTAAGATAACCCCTTTTACTGTTGTGGTTAATCCTCAACCAGTTTCTGAGCAAGTCACTCCGAAACCAGTGGTGATATACTATACTGAGAAGGAACCTTTGCCAGTTCCAAGTGGGCCAATACCAATTGTCATCCGAGTTCCAAGTCCTTTCCCTTACAAGGACACCATAGCGGTACCATGGAAATATGAGATGCAGGTTCAACCCAATCCTTCCGACGGGACTACTGTGGTTACCAACATTTCAGGAATTGGTGGAATGACTAGGAGTGGTCGCATTTACACTCCAGAGGTATTGCGAAGGGAGGAAACAGAAAAGGAAGAAAAGGATCGCAAGGGGAAAGAGAAGGTGGAAGGAACGTCGGCTGAAAAGGAAGCAAACAGGGGTGAGAATAAAAAAGAGGTATCTGATGAAGAAGTCGGCGAATTCTTGAAGTTCATCAAGCAGAGTGAATACAGGGTTGTGGATCAGTTAAATCGAACTCCGGCTCGGATATCTCTTTTACCTTTATTGATGAACTCTGAGCCACACAGGAGAGTACTGATGAGGGTGTTGAATCAAGCTCATGTCTCTCATGACATCACAGTTGACAAGCTCGATAACATCGTGGGTAACATCGTTGCTGATAATTATGTCACTTTCACTGATGATGAAATTCCAGCTGAAGGAATAGGGCACAACAAGGCGTTACACATTTCTGTGAAGTGTTGAGATCATGTCATGGCCAGGGCCCTCATTGATAATGGCTCTTCTTTGAATGTAATGCCAAAGTCAACACTGGCAAAGTTGCCTTTCGATGGAACTCACATGAAACCAAGTACAATGGTTGTAAGGGCTTTTGATGGTACAAGGAGGGAAGTCATGGGGGAAATTGAATTGCCCATTCAGGTTGGTCCTTGCACCTTCGAGGTACTCTTCCAAGTAATGGATATTACACCAACGTACAGTTGTCTCCTAGGACGATCATGGATCCATTCTTCTGGAGCTGTACCTTCCACATTGCACCAGAAGGTGAAGTTCATTGTTGATAGTAAGTTGATAATTGTTTCTGGAGAGGAAGATATGTTAGTGAGTAAGCTATCAACGACCCCTTACATTGAAGCTGTCGAAGAAGCTCTCGAGATCGCTTTCCAGTCACTTGAGTTTGCCAATGCTACTTATGTTGGGGATAGTTTTCCACTCTTGAAACATCAGTCATCTAAAGCATCCATTATGATGGCCAAGGTTATGCTCAAGGGAGGGTACCGACCTGGAAACGGTTTGGGGAAGAACGAGCAAGGTGTCTCTGACATCCTCACGCTCATTGAAAACAAGGACATGTTTGGGTTGGGATACAAACCCACCAAGGCGGACAAGGTGAGGGTTATGGAAGAGAAGAAAAGAAAGAGGTTGGCTCGACTGGAAAATCGTGAATACGAGGCTGAAAGGGTTCCCATCAGTGACCTTCAATAGAGCTTCCGAAGTGAAGGGTTCGCATTCCTGGACCAAGCAGAAGCTGTTGAAGATGATTATCCCACCGATCATGGTGTCAATCTGGTATATCCATGCCCTCCGGATACAGAACTCAACAATTGGGAGGTCATCGAGTTCCCCAGGACCATAGAGTTTTTTTCAAAGTAATTCTGTAATGCTTATCCTTCAGCTCTGCCCAAGACTTTAGGAATTTTGTTGTAATGGGCTTACATGTTTCCGTTTCAGTATGACTTATCAATAAATGCATGCATTCAATATCTTTATGTTCTTATCTCTTTTTTTACTTTCGCTTTTATTCATCGTTCCTCACCAATAAATGGAGTTTCCCGTTTTTAACCTTTGTTCATTCATTTTTCCCTGATAACTATCAAAATGCATATCTAAAAGTGACTCTCTTGAAAATGACAGTGTTAGTAACTCAACGTACAATTTTGACTATCACATTGATCATACTGATGAGGTTGTCGATGATGACGGGGAAGTCCCTCCTGAACTATTGAGGTTGGTAGAACAAGAAGCCGGGAAAATTCGGCCCCATGAAGAGCCAAGTGAACTAATCAATTTGGGAACCAAAGATGATAAAAAAGAGGTCAAGATTGGGCTTTCCATGAAAGAAAAAGGAGCGAAGCAGGTTGATCAAGTTGTTGATGGATTATAAAGATGTTTTCGCATGGTTGTACCAAGACATGCCAGGGTTAGACCCCAGTGTAGCAAAACACAAATTGCCATTAAAGCCGGAATGTCCTCCAGTAAAGCAGAAGCTATGAAGGATGAAAGCAGAAATGTCTCTAAAGATCAAGGAGGAGGTCAAGAAACAACTGGATGCAGGTTTCCTAGAAGTTGTAAAGTACCCTCAATGGGTTGCTAACATCGTTCCTGTTCCCAACAAAGATGGAAAGGTTTGAATGTGCGTTGACTATCGAGATCTGAACAGAGCTAACCCAAAAGATGACTTTCATCTGCCTCACATTGATGTTCTTGTAGATAATACTGCTCAACATGCATTATTCTCTTTCATGGATGGATTCTCGGGATATAATCAGATCAAGATGGCACCTGAAGATATGGAGAAAACTACATTTGTCACTTTATGAGGAACCTTTTGCTACAAGGTTATGCCCTTTGGCTTGAAAAATGATGGGGCAACATATCAGCGGGCTATGGTGGCTTTATTCCATGACATGATGCATAAGGAGATAGAAGTTTATGTAGATGACATGATCGCCAAGTCCAGATCCGAAGATGACTATGTTGATAATCTGTAGAAACTTTTTGAGCATTTAAAAAAGTTTAAGCTCCGATTGAATCCTGCCAAATGCACTTTTGGAGTGAAATCAGGAAAGCTTTTGGGGTTCATTGTTAGTCAAAGAGGAATAGAGGTTGATCCTGAAAAGGTTCGAGCAACCATCGACATGCCAGAACCTCAAACGGAGAAGGAAGTTCGTGGGTTTTTAGGAATATTGAACTACATTGCCCGGTTCATCTCCCAACTAACCGCGACATATGAACCAATCTTTAAATTGCAGCGCAAAAATCAGGTTGTGACATGGAATGAAGATTGTCAAAAAGCCTTTGAGAAGATCAAACAATACCTACAGGATCCTCCGGTCTTGGTTCCCCCAGTGCCGGGAAGACCTCTCATCATGTATTTGACTGTGCTAGATGAATCGATGGGTTGCGTATTGGGGCAACACGATGAGTGAGCAAGGAAGGAACATGCCATCTATTATCTAAGTAAGAAATTCACCAGTTGCGAAGCCAATTACTCACTGCTAGAACGCACTTGCTGTGCCTTGGCTTGGGCGGCTCGCCGTTTGAGGCATTACATGTTGTGTTACATTACCTGGTTGTTGTCGAAAATGGATCCAATCAAGTATATCTTTAATAAGCCTGCTCTGACTGGAGGAATTGCTCGCTGGCAAGTCCTGCTATCAGAATATGACATTGTCTATGTCACCCAAAAAGCAATAAAAGGGAGTGCTCTCCCAGAATATCTAGCCAATCAGCCAGTAGAAGATTATGGATCGATGCAATGTGATTTCCCAGATGAAGATATAATGGCTTTGTTTGATCGCGAGCAATCACCAGAAAAACAAAAGTGAACCTTGTTATTTGACAGAGCTTCTAATGCATTGGGACATGGAATTGGGGCAATACTAATCTCACCTGAAAATGATTATTTCCCTGTCAGTGCAAGGCTTTGCTTTGATTGTACAAACAATATAGCCGAATATGAAGCTTGTGCGCTCGGGATCCTTGCAGTGATAGAATCAAAGGCAAGGATACTGGAGGTATATGGGGACTCTGCATTAGTCATCAACCAGCTAAGAGGGGAATGGGAAACCCGAGATGCCAAGTTAATCCCGTATCATGATTACATCAAAGGTTTGATTGAGCAGTTTGATGAAGTCACATTTCATCATATTCCCCGAGAAGATAACCAATTAGCTGACGTGTTGTCTACCTTGTCCTCGATGTTCAAAGTAAGTGATGAGAGGAACCTACCACTCATCAAAATGGAAAGTCGTGATCATCCTGCATATTGTCAAGTGATAGAGGAAGAGTCTGATCAAAAACCGTGGTACCATGACTTCAAATGCTTCATCCAAAGAAGGGAATACCCTCCGGACACTTCAGAAAATGACAAAAGAACTCTAAGAAGACTTGCAATGGGTTTCTATTTAGATGGAGGTATTCTTTACAAAAGAAATCATGACATGGTGTTGTTGAGGTACGTTGACACAAACGAAGCTAAACGGATAATTGAAGAGGTACATGAAGGATCTTTTGGAACACACGCGAACGGTCATGCAATGGCCAGGAAAATCTTGAGGGCTGGCCAATACTGGTTGACAATGGAGGCTAATTGCTTTAATTATGCGAAGAAGTGCCATAAGTGTCAAATATATGCTGATAAGGTTCATGCACCGCCAGCTCCCTTGAATGTCATGTCAGCACCCTGGCCGTTCTCAATGTGGGGAGTGGATGTGACTGGGCCAATGGAACCAAAAGCCTCAAATGGGCATCGCTTCATTCTTGTTGCCATTGATTATTTCACAAAGTGGGTTGAGGCTGCATCATACACCAATGTGACCAGGAATGTCGTGATCAAATTTGTAAAAAGAGAATTAATTTGTCGTTATGGGTTGCCGAGTGAGATTATCACTGATAATGCGACCAACTTGAACAACAAGATGATGAAGGAGATGTGCGAAAACTTCAAGATAAAGCATCACAATTCCTACCCGTACCGCCCAAAGATGAACGGGGCAGTTGAGGCAGCTAATAAAAATATCAAGAAGATTGTCCAAAAGATGGTAGTGACATATAAATATTGGCACGAGATGTTACCTTTTACTTTGCACGGCTACCGTACCTCTATTCGCACCTCGACAGGGGCAACTCCGTATTCTTTAGTTTATGGGATGGAGGCAGTACTCTCGATTGAAGTAGAAATCCCCTCATTAAGGGTATTGAGAGAGGCGGAATTGGAAGAAAATGAGTGGGTCCAAAATTGACTCGACCAATTGAACCTCATCGAAGAGAAGAGATTAGCAGCACTGTGTCACGGTCAATTGTACCAGAAAAGGTTGATGAGATCTTACGAGAAGAAAGTACGCCCCCGACAGTTTTGGGAAGGTGATCTAGTGCTCAAAAGGATCCTACCAATCCAAAAGGATCATCGAGGGAAGTGGACCCCGAACTACGACGGACCTTACGTAGTGAAAAAGGCATTCTCTGGAGGGGTTTAATTCTCATCAGGATGGATGGGGAAGATCTTCCACTCCCTGTAAACTCAGATGCAGTCAAAATGTATTATGCTTGAACACACTTCCCAAGAAGAAGAAGAAAAGAAAAGAAAAAATGAAAAATGAAAAAAGAAAAGCTCGCTAGACTGAAAATCTGAAAAGACAGTCTAGGCAAAAGTTAGAGCAACCCGCTAAGCTGAAAACCAGAAAAGGCGGTATAGGTAAAAGTTAGGGTTCAGAAAAATAAAAACATAACAATGGAAGTGTCGTCAAGCCGATGAACTGGGGTAATCAGTGGGCTAGATAATGAAGACTGGGATAGATAGCACGTTCAGATGATGATTAATGAGCAGTCGAGATGGTATGAGAGATACTAACACTAGTCATGGGAAGAGATGTCACTTAAGGAGATGTGATTCCACTCCCTAACCCTTTTGAAATCCCATACTCCATTGTAATACCTGCTTTGTATACCTTTTCAGTCCAAATATAATGATATTAATTTCCTTTATTTTGTTTCGCTACCTTGGTCCCTTTCTCATAACTTTTGTCATTTGTGCGTGCGCATTCATCCTGATAAGTATATACTGAAATGTGAAACAAGTAATGGGTTTTTAAGCAGTTATAATTCCTTAGAAAGCCTCAAAAGGTCATGGGGGGCACGATGGTTCCCCGATGAAGGGCATTGAAGAAAGGAATGAATATCAAGAATCAATCACTGGGATGATTATCATCAAGGGTGTTTACCATCAGAAAACAAAAGTACAAGATATCCCTCCCCGAAAGGATGGGCCTTGTTTTAGTTCATCCTCAAGGGTTTTCATCATCAGCGTTCATTGTGTGTTGAATTGAAAGATAGTTATTTGAGTTTTCATCAATCATGAAAGCCATCTCATACATTGTCATTCCATCAATGAGTAAAACCAACACTCAAGCATTGCTTGTCTATCTGGCCTCATAACCAAGCTTCTGACGGGCAATCCACCCCGTAAGCTCCTTTATCTTTTTGTTTCGAGCTTCTGACGGGTAATCCATCCCGTAAGCAATTTTATGTTTTCTGTTCGAGCTTTTGACGGGCAATCCACCCCGAGAGCTCATTTTATCTCTTTGTTCGAGTTTCTGACGGGCAATCCACCCCGTGAGCTCACTTTTATCTTTCTGTTAGAGCTTCTGACGGGCAATCCACCCCGTAAGCTCTTTTATCTTTCTGTCCGAGCTTCTGACGGGCAATCCACCCCTGAGCTCACTTTTATCTTTGTGTTCGAGCTTCTGACGGGCAATCCACCCCGTGAGCTCTTTTATGTTTCTGTTTGAGTTTTTGATGGCCAATCCACCCCGTAAGCTATTTTATCTTTCTATTCGGGCTTCTAACCGGCAATCCACCCCGTAAGCTCTTTTATCTTTATGTTCGAGCTTCTACGGGTAATCCACCCTGTGAGCTCATTTTTATCTTTCTGTTCGAGCTTCTAACGGGCAATCCACCCCGTAAGCTCACTTTTATCTTTCTGTTCGAGCTTCTTACGAGCAATCCACTCTGTAAGCTCTTTTATCTTTCCGTTCGAGCTTGTACGGGCAATCCACCCCGTGAGCTCATTTTTATGTTTCTGTTCGAGATTCTAACGGGCAATCCACCCTGTAAGCTCACTTTTATCTTTCTGTTCGAGCTTCTAACGAGCAATCCACCCCGTAAGCTCTTTTATCTTTCCGTTCAAGCTTCTAACGGGAAATTCACCCCGTAGGCTCACTTTTATCTTTCTATCTTTTGACGGGCAATCCACCCCGTGAGCTCATTTTATCTTTTTGTTCGAGTTTCTGACGGGCAATCCACCCCGTGAGCTCATTTTTATCTTTTTGTTCGGGCTTCTGACGGGAAATCCACCGTGTAAGCTCTTTATCATAGTTTTAAGCTTAGCAGGCAATCCACTCTGCAAACTTTTCATGTGTAGACCGCAGTGGGAAATCCAACCCACTGGTTCTTTATAGGAAATCGCTTTGTAGTCACAGGTCCTTTTGCTTGCCTACGTATCCCGACCAAAATCAGAGTTCATGTCTTTACTCGTTTCTTATAACGATAATAGGTAAACTACGGTTACCCCTACTATCTAATAAGAAACAAGAAAAAGGGGCAGCTGTGAACACCTAATTTTGTCCGGGTATTTTTAATTAATCAAAAATATAAAAAATGAAAAGAAAAGAAAAACTAAAAACTAAAAATGTTTTTTGATACAATATAGAATTAGATGTAGCCCAATTTTATTTGTTGTTGCAAACCCATTATCCAAATTATCCAAATCCAAAAACAAACAAAAAGAAAAAAATATGCTTCAGAGTTTTTTATTTTATTTTGAAAAATAAAAATATTTATTCTCTGTCCTTTTTTTCTCTTGCTTTGTCCTCTTCCATTAGAGGAAAATGAGCTTTGTACTTTATTTCCCTTCTCTTGTTTTCTTTCACTTTTTTCCAAAAAAAAAGGAACACTATCCCTGCCCTTGCACCAGCCAGCAGAGTGGTGGAGCTGATTTGCTCCCCACACAATGTACCACCCTCTACATTTTTGTCTTCACCCTCAGCAAGACCAACATTTTTCTTCCCTTTTGCTCTTCTATATATTACATTGAACAGTAATAAAAAGGGGAGAATCAGTAACGTGAAGCAGAGGGAGAGACACCATTTTCCCTTCATCTTTCTGTCACATTCCCACATTCTTCTTCATTTTTCTTGCAGACCATATTTATCCTCTTTTCATATTTGAACCACCCTTAACCCACAAGCCAAAATCAGAACCACCCTCACCTTCCATCTTCTTCATTTTACATACTCAAGCTCCTCCTCCCTCTAACTTGAACTATCCATGACCCACAAAACAACCAGAACCTCATTTTTACTTTACCTCCACCGAGAAGCAGAGAAGAAATCTTGTCCCTTGTTGAACCAGAGCCAAGCCCCACCGCTACTTGCTTCGCTGCCATCGCTGCTTCCTTCTCCGTCGTGTCACCGCCGCAAGCAACGAGCCACCGCAGCAGACCCAGCCATTCCAGATCTAGCCAGAACTACGAGCCGTCGTCGCCATAGCTCCTCCACACACAGCCACCATACCTCGGTCAAACTCAGTTTACCCTCTCACCTGGTTCCGGTCTCAGCAAGTCATCCCAGTCACAGCACCACCGCTCCGACGCGCACCCACCGCCACCCCGTCTTGCCGTCGCCTGCCGTTCCCTCATCGCCACCATGTCGATGATCCTCCACGTATCCGCCACTCTCCCTGGTTCCAGTCTTACTCTTCTCTGTTGGTAACGATGGAGGCTACTAAGATACCTACTGTTAATTGCTTTTTATTCCTTTTTGTGTTATCTTATTTATGTTTTAAGTTATTAGGTTTTAGTAGTTTGTTGGGTTTAGGTTTGTGTTGTATGTGGCCCATTTATCTTTTTAAGTTATCATTTTTTGTTTCATTAGAATTTGGGCCAAACAAAAAATATATATTTTGTTTCAAAAACAATGTCTTCGGCTGTTTGTCAGACCCGAAATTTTCTCTTTTACAAAGTTTGGGCCAAAGTTAAAACAAAACAAAGAAATAAAAAATGAAAATGTCTCTTAAAAAACATTTTTAGGTCCTTTAAAAAAAAAAGAATCAAAAGACAAAAGCATAAAAATCATTTCTAAAAAAAATCATAATATACAAAAAAAATCATTTTCCTAAAGAAGATTTCACCTCTTTGTTTCTTAACAAAAAATAAAAAATAGAAAAATCCTTTAAAAATCAAACCCCTTTCAAAAATCAAAACCAACCAACCAATCAAGCCCTTTTTAAAAAAAAAACAAAAGAACTACGTGGCTTTGAGTTTCCCATCGCACCCAGGAATACGTAGGAGCAAGATAAACCATCTTGTCAAGCCAAAACTAATTTTTATTTTTTTGCCCCTTTTTATGCTAAAATAATTAATCAAAATAATTAAACTTGTCTATTTTTAGGGATGCTCTATGGACACGGTGCCATGTTCAGTCCCTTAGATTTGAGGTTGCTGTGTGGACTTATGTGCCATGTTCAACATCATTTAGGTTTTATCAACAATAATTTTTAAAATACAAAACCAATGAATAAATATAAAATATTAAAAAATAAAAAAATAATTCTTTCTTATAAATAATTTTTGGGGTAAAATAAATATTTAAAAGGTTATTAAATTTTTTTTTTTGCACAAATAACTTGAGGTACCCTTTTTTTAAAAAACAGGCGATGTGGGGTGCTAACACCTTCCCTACTCGTAACCGACTCCCGGACTCATCTCTCTCTCTATTTTTTTTAAGACCAGTTTACCTTAAATAATTGGTTTTTCCAATGTTTTTCCCAAATAAAATATTGGTGACGACTCCTCTTTTTTTATCTTTCTTTTCGCGGCTCTCGGACGGGACGGTCGCAACAAATAGCAAACTTTGCTCTATTGTCTTCATTCAAGCTATCAAGTATTGGTAAACAAAGCTCCTTTGCACTGTCATCCTGGAGGATTCGGCCTTCCACCAAGTGCCACATATTCTGCTGCTGCCAACATTCCATACTGGTCTCACACGTGAAGAATAGGTGAAACTCGTTTTCCAGATCCTTTTCGCACATAACACACAGGCTGGGGCAGTTTATGTCTTTTCTTTGAAGGTTGCACCTTGTCGGGAGACAACTTCTGCAAAATCTCCATAAAAGACCTTCACCCTAGCTGGGACAACCAATTTCCAGATAGCAGACCAGCTGCCTCCAACCCTAAGTGTAACAGCCGGATTTTAATTATGTTGTTCAACCGATTAAAATATAATTAATTATATTTTAATCTGAAAGTTAGAAAGTGTTTTTGAATAAAACAAAATCATATTCATAGTCTACTTTATGGTAGAGGGTCAAAGGTCACATCATATACTAACCATCATTACACTTTTTGAATATAATGTATTTCAATCCAAAAACCCATTTTTCTCTCACTTTCTCCAACCAAACACAGTACTCTAGCAAAACTTGGAGCCCAAGTCCCTCACTCTCCTTCTCCCACACGTCACTTTCTCTCTCTCCTTCTATATAAACACTCATTTTGTTTCATTTTCACACTTTACACTCACATAACCAAGTTCTTCACTTCAAAACTCCATTGATTTTCTTCAAGAAATCATCATCTTCACTGATTTCCTTCAAGCTCCAAGGGTAAAACTTCTTCTTCTTACTCATCTAAGTTCTCCTCTTCACTTATTTATTGAGTTTATGCCATGTTCATCCTTTTAATATTCTTAGATCCATAGCTTCTAAAATCTCTAGACAATTGTATAAAAATCATAAAAATGTGAAACAAATTTCTGTGATCTAGTTATGATCTCTATTTTCACCATCTAAGAGCATGTGGGCAAAATCATTTTCCTTCCTATAGATCTAAACAGGGGTTGAACCTATGTCTAAATGGACAAATGAGGTTTCGTTCAATTTTTTAACTTAAATGAGGTTATATCTAAACTATTTAGGGTTTCTATATTCCTAATCCTCAACTAATCTTAAGTTTCATCAAGTTTTATCTATTTCAAGTCTTAGATCTACTACTTCAAAGATTATGTAAAAATGTTTAAAAGTGTTTGATGAGTTAAGATTATGGTTTTTATGCTTTTAGATACTTATACTTTTATGATCCAAGGGTTTGAATCCAAAAAAATTTTCTAACCTATTTTTATGTTCAAGGCCGAAACCCTAACCTTAGAGGTTAGAGGATTTTGTTTCATATTTTCAACTTTTAACAATTTATTCTAGTTATCTAAGATCTAAGAACCTAGAATCCAAAAGATTAGAGTGAGAAAATAATCATAGCCTCATTTTGAATTAGAAGTCGAACCTAGTATTAAAGTGAACCTAGTGTAAATTGTTTGATTAATCGTTGTTATGTGATGTTGGTTGAATGAGGAATTCGTAACATGTGGCGTGATAACGAGGAACATCGATTTCAGAATCCCGGTGATAACCCAGGTGAGGGAAAGAACCAACCTATCGTCGGAATTGATAAGTAGTAGATTATATAATAATTGTGTAGGGCGACCTAAACCCTACTAGTAGTCGAGTAATCGACAAGACCAAAATCACATTGGAAACCTTTTCTGAAAAACCAATGGTGATTCTGGGATTGTAGCTTTATCGATATTAGGTTGATTTTATATTGTTGATGGTTGATTTGATTTTATTACCTTTATTGAATTGATTTTGTGCGATGTTGGTGATATTGGAATATTTTGATTAATATTGTGTTATGCATGATCTGCCTGGTTTTTATTATTATGCTTAGTGGTTTTTAAGTAAAGATATATATGATGTCTAAGAAATGATTGTTTTGGGTGTGAGGATAATAATGATTTATAAGTGCCTAACCTAGATGATGTATGTTAAAGAGATGTTATGGCATAGAATATGTGTCAAGTTCTAATGGAAGGTTAAGGCACTAGGATGTTGCTAAAACCGGTTGGTGAGATTCAAGCATATGTGTTGTTGTCCACAACCGTGTATTGGTAATATAATACACAAGGACTAAAGTGTATTAGTAATATAATACACAAGGATATCTGTGTATTGATAATATAATACACCGTGTATTGGTAATATAATGCACGTAAAACACATCTGTGTATTTGTAATATAATACATCATGTATTGGTAATATAATACACGTAAAATCAAGAGTTCTCACGAGACCACTTCCACCTTAGAAATAGGTGTGAAGCTATGGTGTCTTTGAGTGGCATGAGATTGAGGGTAGAGGATGATATATATTAATTTGAGGATGATTTGTTAGTTAGGTGTGTTGATTGTCTATGACAATTACTGTATAATTTACTATGACTCTTTTCCGCTTTTGACGATATAACTGTTTCTTATCCCTTGTATATTTCTGTATGTTTTATTTTATCTTTGATGGGATCGTGCGTGAAGACCCTATGAATGAGCTGATCGAAGATGAGTTGGATGGAACTCCCTATGAACTGGAAGCCGAAGGGCGAGCTGTGATCCATGATGATTAGAGTCTAGTTAGTTATGGCCAGTGCGTCTCGTGAGGCATGTTTTTTTATAATATGTTTTGCTATTTAACATTTTGTCAAAGTATATGCCTGTGATGGATCATACTGATAGGATATCCTCAACAGTGCTTTGAAAGATGTGTAAAAGACTTATGTGTGTATTTGCAATATAACTATGGTGTGATGTTGAGGTTATATGTTTAATAACTTAAGTTTTTAATTTTTACGTATTTTTTTCACGATAAGCGTGCGATTAAGAAATTAATTAATAAGGATTTAATCTAATAACACAACAGGGTGTCTCACTAAGGTGATCACTATCCATCAACTCATTCATGACAAAGTAGTAGGCGGATTTTACGGTATAGAGGCCTGATTTTGCATTCGCCCAAATTCTTCTATCATTATCAGCCGCAAGGTAGAGGGGCGTTTTAAGGATGGCACTGGCCACGCTAGAGATGAAAAATGCATTAACAACAGCTTCATTCCAACGCTTATCTTCCACCTGCAGAAAATCTTTGACTTTTAATTCCTTCAAGCCTCCATTTGTAGCATCCGGGCAAAGAAGTCTTCTACCATTTCCAATCCAAGAATCATTCCATATGAGAATTGAAGCACCAGAGCCTATATTCCACCGTGTGCCTTGTTTCAGAAGAGGGATGATGACCATATGCTTCTCCAAGAGAAAGAAGGGTTGTGGCCAACTGAAGCATTCAAAAAATCTCCATTTTGAAAATATTTTGCTTTGAAAATCCGAGAAACAAGAGCATCTGGCTTATGTAAGAAATTCCAACCTTGTTTACCAAGCATAGTAAGGTTAAAAGCATACAAGTTTTGGAATCCCATATCACCAAAGGCCTTTGGCATTGAACGCTTATCCCAAACAAATGTTAAATAATCATAATATGTAACAGTTTAATTTTCATATATTGTCTTTGCAAAGTTATATACACAATTAAGTAATTAAAATTATTTTACATGTAATTTTTAAAATAATTATGATAAGAGTTAAATATATAAAATAAAACAATGTAAAAAATCTTTACACTAACTACGTATATAAATTAAATCCAATTTTTAATTGAACGAGTTAGTATATTTTATGATTTTTAAATAGGTGAGTAATCTTTGCATTTTATTTCATTCAACACTCACTTCCAGCTTTAATTGAATTCTATCGTAATAAAAATAATTGAACCCTGTCAAAATTTTAACTATCTTGTTTATTTTGTAGTATTACACTGTTCTTTTGAAGTAAATTACACTTTATTATTCTCTTAAGATTTACTATCAAAATGGCATCAAATTTTAAATTTCATAACAAATTATAATCAAACTTATTTTTATCTTTTGGCTGACAAGTGACAATTGAATTAACACCATCAATTTTTTTTAGTCAAACAGAGAGGCAGGTCATTATTAATTATTATTGAGCTTATCAGAAAAAGTGCCAATGACCTCTGTATCATAACAAAAAGATCTCAATTCTCTCTAGTTGGGAATTCCTGAATTTCTTTGTAGTTAGGCAAAATTCTGTTGAGAGATGATTTGAAGTAAGATTTGTTAGTTGTAATAAAGACAGAAACATCATTAAAATTTGTCTAACCGTAAAAACTTGAGGGAAATCTAAATTTAGAGAATTCAAATTCAACAAAAACTTTTAAAGTTTAATTTGGACAAGATCTGTTGGCACCATATTCAAACTTTCCTCTAACCCCAATGTCAACCATTGATTTTTTTTTTTTGGTAGAAGGCGAAAAATAAAAACAAAGAAGAAAGAAAAACAAAGCTAAACTACATCCTCAAGAAATTGACACCACAACTATCAGTCAAGAGGATGCTGCTGATGCCTGAAGGAACTGAAACTAGGAGATGGAACCCATCATGTTGATTAGCGCCCATCTTGGCCAAATAATCTGCACATTGGTTGCCTTCTCTAAGGGTGTGATGAAGGGAAATAAACCACTCCTTTCTCAAAAGATCTTGCACTGATTTAATTAAAGATGCACAGTGATGAAAAATAGGAACTTGGTCTTTCACTAGGGATATAGCAGTTTGAGAATCTGAGTAACATATAACATCTCCAAACCCTCTATTCCAAGCAGGGTTAAGACTTAAGACCATGATACAGAGCCCACAACTTAGCTTGCAAGCTAGTAGCTATACCAATGGAACCAAAGAACCCACACAGCCAAGCACCATCAGAATTACGAACAATACCATCATAACCTGCTCTGCCTGGATTTCCCAAACTACTACCATCCACATTGATTATAGTTGCAGTCTCCCCCGATGAATGGCATCTAACAACACGAGTTGGACGAGAGATATCTGTTATGCCATGAAAGCACGTTTTGACTGTATCATAAGGCTGGCTAATCGCAGCTTTAATTCTCCAGCTAGAGATGACCTCTTTTGCTATGCAGTGAGAATTTCTCGCTCTCCAGATCCACCACAAACAAGCCATAAAAAGTGTCTCACTATCTTTATGGCGCTCATCCTTCATCCACTTAGCGTGATCCATCTCTTGATAGAAATATGCATCTCTGAAACCAAAACTGTTCCATATACTTTTCGCATGGATGCAATCTCTGGTGCAATGAATAATGGATTCTTCGTCCAGAAGACATTGCTGGCACAGGTTGTTTGGACTCATATGGCGAGAAGAGAGCAAACTACTTGTGGGGAGAGCATTATGGACCGCCAACTAGATAAAGAACTTGAAGTTTTCTGGAGCTTTGAGCCGTCAAATCGATGTACAAGACGTCGTAGGAGAGACAACAACCCTTCTCTTAAGCAGCCAAAAGAAACTTAAAATCTTTTGTCGTTAAATATTTATGTCACTTTTAATTATTCTCTTTAATAAATGTGGTAATTTTAAGCCATTATATTAAATCAAAATTACCAACTTTATTAAAAAGAATAATTAAAAGTGACATAAATGTGAAGAGAAAATTGGATGTATTTAATGACGAAAGATTTTAAGTTTCTTTAATTTTATTAAAATTAAAATTATAAATTATTTTATAAAATAAAAATGAATAGAAGAATATTTTACATAATGATACAAATCTAATTATTTTTTTTAATAACAAGATTGTTTAGATTAAATTTGTAATATCTTGAATTTTTATTAAAATATAGTATTTTTATCCTGAATATTCATTAAAATTATAGTATTTTTGTGCTCTTCTTTTATTTTCCATGGTGTAGATTATAGTGTTTATTTATTAAATTATATGATTTTATAATATACTATTATACAATATACACTAATAATTTTATTAGAGAAGCTCGTTAGTAATTAATAAAAGGATGGATTTCTTTCTTTTTTATTAAATACTTACCGGTCTTCAAGACTCAAGAATTACACAGGTTCATATAAGTCAGATTGGTTGGCCAATTTCTTTCCTAGACCTTCACCTCCAGCCTGTGGTTTTCTTTTGTTTCAGGATTTGATGGGTCTAGGTTCCCATCGTGGAACTCTTGCCTAGTTGGGTCCTTGACCTTCCGTATTATCTAAACGAAAAAAGATGAAAAAGAAGGATGAGATCCAATTTATAGTTAATTTTGAGGTTCTTTTTATCTTCGATGGGGTATCTTTACAAATATTTTTGTGAGATTTGTGTACCACCCCATCTAATCCTTGTAATTAGTAATAAATTAATTCAAGAGCTTGCTATTATTTAAAAGAAAGCTTGTAATTAATTATTTGTTTTTTCACTCCCAGCATCTACACCGCATGCCATGTGGAGCAGAGGTGCCACATGTCGGTTTAGTATGAATTTGCAAGGGGAAAAATTGAAACCAATGAAAATCAGTTGATTTTGTTAAAATTTATAATTTTTTCAGAAAGTCAAAACCAATCAAATCATTCAAGAACGGTTTGATTCATATCAGTTTGATTAAGACCCAAAAAATATTGAAATATAAAAATATATAAACATTAAACTATGATAAAAATTAACACACACATATCAAAATATTAAATATTAATAAATATATATTTTAAAATATAGTAATCGGTTCGGTTCTAGAATCCTTAAACCCGAGAACTAAATTAATTATCATTGGATTTGATCTAGATCGATCGATTCAAACTGAACACTAAAATTCTAAACCAATTTAATTAATTCGGTTTGGATTTTTAGATTGGATCAATCTGAATCAATGAATACCCCTAGGTTATGGTGCCATCTAAAATTCACTATTTAACACACACACACATATATATATATATATATATATATATATATATATATATATCAAATGCAGATTTAGACTACAAAAGTGGTTAGTCGTAGTGACAGTAGACTATACTCTAGACGAATTGTTAATCTCACATCTTCATATGTGAGAATACCCGTTAAAGACAAAAAAATATGTATGGCTAAGGTAGATTTAGATTGCAAATTGACATGTTTAGAAAAACAAACGATTACATTATTCTAATTGGATTTTTTATCTTTTCCATCAAATTGCGTTTATATAGTCAATTCAAAGAAGGCACTCATCACCGTTTGTAGTTTTCCTCGATGGCGAAAGGTAGAGATTAACAACTAACTTGTGTAAGTCGGCATCTTAGATATATTGTAGAAAAGAAAAAAGAAAGAAAGAAATGGCAATTCTAGCAAGCTTAGAGTCCAATCGGACTTTATTGCATTTCAAGAAGACAAGTTTACACGTGAATCAAAAATTAAAACCACAATTGGTTATCCTTAAAGAGATATGTAATGTGTCGACCAATTATTGTTTCCACTTCTTAAAATCACATCACTAAAGGTTGCTAGAAAAACGATTGCGAAACGCTAGCGAAATGAAGACGAAGCAGCTACATGCATGTACTGCATGGTAGGAAAGATTTAGAGTTGGTGGATGTCAGATATTTCATCCAAGTTTTAAATTGTGATGGCAGTTGTGATCATGTCATGTTTTCTGTCAGGGGTGGCAAATGGATGGATTGAATAATTTTGTATTTGGATTATAATGGATGAATTGAAAACAATCAACATATCTATTATGATCCATTAAAATTTCATTGAAAAAATCAAATCCATACATGATCCATTTAATAAAAATCATCTGATCCATCTATTAGCAATTCTTTTATAGATCGATATCCGATCTATCCACAAAAATTATTTTAGATAATTAAATTATTTTTATTGAAATATTGTCTCTCCCCTATCTCTCATCTCTCTCCCCCTCTCTCCAAGTTTTGAAAACCGGACCGGACCGACCGGTCCGACCGGGAATCGTGACCTTGGCTGGTCCGGTTTACATGGAAAATCGTCCCTGTATTGAACCGGTGGAAAAACCGGAGAACCGGTTCAAAACCGGTAAAATCGGTCATAACCGGTAGTGAACCGGCCTGAACCGATTTCCTAAAAAAAAAGTATAAAAGGATTTGGGTCATTTTAGTCAAAACACAATTCTTTTGTTTTCTAACATATGTAGGCTGGTTGTAGATTTTGGGTCGGTTTTCCCTATGAAGATGATTTTAACATATATCTTTATATTTATTTAGTTTAATTTCAAAATAAAAAAATTTGTGCTTAATAATTTTAGTTGTTATGTTGTTTTTTTGTTTAATATTGTTACAAATATTATATTAAAAATTAATAATAATATTTAATTATAACCGGTTCAACCACGGTTCAACCTCGGTTGGACCATTGAACCTAGAACCACTGCCTTCACCGGTTCGATGGTCGGTCCGGTTTTGTAAACCTTGCCTCTCTCTCTCTATCCTCTCTCTCCCTCCCTCTCCTCTCTCTCTCCTCTCTCTCAAATCTCTCAACCCTTTCTCTCTATAAATGTTGCAAAATATGGTATTTTATTTGAGTTGATAATATTTATTAAAATGAAATTCAACTGTTTGTCAGGAATCATAAAATAAAATAAAAAAATCTCAGCTAATTATATGATAGAACAAATTTTATACAATCTGAGATGGAAACAAAAACCATGAGTTGTCAACATTGTTGTATTCATCTAAAACCAGTAACAGGAATTTGCAAGTTGAATGAAGCTTCAAAGTGAGAGGATATGCAATTTCTTTTCTTGTTTGTGAACACCTAATTTTGTCCGGGTATTTTTTCCTTTTTAATTAATATCTTGAAAATAAAATAAAAATGCATAAAAATTTCCTAAAAAAAATTGGTTATGTTATTGGCCCAATTTGTTTTTGTTACAAGTTTTTGTTGAGCCTAACATCCAAGCCCAAGTGAAAAAAATTAATAAAAACAAAAACAAAAAGCAAAAACAAATGATTTTCTGAAAGTTAAGTATTATGTCCATTGTGTTTTGTCCATCCCACCATAGCTCTTCACAGTGCACAAGACTCAAGAACATAGACTCCCATTTTTGGGTAGTTTTCAGAACTTGAGAAGAGTGTTTTGCTTATCAGAGGAAGGAAATACCAAAAATGGAGATTGACAAGGGACTAAGCATACTTTAACATCTGCCACACTGCACAATACCCCATCAATGGTCCCTTTCCTACACAGCTGGCTTGAAACATTTTGTCACTTTTCTTCACTGGTTTTTGTTTAAGTTGGACACAGCATGTGAAGGAAGGGGGGAGAACACACAGAAAAATGGAAAGAGGGGCGTGTAACAGAAGGGGGAGAAAAACAGAAAAAACCCATCTCTTCCTGGCGTGACCACCCTCTCCCCTTGATTTTTTTTCTTTTTCTTTTTTCCTTCTCTTTCTCTTTTCTTCTTCCTCTCCTCTCACGTTCCAGACACTTTTTTTCCTTTCTTCTTCTTTCATCTTCCTCCTCCCATTTCTCTCCTTCACCATAAACCCATCACCTTCATTTTTCTCCTCTCATCCTTCATCCTCTTCAACAACCCAACAACAACAAAAAAGAAAACCAGCCACACACATACATTCACCTTCATCCTTAACTTCACCTTCCTCCTACCATTTATCTTCTTCAACCCAAAGAAGCAATAAAACAAAAAAGAAAAAAAATCCACATACACTCACACAACTCGGATCCGGTTACGGTTCGTGCTCCACCATCATGGAGCCGTACGCGAACCGCCGCTTCTCCTCCATCCTCCGTGCCGCCGTCGCGTCTGGGCCGGGACCAGCTCCGTCCGGCCGTTCCCTCACCGCGCGGGACGCTTCATAACCGCCAGCGCTGACCTTGCCACTCGCAAACCGGATCTGCCACCCACGATCTGCCACAAGCGAACCGGATCTGCCACGCAAACAACTGCGTTGACCGGCCTCCTCACGCCGCTGCCGCCGTGTCCCCTGCCTCGCCGTCCTCCACGCCAGCCTTCGTCTCCACCTCCCGTGCCACCATCACCACCGTGAGCAGAACCGCATCAAGACCCCTCCTTTGCGCCGTCTGCACGTTGTTGAGTTAGGGTAACGTTCTTCTTTGGGTTTACAACTTGTCTCATGACTTTCATTTTTTGCTTCTGATTTGCTTTGTGAGTTGGGCTTGTATTGTGTGGGCTTATCATGATGTGCATGCTTGTTTTTTTATTTTATGTGTGTAATTTTCCATCAAAAATAAAAATAAATCAAACTTAAAAATAAAGATAAACTATAAGTTAGCTATTATGTTTTTTTTTTCTTTTTCTTTTATTAGGTTTTAGATATTTGATCCAAATTTAAAATAAACCCGAATGCAAGATGTTTTATGTGAAGTTAAGAATTTTATTTTATCATAACTATTATATGAATGCATATGTTTATTTTATAGAATGCAAATATTTTAATGTTAAAATAAAAGGGTTATCTGAGATAGCGTCTTGTTAATCCTTATCTTTTATGACATCTGAGTTGTGACAATTTAATAAAAATTCTCCCCAAATAAAATCCTTTTTTTAAAAAAAAAAATAATAATAATAAAAACAAAAATCAAAGTTAAAATCAACCAACCAATCAAATCTTTTCTAAAGAGAACTACGTGGCTTTGAGTTTCCCATCGCACCCGGGAATACGTAGGAGCAAGATAAATCATCTTGTCGGGCCAAAACTAATTTTTCCCTTTTTTGTATCTCCTTTTTATGTCAAAATAATTAATCAAAAAAATTAAAATTTTCTATTTTTAGGGATGCTCTATGGACACGGTGCCATGTTCAGTCCCTTAGATTTGAGGTTGCCCTGTGGACTCATGTGCCACGTTCAACCTCATTTAATTAATTTTCTTTTTTTTTTGCATCCCGTTTTTTTTCGTTAAAATAATTAATCAAAGTAATTAAACTTTTCCTTTTTAGGGATGTTCTATGGACACGGTGCCATGTTCAGTCCCTTAGATTTGAGGTTGCCCTGTGGACTCATGTGCCATGTTCAACCTCATTTAATTTTTCTAAACAATAAATTTAAAAATATAAGAAATGATAAAAATCTAAAATATTTAAAATTAAAAATAACACTTTCTTGTAAATAATTTTTGGGTAGAATAAATATTTAAAAGGTTATTAAAATGTTTTTGCACAATTAACTTGAGGTACCGTTTTTTAAACGGGCGATGTAGGGTGCTAATACCTTCCCTACTCGTAACCGACTCCCGGACTCATATCTCTCTTTTTTTAAAAAAGACCAGTTTACCTTTAAATAATTGGGTTTTCTAAGATTTTCCCAATAAAAATTTTAGTAGCGACTCCTCTGTTTTTACCCATCTTTCTGCGGCTCCCGGACGGGACGGTCGCGACAGCTGGCGACTCCACTGGGGACTTTAGAGAGTCCGGCTTATCATAGTTGGTTGTGCAACTTCTTTTAATAACTTTGAAAATATTAGTTTTACCCCTCTTTGTTTTATTTGTTTTGTAAATTGTTATATGCTTTAATATATGCCTATGTATATTCTTGCAACCCTAGGGTAGAGAATTATTATGTTGTTGACTGTTCTTTTTTGCATGTGTGATGTAGTTTTCATTTTAATAGGTTTGGAGGAGGTTTGTATGCTCCCAGCACACACATCACTTACACTTATTTCACACACTTTCAGCTCTATACCCGAGCTAGTGGAAACTTAAGGATTAGGCGGTGTGTCGATATTATCATTGAAGAGGTCTTGTACCCCCCTGATATTTGTCGATTCACCACTCAGGTTGTACCCGATATCGTGGGATGGTCATATTGAGAGGGTTTATCCCTACTTGTGGCTAGACTCATGAGTCGGATCCTTATCTTTCGGGATAGGGGCAATCTGGGGACCATGGATTTTAGAAGTCTAGAACCTATCCAATTTTCACTGATAGAGCAAACTTAGGGGCCAACCAATTAGAGTTATGGCTTCAGCTTTGTTCGACCCTAAGTTTTAACCGTCTTAAGACACAAAAGGGGGCATGATTATTCTCTACCTTTCTCTTCATATTCATACATCCATTTCAATTTTCAAAATAGGAAACGACCCATTTTTTTTATTTTTTTTATTTTTATTTTTTATTTTTTAAAAAAAACAAAAAAAAACCATTTCATGCATTCAAAAAAAAGAAAAAAAAGAACCTTTTTTTCCCTTCATTTGTCTCTAAACAAAGAATTCTCATTTGTCTCCAAACAAAGAAAATAAATTCATTCATCTCATGCATTTATAAAAAATGATTCTTCTAAAAAAAAAAAAAAAAACTCATTTCATGTATCACTGTTTTGATAGAAGCTCCTTCATGCATCTCATGTATTAAAATTTGGGTAAGTAAAAAAAAAAAAAAAAAAAAAGGTAAATCTTTTCCATGCAACCCGTGCATTAACACCTTCTTGGGTCAAGAAAAATCTTTTTCATGCATCTCAAAAGGTTATCTTCAGTAAACTTTCACAAATAAGGATTTAATCCCTTTTCCCCGAACTTCACAGTGACTTTTTGAATAATTGCTCTGTGGCACCCTTATTGGACTCGATCACAAGCCAAAATCATGGATGAGGAAGAGCAAACGCAGAAGTTCATAGAAGATTGGAGTCAACTCAAAGAGAAGATGACCCAAATGATGGTAATGTTGCAAGTCATGCAGAAGGAAAAGAACACGAATGAGAGCCCTTCACCTCAATCAAGAGCGAGGCCATACCTCTTCTCACTCATGAGAACAGCCAACAAGGGGTCGTGATGTCTTTCACTGGCTACCCAAGCAATCAAAATCGTCCCTCATTTGACCCAAGCAATCCCCCATATGGTCTTCCTCGAGGATTTGTGCCGCCAGTCGCTCCTGGACCAACAAATGGCAATCCAAACTCACAAAACACAACCCAGACACAGATCCCCACCAATTCTATGGTGCATTCCGTTAACCCAAACACTTCACCATTCACCTTCCACATCGGTGCCAATGGGATCCAAGTGGCACGGGGCTTCGCTTCCCCACAGTATGTTCCTGTGAATCAGTCGTGTGAGAATCCTCAATCCATAGAAAGGCTGGAGGTTCTAGAGGAAAGACTGCGAACTATTGAAGGGGCAAACAGTCATGGTCTTCGGGATGCCTCTGAACTCTGTCTAGTGCCCAATGTCGTAATACCTCCAAAATTCAAAGTGCCAGATTTTGACAAATACATAGGAACCACTTGTCCAAAAAGCCACTTAACCATGTACGTCAGGAAGATGGCATCACATGCCCAGGATGATAAGCTCTTGATTCATTTCTTCCAAGATAGTTTGACTGGGGCAGCTTCAAATTGGTACATACACCTCGAGCGGGCCCACATTCGATCCTTCAAAGACCTAGCGGATGCATTCCTGAAGCAATACAAGTATAATATTGACATGGCTCCTGATAGGATGCAACTTCAAAATATGTTAAAAAGGGATACAGAAACCTTCAAGGAGTATGCACAACGGTGGAGAGAATTGGCTGCTCAAGTAGAGCCCCATTAATCGAGAAGGAAATTATAAGCAATGTTCATTGATACACTTCAGCCACCCTTCTATGATAGAATGATTGGAAGTGTATCATCAAACTTTTCTGACATGGTTATCATTGGAGAAAGAATTGAGAATGGGATGAGAAATGGTAAGATTGTTGAAAGTTCTGTGGGGGTGGCCAGGATGACAAAAGCTCCATTTGTCAAGAAGAATGAAGAAGAGGCACATGTTGTGGCATCTGAGCAAGAGTCTGAGAGGTTTGGGCATTGGATACTGGGATCAAATATCTCACAACTCTCAACCGTCTTTTCAAACAACCTACACTCTATATTATCCACCACATCACCAACCTAACCATCCATATGTAGCCGCCATCTCACAATTTCCAACCCAATCCTATCCTATGAGGACACCATACCACCCATCAAACCCTTTCCAACATCAAACCTTTCCCGCCATACCGCCCCAACAAAACCTAAATGCAAATCAAAGGAGACAACCTTACAACCCAGAAAAGAAGCCCATGCAGTTTGACCCTATACCTATGACTTACACGGAGCTATTGCACAGCCTTATTGAAAAATCTTTGTTGGTCCCGGTCCCGACTAGGGCGGTGCAACCCTCATACCCAAAATGGTTTGACCCAAATGTCAAGTGTGACTATCATGGGGGAGTGATAGGTCATTCAACTGAAAATTGCAAGACCTTAAAGTATAAAGTGCAAGATCTGATCAATGCAAATGTGCTAAGTTTCCAACGAGACACTCTTGATGCAGGAGGTTCTGGAGTCCATGCCGTAGAGGACACTTTGGAACATGACCTTTGAATCTTGTGTAGAGTAATTCATTGATGCTAATCCTTTAGCTCTGCCCAAGGCTTTAGGAAGTTTTTAATAATGGGCTTACTTGTTTCCATTTCAGTATGAATAAATGAATGCATTGAGTTTCCTTCCTTTCCTTCATCTTCTGATTTTACCTTCATCCTTCTTCTTTTTTTCTTGAAAGTTACCAATAAAGCAGATCTGAAGGTGATTCTCGTTAAAAATAAAATAAAATAATAAGTGCTAGAATCTCATCGTATGATCCTGATCACCTCATTAACCATGCTGGTTCGGACAACTATGGAAAGTTTCCTCATGAGATCAACCGAAGATGATTGAGGCAATCAAAGGAAATCTTTTTGATTCAAGCTAGGCTCCATGATTTGAAAAAAAAAAAAAAAATTAAAAGGGAAATCGAGAAAGAGCGCCCGGTTATGCTTTTGCAAGTACTATCATTTTTTGTCTTACTTTTAAAATTTATGAAAATTAACAATCAAAATTTGAAATGAAGAATGGCCATCTTTCTATATCTTTCACATGCTTGTACTATCCCTTGTTACTCCGTTTGAGCTTGAAATTCTTTCAAAGAACCCGGGACAAGGATCACCCCCCCTAAGCAAGGGGCAAGCACGAAAGAATCGGTGATTATGAAGCAAAAACAAGAGAAAAACAAAAAAAGGATTAAAAAAAAAACTTCATGCAAAGGCAAAAAAAAAAAAAGGAGGAAATAAAAAGGAAAGTTAGAGGAAAACAAATGTTCTTAGAAATCAAAAAGATCGTGGATCCTCGGTCCTATTCAACCTTAAAACATTTGTTTGAGCCTTATATCATTTCCTTCGTGACTCTCAACCATTGGCCGCGTTATGAGCCTAAAAAGTCCATTCTGATCAATGAAAGATTGTTATCATTTTCATTAACTTTAATTGTGAGACAAAATGTGTGCTTTTTCAATGCATCGCTCTCGGAAAAAGAAAAAAAAAAGAGAGAAAATGAAAAAACATAAAAAAAAAAAAGAGGCTCGCTGGGTTGAAAACCTGCAAGGGCGACCTAGGCAAAATTAGAGCAACCTACGCAAAAGTTAGCGTCAAAAAAATTCCTCGAAGCAACAAACTGGGGCAGTTTGAATTCAAAGGCAAATCATGTCCTCGGAAGGAGATTAAAGCAATACTCGAGATCATACGAGTGTCTCTTGAAGAAATGCAAACTGCAAACTGGGGCAGTTTGAAGGCGAGTCATGAAATGCTCTCAATACATGAAGACTGGAACAAACCATGTTCTTGAAAGCTGATTAAAGCGGTGCTCGAGATTATACGCATGAGAAGCTAGCACTTATCATCTTAAAAGAGTATCACCTGAAGAAAAATGTGAACTCCATCCCGTCATTGTTTCCTTCCTTCTAACAACCTTTCAATTCTTTCGCTCATATCCTTACCACTTTCCACATATTGTTACTCCCTGTCCATCCTCTATCATACCCCTCTTTCTACCATAGACTCAATTTGCATTCTTTAATACATACTGAAAGGTGAAGCAAGTATCAATAATGATATCATTTAGAGTTTCTCTCGGATGCAAAGGTCATGGAAAGTACATCAATCTCCTAACAAAGGGCAATGTTGGAAAAGATAGAGAAATCAAGCAGTCTCATCCATCGGGATAATCATTAGAAATAGGCATACTTGTGACAAGGGGCAAAGCATCAATGAGGAAAGAAAATGACAATCCGGATCAATGAGTGACATTCCAGTTCTTCCTGAAATTTGGTTGTGATCGAAGCTTTAAGGGGCTAGAAATCAAAGAGTGGTTTGCGAAAAATGATCAAAGTTCATTATCAATCACTGAAAGAATCTCTTGCATCATGCATTATTTCATGCACCAGAATCAACATCATTGCATCACATTTAGGCATAGGGCCCATAAGCTCCCATTTTACTGGCTTTTACGGGCTTGGAGCCCATAAGCTTTGTTTTGTTAGCTTTAGCAGACGTAGGGTCTCTAAGCTTTCGTTTGTTTTAACGGGCACAAGGCCCCTAAGCTTTGCTTTTGTTAGCTTTAGCAGGCATAGGGCCTCTTAGGTTTTGTTTTGTTGTAGTTTGGCTTTAGTGGGCACAGGGCCCCAAAAGTCATGTCTTGTCAGCTTTAGCAGGCATAGGGCCTCTTAAGTTTTGTTTTGTTGTAGTTTGGCTTTACCGGGCACAGTCATGTCTTGTCAGCTTTAGCAGGCATAGGGCCTCTTAAGTTTTGTTTTGTTGTAGTTTGGCTTTACTGGGCACAGGGCCCCAAAAGTCATGTCTTGTCAGCTTTAGCAGGCATAGGGCCTCTTAGGTTTTGTTTTGTTGTAGTTTGGCTTTAGTGGGCACAGGGCCCCAAAAGTCATGTCTTTTCAGCTTTAGCAGGCATAGGGCCTCTTAAGTTTTGTTTTGTTGTAGTTTGGCTTTACCGGGCACAGGGCCCCGAAAATCATGTCTTGTCAGCTTTAGCAGGCATAGGGCCTCTTAAGTTTTGTTTTGTTGTAGTTTGGCTTTACCGGGCACAGGGCCCCAAAAGTCATGTCTTGTCAGCTTTAGCAGGCATAGGGCCTCTTAAGTTTTGTTTTGTTGTAGTTTGGCTTTAGTGGGCACAGGGCCCCAAAAGTCATGTCTTGGTTGGCTTCTGTAGGCATAGGGTCTCGTAAGCTCTTTTATCTTTCAGTTCGAGCTTCAGACGGGCAATCCACCCCGTAAGCTCTTTTATCTTTCAGTTCGAGCTTCTAGCGGGCAATCCACCCCGTAGGCTCTTTTATCTTTCAGTTGGAGCTTCTCACGGGCAATCCACCCCGTAGGCTCTTTTATCTTTCAGTTCGAGCTTCTAACGGGCAATCCACCCCGTAGGCTCTTTTTATCTTTCAGTTCGAGCTTCTAACGGGCAATCCACCCCGTAGGCTCTTTTATCTTTCAGTTCGAGCTTCTAACGGGCAATCCACCCCGTAGGCTCTTTTATCTTCAGTTCGAGCTTCTAACGGGCAATCCACCCCATAGGCTCTTTTATCTTTCAGTTCGAGCTTCTCACGGGCAATCCACCCCGTAGGCTCTTTTATCTTTCAGTTCGAGCTTCTAACGGGCAATCCACCCCGTAGGCTCATTTATCTTTCAGTTCGAGCTTCTCACGGGCAATCCACCCCGTAAGCTCTTTTATCTTTCAGTTCGAGCTTCTGACGGGCAATCCACCCCGTGAGCTCATTTATCTTTCAGTTCGAGCTTCTGACGGGCAATCCATCCCGTGAGCTCTTTTCTCTTTCTGTTTAAGCTCGGCAGATGATCCACCCGGCAAGCTTTTATGTGTAAACCCAATGGGCAATCCAATCCACTGGTCCTTTACAGGAAATCATTTTTGTAGTCACAGGTCTTTTCTGTTTGTCAATGTACCCCGAACAAAATTGGAGTTCATGTCTTTACTCGTTTCTTATAACGATAATAGGTTAACTACGGTTACATCTACTATCGAATAAGAAACAAGTAAAGAGGGGCAGCTGTGAACACCTAATTTTGTCCGGGTATTTTTTCCTTTTTAATTAATATCTTGAAAATAAAATAAAAATGCATAAAAATTTCCTAAAAAAAATTGGTTATGTTATTGGCCCAATTTGTTTTTGTTACAAGTTTTTGTTGAGCCTAACATCCAAGCCCAAGTGAAAAAAATTAATAAAAACAAAAACAAAAAGCAAAAACAAATGATTTTCTGAAAGTTAAGTATTATGTCCATTGTGTTTTGTCCATCCCACCATAGCTCTTCACAAAGGCACAAGACTCAAGAACATAGACTCCCATTTTTGGGTAGTTTTCTGAACTTGAGAAGAGTGTTTTGCTTATCGAGGAAGGAAATACCAAAAATGGAGATTGACAAGGGACTAAGCATACTTTAACATCTCGCCACACCGCACAATACCCCATCAATGGTCCCTTTCCTACACAAATGGCTTGAAACATTTTGTCACTTTTCTTCACCGGTTTTTGTTTAAGTTGGACACAGATGTGAAGGAAGGGGGAGAACACACAGAAAAATGGAAAGAGGGGCGTGTAATGAAGGGGGAGAAAAACAGAAAAAACCCATCTCTTCCTCGGCGTGACCACCCTCTCCCCTTGATTTTTTTCTTTTTCTTTTTCCTTCTCTTTCTCTTTTCTTCTTCCTCTCCTCTCACGTTCCCAGGCACTTTTTTCCTTTCTTCTTCTTTCATCTTCCTCCTCCCATTTCTCTCCTTCACCATAAACCCATCACCTTCATTTTTCTCCTCTCATCCTTCATCCTCTTCAACAACCCAACAACAACAAAAAAGAAAACCAGCCACACACATACATTCACCTTCATCCTTAACTTCACCTTCCTCCTACCATTTATCTTCTTCAACCCAGCAGCAATAAAATAGAAAAAGAAAAAAATACACATACACTCACCCAACTCAGATCCGGTTCTGGTTCGTGCTCCACCACTGCGAGCCGTACGCGAACCGCTGCTTCTCCTCCATCCTCCGTGCCGCCGTCGCGTCTGGACCGGACCAGCTCCGTCCGGCCGTTTCCCCCACCGCGCGGACGCTATAACCGGCCAGCGCTGACCTTGCCACTCGCAAACCGGATTCGCCACCCACGATCGCCACAAGCGAACCGGATCGCCACGCAAAATCAAGCTGCGTTGACCGGCCTCCTCACGCCGCTGCCGCCGTGTCCCCTGCCTCGCCGTCCTCCACGCCAGCCTTCGTCTCCACCTCCCGTGCCACCATCACCACCGTGAGCAGAACCGCATCAAGACCCCTCCTTTGCGCCGTCTGCACGTTGTTGAGTTAGGGTAACGTTGCTGCTGGGTTTATAACTTGTCTCATGACTTTCATTTTTTGCTTCTGATTTGCTTTGTGAGTTGGGCTTGTATTGTGTGGGCTTATCATGATGTGCATGCTTGTTTTTTATTTTATGTGTGTAATTTTCCATCAAAAATAAAAATAAATCAAACTTAAAAATAAAGATAAACTATAAGTTAGCTATTATGTTTTTTTTTTCTTTTTCTTTTATTAGGTTTTAGATATTTGATCCAAATTTAAAATAAACCAGAATGCAAGATGTTTTATGTGAAGTTAAGAATTTTATTTTATCATAACTATTATATGAATGCATATGTTTATTTTATAGAATGCAAATATTTTAATGTTAAAATAAAAGGGTTATCTGAGATAGCGTCTTGTTAATCCTTATCTTTTATGACATCTGAGTTGTGACAATTTAATAAAAATTCTCCCCAAATAAAATCCTTTTTAAAAAAAAAATAATAATAATAAAAACAAAAATCAAAGTTAAAATCAACCAACCAATCAAATCTTTTCTAAAGAGAACTACGTGGCTTTGAGTTTCCCATCGCACCCGGGAATACGTAGGAGCAAGATAAATCATCTTGTCGGGCCAAAACTAATTTTTCCCTTTTTTGTATCTCCTTTTTATGTCAAAATAATTAATCAAAAAAATTAAATTTTTCTATTTTTAGGGATGCTCTATGGACACGGTGCCATGTTCAGTCCCTTAGATTTGAGGTTGCCCTGTGGACTCATGTGCCACGTTCAACCTCATTTAATTAATTTTCCTTTTTTTTGCATCCCGTTTTTTTCGTTAAAATAATTAATCAAAGTAATTAAACTTTTCCTTTTTAGGGATGTTCTATGGACACGGTGCCATGTTCACCCCTTAGATTTGAGGTTGCCCTGTGGACTCATGTGCCATGTTCAACCTCATTTAATTTTTCTAAACAATAAATTTAAAAATATAAGAAATGATAAAAATCTAAAATATTTAAAATTAAAAATAACACTTTCTTGTAAATAATTTTTGGGTAGAATAAATATTTAAAAGGTTATTAAAATGTTTTTGCACAATTAACTTGAGGTACCGTTTTTTAAACGGGCGATGTAGGGTGCTAATACCTTCCCTACTCGTAACCGACTCCCGGACTCATATCTCTCTTTTTTTAAAAAAGACCAGTTTACCTTTAAATAATTGGGTTTTCTAAGATTTTCCCAATAAAAATTTTAGTGGCGACTCCTCTGTTTTTACCCATCTTTCTGCGGCTCCCGGACGGGACGGTCGCGACATTGTTGAATAAATATATATTAAAATAAACTAAGCTTCCAATGATTTCAACATCAAAGCTTGGCGCAAGCATTAGATAGATTGAACGAAGGAGGAAGAAAAGGAAAACACTACTTTCAGTTTCAGAGGTTTATGATTTATTTTTTATTAATCTTTATCCAATGGGTATTTTTTGTTTTATGCTATGATCCATTGGATTTTTAAAAAGAGTGGATGAATCACTATCCATCCTAAAATAATATCATCCAGCTTGATCCAATCCATTAACGTTCTTTTATTTATAATGGATGGATTGAATGTATTTAGCTTTGGATGGACTGGATGAATGATGAACAATTGGATGATTTTGCTACCCCTATTTTCTGTTATCACGAATGATTGTGAAAAAATATGATTGATGTGGTTGTAATTGCTGTTGCAATATGATTTCGAAGACTACCAAAATCGCAACATCGTAGTCTTAGTTACCATGACCTAGATTTAAAATCCTAGTTTCGTCCTATATAAGTGAGGTTTGGACTTGAGGTGATCAAAGAGTTTCGTTGGAGACTGAAGAGAAAGGTAGCGGCAAGAAGCTCCATGCCCAGGCTATCAAATTAGAATTATGGTAAGTAGGTATTTAGAATCTAGTAAACACATGGTTTATTTAAGGTGTTAGTGGTATTAGGAATTAAAGGTTGATCCCTAGCGACGATACCGTAGGAGGAGGAACTAGGGTGCGGGCATGAAATCGAACAATTTCCAATAAGGACCAACCACATAATCATAGTGATATTAATATGATCGTCATGATTGTTGGCAAGAGGCTAGTCACCTAATTGGCTAACTGAGTGGTTGGCTTTGGGAGTTAATCTGATCTTTGCTCCTTTTTGGAATAAAAATTGAAGTGTGTTACTCTCTCTGGACTCAATTATAAGCAAAATTAACTAACTTCACACTTATTAAGGAAGATAGTTAAATTTAGTTTAATTGGCTTGATTATATAAAAAAAATGAATTACAATTACTAAACTACCATTTAATTGTCTTGAGAGTGTGCAATGCTCTTGAAAAAGTATAAGGAGAATTGATTGGATTGATCGATTGTCTTGACTTTTGGAACACTGACATTAAATAGAGTTGAATTGATTGACTTTTGCTTATATTTGAGTCCACTAAATATATGTATTTTTTTGTTTATAATCGAATACAGAGAGAGTACTAAATGGGGTTGTGGTAGCTTTCTACCCATGTCCTGACTTGTTTCATCAGAGTCATGGTTTTCTTAATGTTGTAGGATTAGGATTAACATATAAATGGGATGTTGTGCTAAGGGTAAGGGTAGATGTTTACGTTGGGACCTTGCTCTTTTCTTTTCTTTTGTGGGAGCCATGTTACTTTTTCAACCATATTCTCTCCTTTTGGGTTTTGGTTTAATGGTTAACTTTTTCTCGATTCCGTTATTTTGTTTCTTTCTTTATATATGGATTTAAGTACTCATTGTACTCCTATCAATATACTTTTGTTCCAAAAAGAAAAAATTCTATAGGGGCGTCTGTGATTCATCCCCCTTTCATCATGTGGTTTATATTTTTGACCTAGGCCTCTTCGAGTTTGAGCAGAATTGAGTTAAGCTAAGTTGGATAAGTTGAAGGGTACTGCTACCTACACCTCACATAGGGTCCATCCACCCCACACGTCTAATTTTGATGCATAAAACGACATTTTTATCTATCAATTCCAAAACTCCCTCCTCTCCCTGGTCGTATGCACCCATCCACCCCTTTCTTCCTCCCTTCATTTGCTGCAACTACAAGCACAAAGAGAATAACACATAAATTTGTCTTATTATAATAGGCCTATCTCACCTTAGAACTAACCGGATTTTTGTTGGGTTTTGGGCTCCCTTCCTATGTGGAGAAAGACCCAAATATATAAGTTCATTTTATCTCACTTGTTTAAGTGGAGAGAGGTCAGATTAGGATTGCAGAGAGGTCTCATTTTAGTAAGAATATAACAGCCAACAAAAGAGAATAGAGGAGAGAAAGCCACCCCGCATACCCACCAGATAGTCACCGTAAAATCGCAACAGAGGATTCGTTCACCGTTAGATCGGGCTGAAATTTCTGTAGCAGGTTCAGGACGTGTGGTTCTTCATTCTTATCGTTCGGATTTTTAAGACGATGTTTGAAACGAGAGATATTGGCTTCGCACAGTAGCTCTGTTTTTTGGGTAAATTTCATCTTCTTGTTTCTCATTTGTAAGCATTGGTGCTTGGTATTTGTAAGCATTGGTGCTTGGTTGTTTTAGTTGATTGTTATCACGGTTTGTGCACTTGTTGGAGACTCTTTTGTACCCTTATTTGATCATAGTGGAGCTGTTTCTTTGGTCTTGACGACCCATGATTTTTACCCTTGCTTTAAGGGATTTTCCACGTGAAAATCTTGGTGTATCTTTTATGTTTGTGTTGTTCTATTTGCAGCCATATATTTGTTGTTGCTCCTCACAGATTCTTGCAAGTTTGGCGGAATTTATTTCCGCTGCATATTTCTTTGTTATTGTGTTACGTTGGTGTATTGTTGTTCCCCGTCAATTCTCAATGTGGGGGCATAAAAGATGTTTGCTTACGTTTGAACGTTTGCAAAACAAATAGAAACGTAGAACTTGGACCTTGACAAAGAAAACCAGAGTGAGAAACAGAGAGAGATTCATGAATCAATGTAAACCGCAAGACGATGTTCATGAATCACAAATGAGCACTGGAGGTTACAATTACAAATCCGAATCATGTTAGTGAATTGCGAATTGCAAATTGCTGATTACAAATTGCAAATCCTGCTTATAAAAATTCTCTCAAGAGTCTCAAGTGACATGAGTTGAGCATTTTGGCTTTGGATTTTTGGTTTTATCAGTGGAGGGAATGTGAACTTTGTGGAGGAAAAAGTGGGTTTCACAATTTGAGACATGCAACTTGCGCAGTGTTCATAGATGGGTTATCATGTTAGGTATTAACAAAAAAAGTGAGTTTTTTTTCCCTTGAGAATTTATGCTTCACTTTGCAGGTTTCATAAGAGATATGAGTAGAGGTGTCAATTCGGGCTGGCCCGGCCCATTCGGGCCAGCTCATGACGGGCCATCATGTTTTCAGACCGAACCGGGCCGGGCCAATTTAATTACGGGTAGTAATTTGTTGGCCCAGCCCAACCCACCACGGGCTGGCCCATGGGCTTTAATAAAAAAAATTTGTTTTAAAAAAAAGTTAATACTAATTTATTAGATTAACGTTGTTTGATAATAATAAATTCATTATAGATTTAAAATATTGGCAAAGGTATCGTTGTATCCCTTGTGTCTTTGAGTCGTTGAAGCTTGAAGGCCGCTCCTTTCTTTGTTGAAGGAATTGCAAATTAGAAATTGTTAGTTACTTATGTACCCAAGAGAAAAAAGAAATGGTTAATTAGTTACTTTAAACAAGGACAAAAGACGAGAGAACTCGTGCAAGCCTGCAAGATGATCCTTGAACGTAATTCTCACTTGTGGAATGTCGTATGCTAACCTAAAAAAAAGGAATGTCGTAACACTGTAATAGATAATAACCAAATAGTTAACTACAAGTAGACATAATAGTCATCTAATAGAAAAATAATAGTTATATCACTGAGCAAAAGTAATGTCTTTGTATCAATATATTTAAAGTTGTCATACTAAAGTTATTTATAAAAAATCTATTAGAAAAATAATAGTCTAATAGATGCACGTGCGTCTCGCACGGGTAACTACACTAGTACACTTATATAACATTGAAGAGTATTTTTTACTGTAACACAACAGTTACAGGCCACATGCCGCTTTGTGATAATTTTACTTTTTTTTATTTTCATTGGCTTGCTTTGCTTTATAAGTTTTGTTTTAATTTTAAATGCTTTGAACATTGACCAAAGCTGTCGTGTTTGCAAAAATTTATCTCAGTCAAACACGACATCTCTGTATGTTGAGCAGACATCTGACCATTCTATCACCATCGCTCGTTTCCCTTGCTTTCCATTCTATTCTCAACCTAACATCAACCATATCTCCATTTATGCAACCTTCTTCCATCACAGAACCACAACCTTTCAAAAACTCTCTCCTTCTTAATCTTCGTCATTTCTCTCCATTTCCACCACAGCACCACTACCAAATCCAACACTTTCACATTCACAATTGCTTAATTTGCTAGCCCTTCCTTCATCATCCGCCTCTTCTCCGGCGATGGCGGTAGCGTCGATCGATCAACCTCCTACAAACTCCAAATCTCCCTTCTTCTAAGGTGAATGAGGGAAAGTACAGTGAGGAATACTTTGTTTGACGATTCATGTACCTCAATAGTCAATACGAATCAAATCTCCCTTCTTCTTCTACGGTCCAATGCTTTTGTTTGACGGTTCTAATTTTTTAGATGCATCCTAATAGTACTAGAGACAATCTATTATATTATAACAACAAACTGGAAACTACTAGAATACATATCTGAAAAAGGTATACTTTCGCAATGTTTTGAGAAAGCGACAACTATATTCATCACTAAAATAATTGGCCACTTGTGAGGAATACTATCTTCATGCATCATATTAGACACTGTTCTTTAAAGGATTACTTTAGCAATGTTTTGTTGTTCCTATCCTCATTTGCCTATAATGAATACAAAGTTTGATGACTTAATGTTCTCTAACATATGGTCACCTTTACATTTTCCCAGAAAATACCCGAAAAGGGAATTAAAGATGACAACAAGAACAACATTGCTGGAAATTGGGGGTATGTACACCTTTCTAAACTGATGATTAATTCATTTCCTGCTTTTAAAACATGTTATTTCCTGAGCAAAATGATGAAGGACATTTAGGACATAGGCTTTGGACTAAAACTGACCTTGAGGCTCTTCACTTCTCTTGATACAAGGATGGAGGATTAAGAGGACTATTTACTAGTGTTGGTCCCTGTGTAGGTTGTGCTGGTCCATCAGTTGGGGGTAGTTGTCTCCTTTTTCGTGTCAACTTCTCCCATGACTAGGGGTGGAGATAGATTAGGTGCTCCATTGGAACTGAGAGTTTAATTTAAATTTTATCTACATAGTTATGATGTATTTAACAAATAAAGTAAAGTTGTGTTTTTTGAAAGATCTATTGAATCATTCAAGCCAATATCTATTCATCTAAGTCTTAACTACGTGATGCAGGAATTATTAGACAGCCTGAGTGGGACCATCTTAAAGATGCGCATAAGGTCATAAAGCTTTGTGAAGAAGCACCTATAGCTAATGATCCAACAATCACACATATTGGTCCATATATAGAGGTATAAGTGGCCTTTAAACTATTTAATCTAGAATTTTTGGATTAACATCTGCTGCATTAATATGTGCTTAATATCCTATTTTAAGGATTGGTTTGGGCTTTATACATTATGTTCTTTTATATTTTATTAATACCGGTTTTTTTTAATCAACGAAAGTATATTGAACAGAGTACAAGGGATACTCTAACCCATATACAAGGTAAGACCAAGAAGAGGAAGCACACTGTAAAAATAATACTGCCAAGCATTGCCCAGTATTTAATTTACAGCAGCCTAGCCTCAGCAACAATTACAAAACCAGAATAAGAGCTATATGTGTCGCCTTCCTTGGCAACATCGACACCACAACTAATGCAATAGTGAGTTTTAATGTCAACTCATATTACTTGACTACATGGTCTGTGAGCATCTTACTAGACTGTTGTAATCGTAGGTTTTTCCAATGGTTTATTGTTTAATTTTTTATTTCTTATTTGTTTGAAACTTTTGTGCAAAAGTTAATATATAATATATTTGAAATTAGAAAAGCACTTCGTACTATACCTTCTTACGGATTTGCCATATCTTCTTAAAATTTGTAAGTTTCCTCCATTTTTCACACTCGATGAAAAATGGGGCGAGAAACTGCTTCTACTTTTATGAGATTCACCTATATTCTTCCAATTTTAAAAGCTTGCCATGGAATGTGAAAATAGTTTCTCGGTTTTTTGTTGCAGGAAACAAACTTGAGCTTCTTTTGTCTGAAGAGGTGTGAAATTCATCTTTTGTTTTACCACATGATGTAGAAAATTGCATGTTAGTGCAATAGGTTTGTCATTGTATTTTGTTGTTGGCCCAAGGAAGGAGGTTCAAATGTACCATGGTGGTGGAGTAAAAGGGAGGAAAAGTCTAAAAGAAATTTGGGAAAGCTGGAAAATGATTTTTCTATTAATGATAATTTAGTTATTATTTTGGTGCAAGTTTCTTTTTTTTTTTTTTTATTTGATTGTCTTTTGGATTTGGTAGGTGGTAATGGATTCAGTTTACCTGGAATTTCTTTGAAGGGATTAGTTGTAGTTTGTTTGTAAAGCTTTTTGTTGAATGTTGATCTGGGGTTGTCATCTGCTCCAAAGTGCAAACTATTACCTCTTCTAAGATTTATAATTCAAATTCCTTATTGTCTTTATTTCTTTGTCATATTAATATTGCAAGAAGTGTTGTTGGCTAGGGTCTTTCAAAGAGAGGTTGTTTAGTTTGCCTCTCTATCACCAAAGATATTAAAAAATGCAGACACCAAAAGTAAGGTAAGATTGTCGTTATTTAACACTACAGCATTCTATATATATATATATAATTTTTTTTATGCTGTATTAAGAAGAATTATAAATAAATGAGACATTAATGACTTTTATTGTGTAATCTTGCTTTCAATGTTTAATGAAGTAGCTGAATTCACATTGTTTTTTTTTTTTTTTTTTTGTGTGTGTTTTGAAACATTATTCATTATATGTTATTTGTTATCAGAAGGCAAAAAAATTTCAATCCTAGGAATACAACAACGATTTGAGCTCGATATAAGTATCTACTATTGAAGATCTTTATGTTGGTTAATATTTAATGGAAACAATTGTTGTTAGTTACTTTCAACTAAAGATCATATCTCATTTCTTATGTGTCCTAAACCCCTTGATGAGAGAATAATCTGTTTGGGGTTCTTTGATCGATTTTATTGCAGATGTTGCTTAATTCAACAATGATTAGTATAGTTAAGAGGAAGATGTTACATTCATCACAACTATCCGATGATTATAGCAGGACTTTCATTGTCATTGCTTCTGCATCTTTAATCCTTCCATATATTTGGGTGCTATTTCATGTATTCTGGATGCAATTAAGAGTTGTAGTGTTTTGCTGTTGAATTACGTTATTATCTCTGCCTTTTTTGTTTTAAGATTTCTAATATTAGCTTTCTAGGAATTGACATTTTTTTTTGAAGAAAAGGATAATAGGACCAAATCACATATAGTATATCATGCCACTGTTATCTGGTCCTCATCAAAGCCGACAGAGGACATGAAAAGTAGTTTAGGCATGAGATTGACTAAATGGCAAATTCGTTTGTTTAAATGTTCTCAAGTATCTCTACCTTTTTTCTTATGCTATTTTTCATCATGATTCCAACAACAAGGTGGCACATAAAACTAAGTATTGTAATTTTGACTAATATGATGTTGACAACATTAAGAGCCTCGTGTTTTTTTTTTTCTGCATTTCAAAATACAACAACAACAACCAAGCCTTATCCCACTAGGTGGGGTCGGCTACATGGATCATACGGCGCCATAATGTTCTATCATGAATCATGTTAATAGTTAAATCATTGGCCTCCAAATCTTTCTTAATAGTTTCTCCTATAGTTTTTCTTGGCCTACCTCTGCCTCTAGCTATTGGATTGCCTTCCACTTGGTCCACTCTCCTTACTACAGAATCTAAAGGTCTCCTCCATACATGCCCGAACCACCTAAGTCGAGATTCAACCATCTTTTCTACAATAGGTGCTACCCCAACTCTCTCTCTAATGCTATCATTCCTAATCCTATCACGTCTAGTTTTTCCGCTCATCCAGCGCAACATTCTCATCTTTGCGACGTTGATTTTACTCTCGTGTTGATTTTTTACCGCCCAACACTCTGTCCCATACAACATCGCCGGTCTAATAGCTGTACGGTAAAATTTTCCCTTTAGCTTAAGAGGTAGCCTTCCTCCATTTGGACCACCCTGATTGAATCCGATGGTTTACATCTCCCTCAATTTCTCCGTCATTTTGTATAATAGACCCAAGATATTTAAACCGTGTGACTTGTGGTATGTTGTGGTCTCCAACTTTCACCTCTAAGATAAAGGTGTTTCGCCTTTTGCTAAACTTACATTCCATATACTCCGTCTTGCTTCTACTCAAGCGGAAGCCATGTGCTTCTAAAGCTTGTCTCCAAGTCTCCAACCTTCCATTTATATCATCTCTCGACACTCCAACTAGGACTATATCGTCAGCGAAAAGCATGCATCGCGGTGCTGGCTCTTGAATGTGCTCCGTAAGTACATCCAAGACCAAGGTAAAAAGATAGGGGCTTAAAGCTGACCCCTGGTGCAGGCCTATGGTTATTGGGAAATCTTCAATACTTCTTTAAAAAATATGTACATGCATAATGCATGCTTACATTTATAACATTTTACAGGTTCAATAAAGTGCCTAGCATTCAATTAGAATTTTTTTAAAAATCATTATGACTAAAAAAACTCACTTGAAAAAGACAACAACTGAAGTGGTAATTGATGCAATGGTCTAAGCAGGATTTGATTTTAGTCACTTAAACAGAACAACTTAAAAAGTACTTGAATAATAAAAAGGATCAGTATGGTCAAATTTGATGAAGGGATCATTTTCTTCATATTCATTTGGAAGGAAAATAAGTAGTACACAAAATGCATTGAAAAGGTTGAATAATGCTCTTTTAATTTTTTTTGAAGGTAAGAATACTCTTTTAATTGTTAATAAAGATTTTGGAAAAAATAAAATGACGCCAACCTAAGAATATGTTTTTAATGATGGATGACCTCAAAATTGTATCCAAAAAAAAATATGATGGACTATTACAACGAAAATTTTTTAGTGTCTATATCGATGATCCAAATCTCCAACTTGCATTGATGTGAGGTTCAAGTTTACTTACTAGCATGTTGTTAAGAGTGCTCAAAGTAACAGAGATGGACTACATGAAAGTTTGGGCTTTATTTGAAGGTGTATGCTTGATTTATAACTCATTATTATAATGACAACTTTATAATATAATAATCTCTCTCTTTTTTGTATTTCCTGTAATCGTTATTTCTTATGTGATATTCTCTTTTAGATACACAATGAGTGGTGTTGAGGGAAAAAAATAAAAGGTGGTTTTAATTCTTTGGGAAAAGATGCTAGGAAGAGGAGACTCTCTGGTTAGAGAGAAGAAACAAAAGACATATCAGAAAATACAGGATTATATTTATTATATTTATTGCTTGTTGATATTTTTTAGAATAAAATCATATTATTATATTTCTTGAGTTTTGATTTTTTTATATTATAAATATGAATACATACGAGGTAAAGATTGTGTCTAAATTATAAGTTTAATGTATGTCGATTAATTTGCAATGGGTCTAAATGAGCATTTGAGTCTCAACGAGATGTTTCATGTAGTAGTTCTTTATACCTTTTACCTTTTATGTGGGTGAAAGAAATCTAGGATTGTTTATGATGAAGTATGATTTTACGTGTTAGCTTTTTATAATAATAATAATAATAATAATAATAATTAATATCATATATATGCAAATTACACATTCCTTATTAATTAAACCTTTTACACCTTTATTTTTTTGGTAATTTAAAACCAAGTAAAGATAAAAAATAATATTAGAAAAAAAGTGTTATACGCAAATTGCACATTCCTTATTAATTAAACCTTTTACACCTTTATTTTTTTTTTTGGTAATTTAAAACCAAGTAAAGATAAAAATAATATTATAAAAAAATGTTCAATCAATAAATAGTATCAATAAACAATATGCAATAGTATTCGTTTCTAAGGTAATTATTTTATGCCTTAGTAATAATTTAAGTTATATATGTATCAATATCCATATTATTAACTATTTTCTAATAGAATGAGAATGGAATTGTTCATTGACATGAGAGAAAAAAATATGCTCTGCCAGGGTTTGTGCCGCATGTGTCTCTAGGGTTACAGCAGCATGGAGGTTCCACCATGGCAGTGCTTGTTCCCGGAGTCCATTGTTTCTCCAGTTCTTCCTCCCCCCTCCTCCCCTCCCAGGCTTCCTTCTTCTCCTCTCGTGAACCTGCCTCCTTAGAAGAAATCCTTTGTTCAGGCGCTAAATAATGCCTGTGTCATCCCCATAAGCCAGCTTCCGACTCCTTGTCTCAAAGGAGATGAAATGGCAATCACAATCCCTGAGGACGAGTATGTTGCTGGTCTAGAATCGTCCAAAAATAACCTTCATGGTAGAATTCTTTTATCCAAAGGAGACTCCCCAATAAAGGTTCATGTCTTGAGAGTCAAGTTATCGAGTCTGTGGAGGCCTCTAGGTCAATGGAATTTGACCCCGATAGGCAGAGGTTTCTTTGAATTTTCATTCTCCTCTATCGAGGATATGTGCAGAGTTTTAGCGGCTGGATCACGGAACCTAGCTCCTGGTTTGTTGCGACTTTCACCCTGGTCTCCGGATTTCAACCCATTCCATGTGAAGCAAACGCACGTCCAATGTTGGATTAGGATTTATGAGCTTCCTCTAGAATATTGGCATCCAAAAATCTTGTTCTCAATTGCAAGAGGTATTGGCACTCCATTATCGTTAGATGATGCTACCAAAAATAGAACTCTGGGTCACTTTGCTCGTGTCCTTGTTGATATTGACTTGTCCATGAAGCTTCATGAAAAACTCAGGGTTGAACGGAAGGACTTTGCTTTTTATGTTTGGGTTGAGTACGAGTCCTTACCATCCTTTTGCAATAATTGCAAAGTGATTGGCCATTCTTTGTCAAACTGCAACAAAAAAACATAATGATCAATCAGTTGATCCATAGATCTGGGCTCCAAATCAGAATCAAATGGCAACCAGGAAACCTATTTCCAAATATGTGGAGAAAAGTAGGGTTGACAGGATTCGGGTGGATAAAACAGTAACAACAGGCACTGATGATGCTAATAAAGGGAATGCTGTGGGTGAAGAAGCTACAGGTTCTGGCTTAGAACTGATGGCAAAGTCTGCTAAGACTGTTGATAAAGGGAAAGCTATTCAGGATGATGGTCTACACCTTTCAGGAAAGTTGAACTATGTCTTAGAACAATTGAGTCCTCTAGAGCATGAGAGGCTAGTTGGAAGGGTTTCTCAGAATCATCCAGATGAAGACTCGGATTCAGTTGAAGTTATTTTTGATGAGGCAGCTTTCTTGGAGGCTGCTAGAGAGGCTGTTGTTTCCATTGATCCTGTTCAGCCAGCATTAGTTGATTCACCATTCTCTCTTGAGAGGTCTCCCTTTGTTGCTAATTCGGTTTCTCTTGGAAATAAATCTGGTGATCTAGTTTCCAACCAAGTTTTTGTTTCAAAACCCCCATTCATGAGGAACCTGATGGGGACAGTTGCTACCAGCTCTAGGGTGCTGACCCCTTCTACTAATGAGCAGCTTGTTGATGGTTTGAATTTTGTTCCAAATTCGGTTTCCCCTAAGAGTTGTCACCAGCAAGCTGTGGTCAATGATGTTATTGCTCGGGATCTAAAAATTGTGTGGAGGCTCTGGGGTGATGCTGCTGAAGATCAGGAAGTGTCTTCTGACCTGATGCATACAGAAAATCCAGCTGAACCTTTCACAAAAGTACAGTCTAAGTCTCAGAAGAAGAAGCAAAGAAGGGCTCGAAGGCAGGCTTAAAGGATGTCTCAGTACCAATCCCATTATGGGACAGATTCTGTCTCATTGGAATTCTGATGAAAATACTTTATTGGAATGTTAGGGGTATTGGCAACCCTGGCACTCGTATGGTTCTTGCCAAGTTCTGTTTTGATCATAAACCTGATCTGGTTTTTGTGTCTGAGCCTAAGGTAGCCTTGGATAATGTTCCTGCCAGTTTTTGGAGCCATCTTAATCTTAAGTTTTTCTCTACTAATTGTAGGGATCCTCTTCTTCCAAATCTTTGGGGAATGTGTACCTCAGCTCTTTCTCCATCCATTCTGGCCCGCTCCCAACAATACATCTCCTTCTCCATTGATCACAACTCTCAAAGGTTATTTATCTCTGCTGTCTATGCCTCAACCTCTCATATTGGGAGAAGAAATCTCTGGATAGAATCAGCCTCTTTGCAGCAGGCTAACCAGGGCCCTTGGTGCTTCATTGGTGATTTTAATGCTGTCTTAGGGGCTCATGAAAAGAGGGGAGGGAGGCTTCCTTCTGCAATTTCCTGTGATGAATTCCAAGCCTGGTCAGATTCTTTCATATTAACTCATATCCCTACTCATGGTGCAGCCTTTACTTGGTCTAATATGCGTGGGATTAATGATCACACAGAACTGAGGTTAGATAGAGCAGTGTGTAATGACTCTTGGCTCTCTGCTTGGGAGAGTGTGGCATGTTGTACTTTGCCTAGGAATCAGTCAGACCATTTTCCCATCCTCCTGATTTTGAAAAAAAGGTCTAGTCTCCCACCCTTCTCCTTTCAAATTTCATGGCATGTGGACTGGTCATGAGGACTGCAGAAGACTAGTCTCTGAGGCTTGGAAAAGGAGTTTCTGGGACTGTCGTATGTACATTCTGGCTCAGAAGCTCAAGTGTTTGAAAGCTGAGTTAAAAAGGTGGAATAAACAAGTCTTTGGCAATGTCCACCTTAAAGTTGAAGAAGCAATGGCTAAGCTGGATGCTATACAGGCTAGAATTGATCTTGATGGTTTCTCTGAGCTGCTTCACAGTGAAGAGCTTGCAGCCCAAATGGAACTCAATCAGGCCCTTTCTTTCCAAGAATCCTTTTGGAGGGAGAAGGCTAGGCTGAAGTGGTATTCTGATGGAGACAGGAACACAGGGTTTTTTCACAAGGTAACCAAGATTAGAAATTCTAATAGTCCAATGTCTGTACTTAGAAAAGACAATTTGATTCTCCATGACAATCAGGATATTGAGAACCATGTGTTAGCTTTCTTTAATGGCCTATATGCTTCAGAAAACTCTTGTGTAGATAATGGTTTAATCGAGTCAGTGATTCCCCCTATGGTTTCCTCATTAGACAACATCATGCTGACCAATATTCCTACCTTGGAGGAAGTTACGAATGCTGTGTTTGCCTTGGACAGAAACAGTGCTCCAGGTCCTGATGGCTTTTGGGGAAGCTTTTATCATGCCTACTGGGATATTGTTGGCACTGATGTACATAATTCTGTTTTGCAATTCTTCACAAAAGGATGGATCCTGCCAAAGCTCAATTCTAACAGGCTTGTGCTGGTGCCTAAGTTTGTTGGTGCAAACAGAATTGAGGATTTCAGACCTATAGCTCTTGCAAACTTTCAATTTAAAGTGATAACCAAAGTCCTTGCAGACAGACTTGCAACCATAGTGCCTAACATCATTTCTACTGAGCAGAGAGGTTTTATCAGAGGTAGGAGCATTGCAGATTGTGTGTTCATTTCCTCGGAAGCAGTTAACATGTTGGACAACAAGCAGTTTGGTGGCAACTTGGCACTAAAGTTTGACATGAAGAAGGCCTTTGACACTTTGGATTGGGTATTCCTCTTGAAAGTCCTCTCTGCTTTTGGTTTTGCCAATCAATTTTGTTGCTGGATTAGTTCCATTCTGCATTCTGCTTTCCTATCTATCTCAGTCAATGGGAACTCAGTTGGCTTCTTTTCTTGCAAAAGAGGAGTAAGGCAAGGAGATCCCCTATCTCCTATTCTCTTTTGCCCTGCTGCTGATGTCCTTAGTAGAGGAATAGACCGGCTTCTGGAATCTGGCAGGCTGCAGCATATGTCCAGTCCTAGAGGTTTTGCTACTCCAAGCCATATCTTTTATGCAGATGACATCATGGTTTTCTGCAAAGGGTCAAAATCAAATTTAAGAAATCTTATGCAGCTTTTTGAAGATTATGGGCATACTTCTGGGAAGATTCTCAACCTTGACAAGTGCAAGTTCTATTCGGGTTCAATGTCTCATAGAAGAGTGGCTGATTTAAGCTCTCTCCTTGGTTTTTCAGCTGGCACTCTTCCCTTCAACTACCTTGGAGTCCCCTTGTTCAAGGGCAAACCAAGACCTGCTTTTCTACAGCCTATTGTGGACAGAATTAAGTGTAAACTTTCCTCTTGGAAAGGCTCCCTCCTCACTGTGATGGGTAGAGTACAGCTAGTAAACTCTGTGGTCCAAGGCATGCTTGCCTATAGTTTTCATGTTTACATGTTGCCAATTTCCTTGTTAAACCAATTGGACACCTGGATCCGGAATTTCATTTGGTCAGGAGATATCCATAAAAGGAAGTTCATCACAGTTACTTGGAACTCTGTCTGCTCCCCCACAGTGGATGGTGGTCTTGGAACTAGATCCATTAGGGACATGAATGAAGCTACCATCCTTAAACTTTGTTGGAACATGCTCTCCTCTTCAGAGCAGTGGGCTCGATTTCTCAAACAAGGTTCTTAAGGAACTCTAAGCCTATTTCTCATCATGTTAACTCCTCCCTGTGGCCTGCTATAAGAAAATGGTATAGTGTTGCCCTTGATAATTCCTCCTGGATAATTGGAGATGGCAAATCAGTGAACTTTTGGACAGATAAGTGGTTGGAGGAACCTTTGGTACGTCTCATGAATATTCCTGAGGATTGGCAGCTTTCTCTATCAGCAAAAGTTAAAGATTTTCTGGTTAACAGACACTGGAGCATACCAGCCTGCCTGCAGTCTCATTTCCCATGCGTAATTGCCAGAATTCAGCAAGTGCACATTCCTATGAGGCCTGGGGAAGACAGACTTGTGTGAGATAACTCAACTTCTGGAGTGCTCTCATTCAAAGAGGCTAATCAGTTTCTAAAGCCTTCTAATAACTCAGCACCTGAATTTAAACAGCTTTGGTCTCAGGCCATTCCTCCATCAAGGTCCTTCTTGGTTTGGAGAATCTTTCATCATAAGATGCCAACTGATGACAATCTCAAGAAGAGAGGCATGATTTTTGCTTCAATGTGCAACCTATGTTGCCAAGTTGAGGAGTCTGCCTCCCACCTTTTTCTGTCATGTAAGTATGCTTTGGCATTGTGGACTTGGTTAGGTTTTAAAATATCTTTTCAGATTGATCATTCTTCTATGCAATCCCTCTTTGCCATCAAGAAAGGGTGGAGTTCTCAATTGAAGGAGGTAATCCTTGCTGCTATCATCAATGTGATCTGGGTGATCTGGTCTGCTAGAAACAGCTACAGGTTCAACAATAAAGCTCTAACTCTTCAGTCTGCCAAGACTATGGTTGCTGCTGCTGTATCTTATTCAGGCAAGCTCTCCAGAGGTACAATGTTCAATACAATGGAGGAGTTCATAATCCTGAAGGAATTCAGCATTGATGGGCACCCAACCAAAGCCCCAAAAATCAAGGAGGTGATCTGGCTCTCTCCCCCAATCAATTGGACGAAGTGTAACATAGATGGGGCAGCTCATGGTTGCCCAGGACCCTCAGCTTGTGGAGGCATTTTTAGAGGATTCAATGCTGCAGCCCTTGGCTGCTTCTCTTGTCATTTAGGTGTCTCCACCTGGCTTTCTACTGAACTTTCTGCTGCTATGCACGCCATTGAAATTGCATCCAGTAGAGGGTGGGTAAATTTGTGGATTGAAACAGACTCAGCCCTTGTGGTGAGGGCCTTCAATCACGGGGACACTGTCCCTTAGAGGCTACAAACACGATGGAAGAATTGCTTGGAGATAGCTGCAGGTTTCAACCTTCAGGTCACTCATATCTTTAGGGAGGGAAACTCCTGTGCGGATAAATTAGCTAATCATGGTATTCATCACATGGGGTTCCATTAGTGGGACACAATTCCTTCCTTTGTTAGTGACGATTTTATTCGTAGCAGGCAGGGTTTGCCTTTTTACAGATTTTCCTGATTTTAATTTTCCATGGGTTTTGGTTCTTTGTCCCTCCATGATCTTGTTCTTTTTGAATATTTGATTTCAATAATAGCGTAGTGATGCTATTGCACGCTACTTATATAAAAAAAACTATTTTCTAATACAGTTTTATATTAAAATAATTTTAAAATATTATAAAAAATTATATAATGAGTACCCGTGCGTACCGCACGGGTAACTACACTAGTTAGTTATATTTATGATAGTTTTTGGTAATTTTTTGATATTTTTTTATCTATAATAGTTATATCACTAGGCAAACAATAACGTCCTGGCAAACAATAGTTAACTATTACGTCTTTCATAAAAAAAAGTTTAACTATTACCTCTTATAATTTATAACCCAATATCTATTATTGTCCCTCGTTTATTTTTATTTATATCACTGGGAGAACACTAGTTGAGAACTCATAATATAAGCTCCATGATTAGCACTTCAAGCAACTTATTTTAAATTTTTTTATTTTGTAAATTTAAATTAAAATAATATTCAGGCCAGCGGGTTGGCCCGGCCCACTACGGGCCAGTCCATAGCTGACTAATGAATTTTCGGGCCGGATTGGGCCAAAATTATTGTCGCGACCGTCCCGTCCGGGAGCCGCGAAAAGAAAAGGTAAAAACAGAGGAGTCGCCACTAAAATTTTTATTGGGAAAATCTTAGAAAAACCCATGTTTTAAAGGTAAACTGGTCTAAAAAAAGATGAGATGAGTCCGGGAGTCGGTTACGAGTAGGGAAGGTGTTAGCACCCCACATCGCCCGTTTAAAAAAACGGTACCTCAAGTTAATTGTGCAAAAAACATTTTAACAGCCTTTTAAATATTTATTTTACCCCAAAAATTATTTACAAGGAAAAATTATATATTTTTTAATTTTTAATTTAATTTTTTTTTTATATTTTTTAATTTATTGTTAAAAAGGGGAAAGGTTTAATTTTTTTGATTAATTATTTTAGCATAAAAAGAGACACGAAAAAGTAAAATTTAGTTTTGGCCCGACAAGATGATTTATCTTGCTCCTACGTATTCCCGGGTGCGATGGGAAACTCAAAGCCACGTAGTTCTCTAGAAAAAAAGTTGATTGATTGATTGATTTTATATTTTTTATTTTTTTGTTTCAAAAGGATTTTACTTCGGAATAAATTCACTTTTGCATAGAGTCCAAGATAGCAGTGCTATACAATAAACCCTTACAATTCATTCGACACTTGAGGATGAATAAGTCCATACATCAACGTCGTAGATTGTTGCGTGAATTCAAAAGATATTTTTTATAAAATGAAATTGGGCAAAATTGATTAAAAGTATGAATTAAAAAAAACATTTAATATTTTTTAACGGGGATTCACTCTTGCGTAGGGTTAAAGATAGCAAAGCTATACGATGAACCCTTACAATTCATACAACACTTGAGGATGAAAAATCATACATCAACATTGTAGATTGTTGCGTAAATCCAAAAAGGCATTTCAATTCAAAGTATTTTTATTGAAAACAAGGATCGAAAAAAGTTTTTTATTATTTTTTTGAAAAAAAGATTCCATATTTTTTAAACTTTTTATTTAAAATTTTATACAAAAAAAAAAGAATGAGATTATGCTTCACCTTTTAAGCACAAACACATGACTCCTAGTCCTTTCTTTTTACATGACTGACCCAAAGCAAGAAGGAGCCCAACTTTAATTTTTTCAAGAAACATTTTATTTTTAAATAAAGGAAAGAAAGAGGACCTAGCAGCTAGCCCAATAAGCAAACAAAGAGGAAACTAAGAATAGATCTACTGATCTCAGTCCACCAGCTGCCAATAAATAAGAAAAAGCCAACAACCTAATAAAAAAAAAAGCCAAATAACAGATAAAAACAAAGGAAAAGAAACTGACCAAAGAGTGAGGGAAGTTTCTTCTTCCTCAGTTACCAAACAGGGGAGAGCAGAGGAGAATGTGCGAGGGCGGAAGGAGGAAGCGTGACGGGGTGACGGCGGACCTGCGGCGCGCGAGGCTCGCGCGGTGGTTGCCCGGCCGAGGCGTGGCTGCGATGAGAACAGATCTGCAGCCTCGGTGGCGGTTCGTGCGGATCTCGGTGGAGGATGGCGGTCGAGATGGGGAGAAGCGGGATCGGTTCTCGGAGCAGGGAGCAGATCTGCAACTCCCGTGACAGGGGAGGCGCCGATCTGGGGAAGAAGGAGGACGTGGCGGCTGTTCGCGGCTGGAACGGCGGTTCGTGCGGTAGAGGTGGTGGTTCGACGCCAGACAGGCGGCACAGTCGTGAGCGGTCGCACGGTCTCCTCCTCCCTACGTCGGCGAGCGGCAGTCGAGCATCTCCCAGGCAGCGCGGTGGTCGCGGTTCTGAGAAGGAGTGGTTGTGGCTGGGGTAGCCGGATTTGAGAGGGGGAGGACAAGATCCTCCCTTTTCTTTCTTTTTATGTCTTTTGATTGTTCTGGGATGTGTAGTGTTTATTGGTGGTAAGGTGGAGAAAAGATGATGAAAAATGGGGGAGAGTATGAGGGACAACGATATCAAAAAGCTTCTTGAACTCCTCTTCTGTTTGTTCACGCCTCCTCCCCCTTCTGTCCTGAACTTCCCCATTTTTAAATCCTCCTTGCTTGCAAAACTCCAAAAACAGAACCCAATGGCCACAATGGATAGTCATTTTCATTTATTTCCTTCTTAGTGTTTCTGCCTAACTGCTTCAATCTGTGTGTGCTGCAAATTTCTTTTAGTATCTTTTCTTTGGTTCATGTTTGACTCTGGTTGAAAGTGAGGAAGCAGTATTGCTTGTTCCAATATTTCCTTCTTGATGCTTAAATTTGAAAGCCATGTTTATTGCAAAATGCTTAACAATGCCATTGCTCTTTTGGGTGTTGATATGCATTAAAACATTTTGGCCTTTTGCTTCTTCTTCCTGCACTTGTTTGTCCCATTCTTCTTTTTTTTTTTTTTTTTTGTATATTTTGTTTTTTCTATCTTTAAATGGGCTTTGGGATAAAGGAACAGGGACCAAGTAGATGGATTTTATTCCTTTTTTATTCATTTTTTTTTATTCTAAATTTTAATCAGATAAAGTAAAACATAGCATCTGGACAAAATTGGGTATTCACAATTATTCTGGGGTACGTTTTTACTAGCGCAGCCCATGATTTATGTCGGGCTAATCGGGTCGGGCCCATTTTGACATCTCTAGATATGAGGGAGATGAAGGGGAATGGGGGTGGATGGTGATTAGAGAGAAGAGGCTAAAAAATTAGAATAAATATATTTTTTATTTTTAAGGATATTTTAGTAATAATATTTTTTAAAAAAAGATATGTAGGGGTGGATGATGAATGTGTGGGAGTGTAGGTAGTAGCTCTCTAAGTTGAATTGGTTGGGCTGAGTTAGATCCTAAGACCTAATTGCGCATACCCAAGCTAATGGATTCACACCGTACACCTTACTTTAAAAAGAGTTTTTTTTATAGAAAATAAAAGCTATTTTGAAACATCTCCTCTTGTGGGCTGTTAGATTGGTCTGGATAGATTTTTTTTTCATCTCTAACATTTTTGTCCGATCTTGCCCCCAAGACCCCAACATTTGGTGAACTTTTTTTCTCTCCAAAAGGATCACCGTACAGCAGCGGCGTCAATGTAGCTCCTCCTATAGCTACTATAACATTTTAAAAATGTTATTTTATTTGTATAATTATTTTTTGAAAAAATTATTAAATTTAGTATCCAACATAAAATTCTTTAGTTTATTTAAATGAAATATTTATTATTTATATTTAAACATTCTTAAAAAATATATTTTTATATGTTTTCATAATAATTAGAAAATGTTACAAATTTTATTCAATGTTTTATAATAGAAAAAATTGATGACAAAATATAAAAAAATAAACATTTCAACAAATTTTGATATTAAAAAACATCAAGTATTATTAGTATAAACAAATAATTCCGTATCCTTTTTTGTAATTTATTATATAAAAGTGATTTTTTTACACCACTCAAACGAAATAGATTATCTAAAAATCGCTTTTCATCAAACATACCTAAACACAAACAAATTTTGATTATAATCGACTATCACAATAATCGATTATTTGAAAACAAATTATCAACATAATTTTTTTTCCAACTTTCCCAAACAAGGTCTTAAGCATAATCAAAGTAAATTTTTTCAGAGTCATTCATAAGGTGGTCAAGGTGGGGGAGTTAAGGAGTGGAGTAATAAGGAGGTTAAGGGTTCAAACCCACCCACTAACAAAAATAATAGGGGTGTTCGCGGATTGGATTGGGTCGCTTTTGAGCTAAAAAGTCATCCGATCCAATGATGAAAACACCGTGCGGTTTGGATGGGATCGGTTTGTTTCCTTAAAAAAAATCCGATCCGATCCAATCCAATCAAATGCGGTTTGGATTGGATTGGATAATTCGGTTTTTGTCATACTTTATTTTTTTTCTAATGTCAAGTGTCCTTTTTACTTATTTATAGTGGTAAAAGATAATCTTTGTTTTAATTTGGAAGTTTGAGAAGAAAAAAATTATTGATATTTTTTAACACGTTCTTTTATATTAATTCTCTATATCTACTCTCACTTATCCTATTTTTTCCCTTGAATCGGCTACAAATAAATTGTAGCTAATTATTTTCCAAATTTACTTAATTGTTTTCCTATTTTTCATGATTACTCAATCAAATATATATATGTCATGCATCAAAACTTTTAGTAAAATATAACTTCAAAACATTAATATTTATTCTAAATAGTCTTACATATGTCATTCCAATAAAAATATTAAAGAGAATGAGGGATATAAAAATATGAAGAATAATGTTTAAGTATCAGTAATACTATAATTTCAAAAAGAATAGTATATGTATATAATATATCGGTTTGGATTGGATTGGATTGGATTTCACTATAAGATCCAAAATCCGATCCAATCCAATAAAAAATTACGGTTTTTTCGGTTTTCGGTTTGTTCGGTTTTCGGTTTTTTCGGTTTTCGGTTTGTTCGTTTTCGGTTTTTCGGTTCGGTTTTTGCGGTTTGAAACGGTTTGGATCGGTTGATGAACACCCCTAAAAAATACTAACATTAACACACTAAAAATTTAGAGCTTGTTTGAGAAAACTTAATTATTTCCCTTTAAGTTGTTTTTGTGTAAATAAGTGGTTTGTGAATAATCAGTTATGTTTGGGTAAATGACTTATTTTCTTAAAAAGCTTTTTGAACCCAAATAAGCTGTTTTAGCCATCTCTCTCGAAGGACGGTTTGCTGAAAAAGTTTCGATTATCCTCAAACAGATATACCATTTTCCCATAATAACCCCTCCTCCGTCGGTGTTGATGAATCCTGTGAACAAGTTCGATTCTTCCTCCTTTGGCGGCTTCGATTTGAACCCTTCTCAGTTGAAATAGCTGATTTTGATTTCTTCCAAAAAAACTATTCGGAATGAGCTCGATCCACTGCATCGATTGGTCATGGCTTTTTGCACCCAAATCCACTCCGATATCAAGCCTCTCTCCAAACGCTATCATTTCATCAGATCCATGTACATGCACCACTCCATTGCCAAAGATGAGGTTTCAAGTTTTGGGTGTGGTTTCCTTAATCACTTGGTTTGAAATTGAAACATTTGTGTGTGGTTTCCTTACACTATGGAAGTTTTGGAGAAGATGGAGTGGAGTGGTTGGTAATGAAGTGATTTAGAATGGAGTGGAGTGATAAAACTATACCAATCCATTGTTTGAAAATTTAAGGGGGAAATTCCAAACACCCCAATTTGAAGGGTATAAAAATTGGGCGTTTGGATGGTTGAGTGGTTTGGATTACCATCTTAAACTATCTCACTCCATTAATGCTCCCAAACAATGGATCACGCCTTCTATACCACCTTACTCCATTATTAACCATCGCACCCCATCCTCATAAACATAGCCTTAGTCACAACTGTGTGTTTTACTGTTTTCCAGTCTAGTATAAAGGCTTTTTGTTAATTCTTTTTTAACATTTTGCTTTTAATAAGATGATATAAAATCCAAATATGAGTGTTACCTTTTTTTTTACCCAAATGAAAAATGTTAATTACCAGCACTTGTGGTATCCTTAACTTTTAGCTGAATTGGTTGAACTGTGTTTTTATTGTTTTTATTTAACTTTTGTAAAAAAAAAATGTATATATATTTTCACATGTTTTCCATAATTATGAAAAAATGTTACAAATTTTATTCCAATTTTCATAAATAGAAAAAATTTTGATGACAAGATATAAAAAAAAATTCTAATGTTAAAAAAAACAAATATTATTAAAAAAATAACTTCATATCTTTTTTCGTAATTTATTATATAAAAATGATTTTTTTTCACACCATCCAAACGAAATAGATTATCTTAAAATCACTTTTCAGCAAACATACCCAAACAAAAACAGATTCTGATTATAATCGATTATTACAATAATCGATTATACAAAAATCGATTATCAACATAATCTATTTTTTCTAACTTTCCCAAATATATTCTTATTGTATTTTTTTTTTCATTATTTGTATGATTCCATTCTAGTTTGAAGCTTCAAGGAGAACCAACCAACTCCCCCAGATCCAACAATAGAAATGAACAACACAAGTTAACCAATTTAAGTAATCATGTTTTGAATGCAAGTTTTTATAATTCCAATTTGATAATGGAAATATGAATTAGTTTATCTTGCACTGGGGTGTGCAAAAATCTCAATTAAAAATGGAACAAATTGTCTGAATGGAAACAAGCATGTTTACCAGTGGATTAATTATTATAACAATGCTAATCATTTAATTATACGAGCTTTGTTATCATCATCGTTTATAAAGGTGACCTAATTTACCAAAGGGATGTTGGTCAAGTGGAAACAACTTGTCCCCCATAAGGAGGAGGATCTGGGGAACTCAGGTTCGAATCTTTATGGAGTCACCTCCATTGGGAGGCTAAGAACTAAGGAGTAAAATCCTGTTCAATCAGTCGAACCAAAGCTTGGTCTCATAGCAGGCCCAAAGGATCTAATCCGTAAAGATACTCTGGTGGACTTGCTTAGCCTAAAGGGCTGATTATGGTGGGTTTCCAACCAAAGAAAAAAAAAAGGTGACCTAATTTAAAATCTTAAAGCAAAGGAAGGCATTGCTTTTGGCTAGTTAATGCTGGTGTTAATATATATTACACTTTCTTAAATAAAATAATAATATCTTATCGAACGATTTTTCTTGTTTCTTTTTTGAAACTTTAGCAAATATAATATATAAATTCTACGTGAGTAGGGGTGGGAATAGGCTAGGCCGAGCTACGTCCTGACAAGCCTGAGCTTGGTCTGCTTTCCAATCTCGATGCTTGAGCCTGACCTATTAGTTTGATATAGGCCAATTTTTAGGTCCTGAGCCTGACTTACTTTAAAGTCTCATTGGCCTGAAAACCTACTTAAAAGCCTACTTATCAACAAGACCTTTAAATATGTCTTCACTTATAAATAGGTCATAAGCCTTCACTTGTAGATTGGCTCGTAGGCCTCTAATGATAACGAAGTTGGTAGACCTATACTAATAAGAAGGTCACTAGGCATTCAAAACTAAATAGACAAGTAGGTCACTACATGGCTAATAGGCCTTTACTTTCAAATATTATAAATAATGTAAATAATATATTATAGTAGTCAAATATATTATATTATGTTGAACCAAAGTGGTTTTGGATTAAATAATCTCTTAAGTTTTGATGTTAACAAAAAGGTTAAATCTGTATAACAAAGTATTGTCAAATATCTAACTTGTTTATTATAAGAATACATGGACTGCTTGATTTATAACAGTCAGAGGAAATTAAAATAAAGTATGGAATCTATCAGATTCTATTTTGATCCCCTAGACAAGTCTACAACTCTTGGTAAAATTCCGAGTCTATTATCTTTATGATAGACGAGATCTTAATATTAACTGAGGTAGACGAGTTACTAAGTCTAAGGAAAAATCAAGTAGACGAGACATTGAAATATAACAAGTCCAAAGACTTGATAGACGAGAAGTCTCACAAGACACCATGTCAGTAGACGAGCTCTTAAGTATAGCACGTCCAACTCTTGGAACTAGACTAAGTGTCTGTAGATGCATTATCAGTAGACGAGTCCGTCTCACTGATAAGTTAATCTTGCACGTCCAAAGACCTGTGCGTCCACTAGTTTTAAAACGTGAACCCGTCTAATCTTAAGTGTATTTATTTCAAATGATTGCTTATTTAATTCAAAGAATATATGTCTATTTACCCTTGCTGCTTCTATTGTTAAAATCTTTATCTCTTGGATAAAAGAACTTCGCTGCATCGAAATCATAAAGATTTGTACTCTATCAACTACATTGTTGTAAAAATCAAGTCAAGTACAGAGATGGAAAGTCAGAAAGCAACCTTTGGTACAACAGAGAAGTGACGGCTCTACTTTGAGCTTTCCTCTGATAATCAAAAAAAGCTTCTCCAAGAAGCATATCAAGTTATCAGTCTCAACGAATTAAAACATTTAATGCTATGTCTAAACGGATATAATTTGAAGACCGTTGATGAAGATCAAGATAGAGAAGCACTTCAGCTATATATACTTGAAGAATTTCAAGAATAAAAATATAAGATATCACTACAAAAAAACCTATTTAGCGACCAAAGATTTCGGTCACTAAACATGATAATTCGGTTGCTATACTGTGTAGCGATCGAATTAAGGGGGTAGCAGAAACCCTGGTGGCTAAATGTTTAGCGATCGAATTTGTATTTCGGTCGCAAATTTGCGACCGATATTTCGGTCACAAAATTATATATTTCGGTCGCCGTATAGTTGGTCGCATGCTCAAATAACCGAATTTGGTGACTGATATTCGGTCGTTATTTCGGTCGCAAATTTTATAAAAATTTTCCTAAAACTTAATCCTACCGACCAAATTTTGTTTCTCAACTATTACCCCATTGATTTTTAATTTCTGATATAAACAAAATACCCCAATATTTTTTTGAATAAATAGAAAACTTAAATATGATGTACTAACGATCTAAAACACCACAATCAATATGACCAAGAAAACATATACATTAATTAACGCAAGTTTAATAATTGTTTATAAAAAAAAAGTTTAATAATGTACTAATTAACGATCAAAACATAAAAACACACCATAGTCAATAAGTACTAATCAAAATATCAAAACTCATCAATCTTCCAAAGGGATGAACATGTAGAAGCGAGAACCCCCAAGGTACTTAAACTTTGTCAATGCACCAGTGGACAACAAATACAACTCCCTGATACCATTTGTATCTGTTGCAAAATATGGGCGATCCTCATGGATTACTATATTCCCATTGAACAGATTTCTGCTTTTGTCTTCAATAGTCACAACACGCGGTATTTCTTGTCCCCAATGACGGTAGAATGATCGTGGGATTGAAATCAAATCCTGCAAATACACAAGAACAATTTAGTAATGATTAGTTTATGCCTTAACCATCATTACGTGAATCCGATCGTTATTCTTAAGTTGATGAGATACTGTACCTGGTCTATATGGATGACTGTCTCAAAACATTTAGTCGGATCCATTTTCTGATAAAACGATAAGGAAAACAAGTCATATGTCTAAACTTCATCAAGTGATAATAAGAAAAGATGGAAAGATCCATGTAGCATACTAGCATGTTAAAATAGAACAACGAAATGCAACTTCACATGCAACTTTACAGATTAGCAAACATAGTAGTTTTCAGGAAAGCAGATGCTTTTACGTCGTTTTGAAGGATGGTCATAGAGAGGACTTTTCCTACTGGAAATGCCTAGATAACCTAGTAAGGACGGTCATCAACAACTATTTCTGGAAAGCACCATTGCCTAGTGAAACAAATGAGTAGAAAACCAGAGTTGCTTTCATAATATTCTGTACAGAGCTGCTTTCTAATGTGAATAATGTTTGAATGATGACGGCACGTCATGTGCCTGGAAAATTGTGCCCCACCCTTCATTTTATCTAACCCTATACTTAATCCTTCATTATCTAAGACCTTGGCCTTAAGGCAGAATTAAAGAAAAACCTCAAACTTCAAGAATCCTTCAAGCACATCCAAAATATTGAATGAGCATGCGTGCCCTGAGAAGGTACGCATGCTCATTAATATTGAATCTCAAATAGGAAACTAATTAAGGCTTTCGTAGCTTAATAATTAACTCTAGCAGAAAATAAAACCATTGACTTATAAGGATTGCAGCATACTTCAACAAATATATATTGAAGCATATTTCAATACAAACTTAGATAAAATATAGTAGCAAACATCCTATTGAGCTCCGCTCTCCACTAACAAGTAACACATAATTGTCAAACACATGCATAAATTCTAAATTAGCAACACACAACAAGCATCCCGCCTTTTTGACAGGATCACATCCTATTGAGCTCTGCTCTCCACTAACAAACAACACATAATTGCAAATACATGCATAAATATTAAATTATCAGCACACAATCAGCAAACAAACAACAAGATATATAGTGTGTATAGGCCATCATTCAACTCACGAGAAATAGAGCAATGACCTATAATGCATAAATAAAATTAATCCTGTCAAATACTAACATTTAAGAGTTTGTTGAAAGCCATTAGGCCTTTTACTTTTGTCCTCTCTTTCTGTGTTTTTTAAATCATTAGTGTGTATAGGCCATCATTACCCCTCTACATTTTATTCGGACATTATCACAGCTAACATTGGTAAGATTTCTACATTTCATACTCAATATATGCAACAGTCTCATGATTTATATTAGTCTAATTTCATCATTCATACATAAGTAGACATACCTCATTATCCTCAATATGACCCAGTGGGTGTAATTGCCATTGCATACTATATTTTACCAAGTCAGATCAGCACTACAAATGAAAGAAATACACGAATGCATCTGCCAAAAGAAAAGAAATACAAAAAAGATAGCTTTCCACCTGCTGCATCGCACAACCCCTTTATTGTTGTTCAATTATAATGCACCCAATTTACCCACTCACCTCAAGCATTCCCTGGCAACACCCAAGCAATTCTTGCAACATTTCCAAATACATAGTATTCAAAACCACCAAAGTCACTTTCATTCCAATCCTCATTCTTTGGACGTGTATTCATGGTGAACCATGGTTCAAAATAAGTCAAGTAGTTGGGAACATGCAGAAATTAGAGCAAAGGAAAATTACTTTTCTCAAGTATGCTTAGTAAAGATGTATTTGGATTCACTATCCAAATCATCTCACAGTTGAAATAACAATGTACTTGAGTAATCTAAATAAGGGAAACAAGGATGAGCAAGCCTTAAAAAAAATATTGCAGGACATATAGATGGACTCAAGTTGTATTGCAGGGTGTAACATAATCATTTTCAAGGGACCTTGACCTTGGAATTCAACGATTCAAGAAGTTTGAAAACAAATGTTTCCTCCCACCATCCTTCACTTACCAATCTCCATCGAAAAAAAAAAAGAATCTCAAAGGCCAGCCATTAATTAGCCATCAAATTTTTATCAAACCTCCATACATTCATATACCCAAAGAACAAATATAAAGTGTTCAACTCAACAATGAAAATTTACAAAATTTACAAGTTGGGGTTAGGACCCTTGCCTCCACATTGACTTGGTCTTCAAACTCATATTAAAATAGTCTTCCTTATGTCTAATACAATGTGCCTGTAATTTACTGGAAAGCTCCATTGCCTAGTGAAATAAATGAGTAGAAAACCAGAGTTGTTTTCATAATATTGTGTACAGAGCTGCTTTCTAATGTGAATAATGTTTGAATGATGATGGCACGTCATGTGCCTGGCAAATTGTGCCCCACCCTTCATTTTATCTAACCCTATACTTAATCCTTCATTATCTAAGACCTTGGCCTTAAGGCAGAATTAAAGAAAAACCTCAAACTTCAAGAATCCTTCAAGCACATCCAAAATATTGAATGAGCATGCGTGCCCTGAGAAGGTATGAATGCTCATTAATATTGAATCTCAAATAGGAAACTAAGGCTTTCGTAGCTTAATAATTAACTCTAGCAGAAAATAAAACCATTGACTTATAAGGATTGCAGTATACTTCAACAAATATATATTGAAGCATATTTCAATACAAACTTAGATAAAATATAGTAGCAAACATCCTATTGAGCTCTGCTCTCCACTAACAAGTGTAACACATAATTGTCAAACACATGCATAACTTCTAAATTAGCAATACAGAACAAGCATCTCGCCTTTTTGACAGGATCACATACTATTGAGCCCTGCTCTCCACTAACAAACAACACATAATTGCAAATACGTGCATAAATATTAAATTATCAGCACACAATCAGCATCTTGCCAAAGGGAAGAAGACTTATTGTGCTGCGGTGGTAACAGTGGCGCTGCTCTGGTGGTGCCGATGGTGGCGCTGCTCTGGACGTGCGGAGGAAGACGGACCTAAGAGAGAGAGAAACGGTTAGAGACGGAGAGAGAGAGAGATAGAGAGAGAGAAATAGAGAGGGAGAGGGAGAGGGCCGGCTTACTTGACGGCGGCGGCGGCGGCGCGCCGGAGGCTGGCGGTCGGAGCTCGCGAGGAAGAGAGAATGAGTGAGAGAGAGAAGTTTTGTGAAATGGGGAAGAAAGGGGGGTTCTGGTGGATTTAGGGATTTCATTTTTAGCGACCGAATTATTCGTTCGCTAAATCGTCTCTAAACCGGTTGATTTGAATTTTGAATCCATAAATTTAGCGACCGATTTTTAAATCGGTCGCTAACACGCGCGATATTTTAATTTTTTTCGCGCCGTTTAGCGACCGATTTAATATCGGTCGCAAAGATAAATAAAATTTTACCGTTGCATTTAATTCGGTCGTCATTTCGGTCGCAAAAAAGCCATAAATTTTTTACGTTTACTTTCCTTTATTTTGTGACAGAAATAGAGACCGATAACTCTGCTACGCTCTATTTCGGTCGCAATATCAACTCTAATCAGCGTTTGATTTAGATCCTACAATCGGTCGTCATTTCAGTCGCAAACAGCAACCAACAAATTCGGTCACTATTTTTGGTCGCTAAATAACCTTTTTTTTGTAGTGTATACAACAGATACAAGACACTCACGAAGCTCTGATATTATAGTGCAAAAACTCTGTTGAATTTGTAAAACAAGTTTACGTGTAAATCTTGTTGATCTTAAACTTTCAAATCCTCACACATAGTGGGTTCTTAGATCAAATATGTTAATCTCTTTGTTAGAGTTAGAGCCTGAAGAGGCTTAGTAGAGAAAGAATACTTGTAGCCTGAAGAGGTGTTGAAAACTTGTAACCTATTTGGAGAATAGTGGATAAAACCTTCAGGTAGAAGGGACTCGACGTAGCTCTTGGTTGGAAGAGTGTGAACCAGGATAAAACACTCGTGTGATTTTTCTAACCCTTATCTTTTACAGTTTTTTGTTATACTAACTGTGGGGTTTTGAATCTGAGTTTGTTAACTCTTCTAAAACCTTTTCCTTTTTGTGTGTTGTTTCTTTTGTTTTTCTTGTAAAAGGTTTGAGAAAAGACTTTTTCGAAAAATTGTTAAGAAACACAATTCAACCACCCCTTCTTGTGTTTCCCTGTGTCAACTTCAGTTGGTATCAGGGCTGGTCGCGCTGTCGCGCACGCGCCAAAAAGAATGAGCGGGTTTTAAAACTGTAGTTTAGGGCGACAACTCGGATGTCGTCTCACAAGGACTCTTAAAGTGTTATTTTTCACCAAAAATCAGTTTTGGGGGGGTTGGATTGAGATAAAATAAAGAAAATAAAACAATGAAAACAGAGCAATAAAACAAGGCAGTTCAAAGAGATTGTCAAATAGCTAAAAAAGATTAATCTATTGTTCTCGATTTCCCAACTATCATAGATTCAGGCAATTTCCAAGCCCTAAGCAGATTCTAATCCCCTCCCGGTTGTAGCAACAATTTACAAGCGAAACCACTACTAAAGATGCATGTCCCTATTCCCGAATTAAGCAAACGGGGTTAAGCCCTTCGTGAACTAAGCGAACACGAAACGTACACACGCGAATTAAGCAAACGCAATTAATTATAGGAACATGATATCACCGAAAACAAATCAACACAACACAATATACTCCTGAATTAAGCAAACAGAAATATATAGTATGGCATTGAAAAGGGAAAAGCATACAAAACAGGAAATACAAGAACCTCAAGTGTAGTGGAAATCGATTACAATAGATTAATCCTAGAACTTAGTTCTCCATAAAAAAAACGAAAACACACAGAAAAAAAATGTAAACAGAACAATGGAGAAAACAAAAAAAAATTCTTCCAAGCTGTTCAGAATGGCAATTTATACTACTCAGAAATTAAGTCCACTCGCGAGGCGAGCACATCTTCGCGAGGCGAATATTGTGAAAAGTCAGCAACGTTTGGTCTTCTCGTGGGGTGAAGGACTACTCGCGAGGCGAGACTCTTCAAATTCCAACTGTCACAGCCGTGACATTCAGCATGGTTAAACCGTGATAGCTTCTGGTCTTCCAGGGTTGGATTACTCGCGAGGCGAGTCAAGTGTTCGCGAGGCGACACAGAAACCTTGCATTTTCCTGGAACAGTCAGCCTTCAGGGTCGCGAGGCGAGAAGAGTAGTCGCGGGGCGAACCAGAGAGGATGACATTTTCACTGTTCTGCTGGCTTTCAGGTTCGCGAGGCGAATCCCCTGTTTCTTTATTCTCTTGACTTCCAACTTAACCCGAAAACAAAGACACAACTATAAGTATATTATTTGACTCAAAACTAGCTAAATTAACCTAAAACTAATTTAGAGACTAAAAACCTTGCTTGAGGACAATCTAATCTAATTTGGGTGAAAATAGGATATAATTTGCACAAAACCCTGGTCATACTAGCCATAAAACTAGATGAGCTAGAGGCTGATCAAAATACCCCAAACTTAAACTTTGCTTGTCCCCAAGCAAACTAAAACTCAAAAATCAAAAAGACTCAAGACCTGGAAAGCTTAAAAAGATTCAATCAACCTTGCACAAATTCAAGCAATACATCAAAACAGTTTTCTTCAATGTCCCCCCTTTCAAACAAAGCAATCCCCACAATCATTCATTCTAAACAATTGAGAATTTCACCATTCAAACAATCATTAATCTAAGCAGGGGATCCAAGTTACAGACAAGAGGGAGATCACCAAATTCAAACAATTGCCTTCCTCACAAGGGCATTTAGTGTTCACTCAATCGCTCAGTTTGTGTTAGGCTATTAACATTGCACTCAGTTTTACTTTTCAAGAACACTTCCCATAAATTTGATTTTCATCTCCAAATGATTCCCACAGAAAACATGCATGCAACATCAAAAGGTCTTTTATGGGTTGTAATGGGGCCTGGCTACGGGTAGGATATACAAAGGAACTAGGCTGAAGTCCCTAGGAACTAAGAGAGCATGAAACTTTTTATACTTTGAATTTCCACTCAGATTCCTTTCCTCATTTATCTTTATGCTTTGGGTGACTAAAGCCTCTTTTCCTTCTTGATATATTTTTTTACTTTTTGACAATTTTGTTCTTTTACATTTTTTTTATTTCTTTTTTTTTTCTTTTTCTTCTCAATCCCAAATAACACACATCACACCTTGTAGCCACCCCAAACTTAGTTTCTTGCACCCATTTTCTTTCTAGGATTCCATGCTCTCCTAATCCTAAGATTGGGTTAACATGGTTTTTCTGGATTTTAGCTTATAACATTAGGTTATCAAGGAGCAATAGGCTAATCAGGCTCAATGGGGCTAACTAGGGAACATGCATTAGGAATTGGTTATTTTAGGCTAAGTAGCTATTTACAAAGAAAACGCCTAAATCATCTGAAGCAAACACATAATCATGCAAACCAAAGAGAGATTCAAGCAAATTCAGGAAAGTGCAACTTAAAAAGTGATTTTCACACAGTCAAAAACATGTTGGAGGCTCAAAACCTCACCTGGACATTCATGAAAATTGTTCGACAGAGATTCTATCCCTAGTGTGTGCTTCCTATCACCCCAAACTTATCATAAATCATGCCATCATAACAAAATCTCACAGTTCAGTTTTCAATCACATGGGAATCACTTTTCAAAAACAAAAATTTTTTCAGTCTAGGGGGAATCATCACATAAATCATGCAATCAATCTGTGCAAAATCAATCAAAATCCATCAAACTTGCCAATAAAAGACTCAACCCAACTCTTGAGCTTCTCAAATTATTCAGGAGCTTTTTATTAAGAGAAAAGGAAAAAAAACAAGACACAACAAAACTACAACTAGTTCCCTCCCCCACACTTAAAACATGCATTGTCCCCAATGAACAAGAGAACTATAAAATCAGAGTGAGGGAAAGGAAAGGGTACTCCCTGATCACGTGCAGTGTATGCGGGAGCTGCCACCTGGATCCCATTGCTTGTAGCATAAGGCCAAAGAGATAGAGTTCATTTCATGGCCCCATAACTTGCAGCCTAGATATATGAGTGAGCACTTGACTATGATGGTGACCTTTCCCAATGCAGCTGACCCATCTCTTCCTCTTTGTGCAAAGATGACCGCTTCCTCAACAAAGCCATCCCAATAAAATTGGGGTTCAACCCCTTTAACTGGCCATGGTGTACAATCTATTTCCTCTGGTGGTTTCGCAGGGGGAGGTGGCAGGTAGGTAGGGAGGGTCTCCGACGCTGCTTCATCTTCTGCATGTTCCTCATTCACTGCACTGACAAATCCATCACCTGCTAAACATGCATTAATTTCAGCACAAACCACACAATGGTTAGTGTTAGTACAATCAGGACATGAAGAAATATCATCAAAGCCAGAAATAAATGGAAAATTAGAAAACAAGTCCTCATGGGTGTCCTCAATAGTCTCAAAGCAGCTCTATGTGGAAAACGGAGTGCTCTTCCGATGGTTGTTTCACAGCATCAAAGATGTTGAACCTTGCCACAATATCACCAAACTCCATAGACATGGTCCCATCATCAACATCAATTTTAGTCTTGGCTGTCTTCATGAATGGTATGCCCAAGATTATTGGTGATCTACTGGAATTTTTCTCTCCTCCCATGTCCAGGATGTAGAAATCAGTCGGGAAGATCAAATCATCAACTCGCACCAGCACATCTTCTACCATTCCCATGGGGCGGGCACTGGTCCTGTTGGCCAACTGGATGGTAATACCTGTATACTGCAAGGGACCAAGATCAAGGTTATTGAAAATAGATGTAGGCATGACATTTATAGAGGCTCCCAAATCCAGCATGCAGTTTTCAAATCTTCTATCCCCAATAATGCATGGAATAGTAAAAGTGCCTGGGTCCTTGCACTTCTGCGGTAGTGCCTGAGTAGGGGCTGAAGCAGTAATTCTTTCTGGTTCAAGCTTAGACTGGATAAGAGCTAAAACATTTCTTCCCAGATTAACTCTCTCATTATTCTTCAACTTCCTCTTGTTGGTGCATAGATCTTTCAGAAATTTTGCATACTTGGGCACCTGCTTGATCACATCTAGAAGGGGAATATTCACAGCTACCTTTCTGAACACATCTAAAATTTCCCTCTCCTTGTCTTCGCCACCAATCTTCTTATTATTCTGCAATCTGTGTGGGAATGGGATTGGTGGTCTGTACACTTTCTCAGCTTCAACATCGACTGAAGGCTCAAGAGTTACCTCAATAGTTTCTTCATCTTTTCCAGAGGTGACCTCAACAACTTTTCCAGATCTCAGAGAAATGGCACTCACATTAGGATTGGATGCATTGGGATTTATCACTGGCTGTGCAGGCAGTTGACTGGATCCTTGAGCTTGATGTAAGTTGTTTATGGATGTGGCAAGCTGTCCAATCTGTGTCCTCAAATCTTGAATGCTAGCATCAGTCCTCTGCTGAAACTGTGCCTGCGAAGCTGCAACCTGTCCAACCTGCTGCTGAAGCTGGAGGTTATTTGCGGCCAATTTCTTGAGCATATCCTCTAGGGAAGGTGCAGAAGGTGCAGAAGTAGTCACTTGAGGGGGATTCTGAGGTGCCATCGGTTGTTGTTGGGATGAGTTCCCATACCGCAGATTAGGATGATTCCTCCAGTTGGGATGGTACCTATTGGTGGAGAGGTCTGGAGTGCTGTATTGGTTCTGACTATTGCCTGGATTATAGGGATGGACTGCATAGGCTTGAGACAAATCAGAAAATGACCCTTCCTTCAGAGTGGGGCATGCATCATAAGGGTGCTCAGGAGAGTTGCACATGCTACACAACCTTGCAGGCTGAACCCTGTCTATTGCCAATTGCCTTACAAAAGAAGTGAGCTCATCCAATCTATTTTCAAGGGCCTGGTTGGAAAAGGGACTATGGACCTCATGCACACCTCTTGTCTCAACAGAATTTCTCCTAGTAGTAAACTGCTGGGAATTCAGTGACATATTCTCAATGAGTTGCTTGGCAGCAGCTGGGGTCTTATCAACAAGTGCTCCCCCACTAGCAGCATCCAAAAGATTCCTATCCATCGGCAGTAATCCCTCATAAAAGTACTGGATAAGGAGTTGTTCAGAAATCTGATGCTGGGGGCAACTGGATACCAAATGCTTGAATCTTTCCCAATATTCAGCCAACGACTCATTCCCTTGCCTGATGCCACATATTTCTTTCCTTATTGACGCAGCTCTTGAAGCAGGAAAATATCTCTCTAAGAAAACCCTCTTCAGATCATTCCAGGTGGTGATAGAGTTGGGCTCAAGATATAACAGCCAATCCTTTGCAGCTCCCTGGAGTGAAAACGGAAAAGCTTTCAGCTTGATGCTATCCTCAGTTACTCCCTCTGATCTCGAGGTTGTGGAGCAGACAACTTGGAATTCCTTCAAGTGCTTGTGTGGATCCTCTCCTGCAAGACCATTAAACTTTGGCAACAAGTGAATGAAACCGGATTTTAGTTCAAAAGGAGTATCAGCACCAGGATATGAAATACACAATCCATTATAGTTTACATCAGGGGCAGCAAGCTGTCTTAATGTCCTTTGGTCTCCCATGTTTTCAAAAACAGTTTTAGAATTGGAATCACTACTAGTGCTAGCCCGAAATTCTCTACGGAGTGTGTGCAGTGTTCTTTCAATTTCCGGATCAAAATCACACAACTCAGGGCAATTAGACCTAGTAGCCAGACCAATTCAAAACAAAAACGAAAATAAAGAAAGGAAAGAAAATAAAAAAACAAAATGCGAAAAATAACAAATCAGAGTCCCCGGCAACGGCGCCAATTTTTGGTCGCGCTGTCGCACACGCGCCAAAAAGAACGAGCGGGTTTTAAAACTGTAGTTTAGGGCGACAACTCGGATGTCGTCTCACAAGGACTCTTAAAGTGTTATTTTTCACCAAAAATCAGTTTTGGGGGGGGGGGGGGGGGGTTGGATTGAGATAAAATAAAGAAAATAAAACAATGAAAACAGAGCAATAAAACAAGGCAGTTCAAAGAGATTTTCAAATAGCTAAAAACGATTAATCTATTGTTCTCGATTTCCCAACTATCATAGATTCAGGTAATTTCCAAGCCCTAAGCAAATTCTAATCCCCTCCCGGTTGTAGCAACAATTTACAAGCGAAACCACTACTACAGATGCATGTCCCTATTCCCGAATTAAGCAAACGGGGTTAAGCCCTTCGTGAACTAAGCGAACACGAAACGTACACACGCGAATTAAGCAAACGCGATTAATTATAGGAACATGATATCACCGAAAACAAATCAACACAACACAATATACTCCTGAATTAAGCAAACAGAAATATATAGTATGGCATTGAAAAGGGAAAAGCATACAAAACAGGAAATACAAGAACCTCAAGTGTAGTGGAAATCGATTACAATAGATTAATCCTAGAACTTAGTTCTCCATGAAAAAAACGAAAACACACAGAAAAAAAATGTAAACAGAACAATGGAGAAAAAAATAATAATTCTTCCAAGCTGTTCAGAATGGCAATTTATACTACTCAGAAATTAAGTCCACTCGCGAGGCGAGCACATCTTCGCGAGGCGAATATTGTGAAAAGTCAGCAACGTTTGGTCTTCTCGCGGGACGAAGGACTACTCGCGAGGCGAGACTCTTCAAATTCCAACTGTCACAGCCGTGACCTTCAGCATGGTTAAACCGTGATAGCTTCTGGTCTTCCAGGGTTGGATTACTCGTGAGGCGAGTCAAGTGTTCGCGAGGCGACACAGAAACCTTGCATTTTCCTGGATCAGTCAGCCTTCAGGGTCGCGAGGCGAGAAGAGTAGTCGCGGGGCGAACCAGAGAGGATGACATTTTCACTGTTCTGCTGGCTTTCAGGTTCGCGAGGCGAATCCCCTGTTTCTTTATTCTCTTGACTTCCAACTTAACCTGAAAACAAAGACACAGCTATAAGTATATTATTTGACTCAAAACTAGCTAAATTAACCTAAAACTACTTTAAAGACTCAAAACCTTGCTTGAGGACAATCTAATCTAATTTGGGTGAAAATAGGATATAATTTGCACAAAACCCTGGTCATACTAGCCATAAAACTAGATGAGCCAGAGGCTGATCAAGGGCTCAGCCTCGAAAGGGCAAGCATCTAACAAGTGCTGATGGAGTACGATCCAACAAGCATGGATACATAAGGAAAAGCAATCAACAGACCTCCTCTCTTTGATGGTAGTGATTTTGACTACTGGAAAAAGAGAATGATGGCTTTTCTTGATCACAAAATGTAGACATCTGGGAGCTGATTGAAACTGGCTACACTGATCCAAGAGGTGATGCTGGAGCTGTTATTCCTAGAGCTTAATGGACTCAAGAGCAGAAAACTCAACATCAACTCAATCTGAAAGCTAAGCACTATTTGATGTGTGCTATCACCAGATCTGAGCATAATAAAGTCCATAGTTGTAACACTGCTAAGGAAATATGGGATACTCTTGCCCTAGTCCATGAAGGGTCATCCCAAGTTAAGGAATCAATGATAAGCATGTTGGTTCATCGGTATGAATTATTTAAAATGGCTGAACATGGAACTATAGATCAAATGTTTGGAAGATTAATCCAAACTATCACCAACAGTCTTATATTTCTTGGAAAAACCTATGAGAATAGAGATAATGTCCGGAAAATTTTGAGGAGCTTACATCAACAGTGGAGACCTAAGGTCACTGCAATTCAGGAAGCAAAGAACCTCAATACTCTCACTTTGAAGGAACTTCTTGGACCTTTAAAATTTCATGAGCTTAAGCTCAATGAAGAAGAAAGTTCCAGAAAAGGAAAATCTATTGCCCTAAAGGCAAAGAAGGCTAGCTCTTCCAAAGTTCTTAAAGCTGAGGAATCCTTTGATGATGCAGACCCTTCTGACCGTGATGAAGCATCTGATGAGGATGAACTATCTTTCATCTCCAGAAAGATTCAACATATGTGGAGAAAGAAAGGTGGTTTCAGAAGGAAGCAGTTCAACAAAAAGTTCATCAAGGAGAAATCAGACTCTAAGGAAAAAGGTCCACCTTTGTGCTTCGAGTGTAAAAAGCCTGGTCATTTCAAAGCTGACTGCCCAGATCTGAAGGAAAAAAAGAAGTTCTTCAAAAAGAAGATTGTCTTGATGCCTACTTGGGAGAATATGGATCTATCTTCATCTGATGAAGAAAATGAAGCAAAGGAAGAGGCAAATATCTGTCTCATGGCTGATACATTATCAGGAAGTGAATACGCTGAGGCTGAGGTAATGGATTCTAACCTTTCCATTCTTCAAGATGCATTTGATGAATTATTGCACAACTCATCAATTCTGTCTCATGAATATAGAAGTCTCAAAAAGAAATTTTCAAAACTATCTAAAGAATTTGATAGGGTTTGCATGGAGAAAATAAGTCTTGTAAATGAAAATGACAAACTAAAATCAGAGAATGTCAGTCTAACTGACAAACTAAAGTGTGAGCCAACTATCTCTTGTGAAGTTACAAAACTGAAACAAGATGTTGAAATAGACAACTATAAACACGAGAAGAAGGGGTTGAATTGTGTTTATCAGAATTTAAGCAAAGCTGAAATCTTTTTGCAAACAGAAAGCTAGCTTTGGACGAGTGAAAGAATACAGGATGGACCGGTGACTATTGCACACACACCACTTGACAGATGCAAGAAAAACTAAAGCAATTAAAGAGTTTAAGGGAAGAGAGATTGACACGGTGATTTATCCTGGTTCACTCTTCAAATCAAAGAGCTACGTCCAGTCCTTGGCAGCACCAAGATTTATCTACTATAGCTGATAAGGTTACAGACTCAAGTATTATTTGCACACCTAGCCTCTTCAGGCTCAAGACAAGTATTATTTGCACACCTAGCCTCTTCAGGCTCAAGACAAGTATTGTTTTCACACCTAGCCTCTTCAGGCTCACTTGGGTTTGTTTGAGAGATTTGGTTTGTAATAAATACAATTTCTCACAGGCAGATCTTTCACTAACACTCAGAGTGGTTTAAATGTAAGGCTCAGGAAAGTCTGCGTAATAACTTCAAAATGATTGAAGAATAAAGAATAAAAGAATGAAGAAATAAATGCTCAGAGTAATGGCGTTTTTAATGCAATGTGTATTCTTTTTCTTCATCTTCAATGGCTTCTGTATTTATGGTCTTCAAGCATTTAGGATCCCTTTGAGACATCCTCTCAGATGTTGGCTTCAAGCAGAACTTCATTAATTGAAATAGAGTCGTTCTGAGTAGTCATTAATGCAATAGAGTCGTTCTGGGCAACCATTAATGCAATAGAGTCGTTGGTTGTATTCTAACATGCAGGATCATGGCTTTATTCATCGTGCTACAACCATATCAAAGTTGAGCAGAGAGCTTTTTGTACTTTGCCGAGTACACTTCCCTTTTTTGTGCAAGGACCAGAGGTACTAGGGAATAAAGCACGTTGGAAGCATTCTTTAACTGGTCTTTGGTTCTGATTATCCAAGGTTGCTTGAGAGAGTAACTTCTTACTTTTTTTGATAATCGTGAAACTGAGTAGGAGAGAAGGCTTCAAGTCTCTTTCTGGTTCTTGAACCAAGATTCTGATAATCCTTAAAGAATTCACGATCATAAGATAAGTGCTTCCATCTTGAAAATAATCACGTCTATCTAGTCATTTGAGTTTTCATTCGGGCTAGTAGACGAGCTCCATATTAAGGACTCAGCAAGTCCAAAGACTAGTGGACGAGCGCTTCTGTCACCTTTAGTGGACGATCACTTCTGTTACCTTTACTGAACGAGGGCTTCTGTCACCTTTAGTGGACGAGAGCTTCTGTTAGTCTGGTGGATGAGAGTCTCAGTTATTTTACTGGACGAGAGTCTCAGTTACTCTGGTGGACGAGAGTCTCAGTCACTCTTCTGGACGCGAGTCTCTTGTTCTTCAGTGGACGGATACATTCTGACCTTAATGGACGAGCTCCATCTGCTTCCTTAATGGACGAGCTACATCTGATTCCTTAATGAAAGAGCTCCATCTGCCACGTCATTGGACGGACCTTTCTGGTCTTTTCTGATATTTTGATGGACGCGCTATTCTGATACTTTGATGGACGCGCTCCAAGTGCCACGTCATTGGACGGATAATTTTGATTCCTCACTGGACGGGTTTTTCTGATACTTTGAGTAGACGCTGCCTTCTGTTGTTTTTAGTAGACGCGGCCTTCTGATACTTTTTGGACGCGGGTTTCTTTCTCTTGTGTTTTGGACGTGCGCTACAAACACTACAGTGTTGGAAGTCTGCTTGTTACACTTTGTTGGACGTCTGCTTGTTTCACTTTGTTGGACGTCTGATTGTTACACTTTGTTGGACGTCTGCTTGTTTCACTTTGTTGGACGTCTGATTCTATTTTTTATTAATCTGCACACTCAATAGATAGGTTAGCAACCAATATGAAGGTTAATTAAATCATTAACCAATGTTTATTTTTCATCAAAACTTAGGGAAATGCATATCAAACATTTTAGAGACTTAACAATCTCCCCCTTTTTGATGATGACAAACATTGAGATGATTTAATGAACCTCAGAAAATATCAACAAAGAAAATAGCATATATAGACAGGTTGAAATTTTCTTAAGTGAACATGTCATATTATATTCATTCTTCCATTCTATTTCTCCCACCATTTTCCCTATTCATTTCTCCCTTTCGTTGAAATTTTCTTAAGTGAACAGGTCATATCATATTCATTTCTCCCTTTCTCCCCCTTTTGTCAACATCAAAAAGGGTTATCAAGTTTTATTTATGTGTTTTATCAAAAAAAGGGTTAGACATACCCCACTTAAACTATTGTATCATTACTCCCCCTGAACTAATGCTTAGTTGAAAGAACATGTATATAGGATTAATGACAGATTTATCACAGACAGCTTAACATTCAGACATGTCATTCAACAATGCAATGCATGTTTAGATTATCTCTAATAAATAAAAACCTTTCTTCTGTGAGGGGTTTAGTGAAAATATCAGCCCATAGATTTTCAGTTTTAACAAACTTAATATCAAAGATGCCTTTTTGAACATAATCCCTAATGAAATGATGTTTGATTTCAATATGCTTAGCCTTAGAATGCAGAATTGGATTTTTAGTTAAGCATATAGCACTGGAATTATCACACCATACAAATATGTTATGTTCATAAATAGAGTAATCCTCAAGTTGATGTTTTACCCATAAGAGTTGAGAGCAGCAACTAGCAGCAGAGATGTATTCTGCTTCGGCAGATGAACAAGGCAATGGTTGTCTGCCTCTTGCTTGACCATGAGACTAAACTTGCTCCAATGAAGTGACAACCTCCACTGGTGCTTTTTCTTTCTATTCTGTCTCCAGCAAAATCAGCATCACAATATCCCACTAATCTGTATTCTTTTGATCTTAAATACAGCAAACCAAGATTAGTAGTTCCAAGCAAATATCTAAATATTCTTTTTACAGCCTTAAGATGAGATTCTCTAGGATCAGATTGGAATCTAGCACACATACAGACACTAAATTGAATGTCAGGTCTGCTTGAAGTTAAGTACAGTAGAGAGCCAATCATACCTCTGTAGACAGTTTGATCTACATTTTTACCTTCATCATCTTTGCTTACTTTTGCATTGGGTTGCATAGGGGTTTTCATGAGCTTTGAATTTTCCATTTTGTATTTCTTGAGTATCTCCTTGGTATATTTTTGTTGATGAATGTAAATTCCATCACTTGTCTGCTTGATTTGTAATCCAAGGAAGAACTTCAATTCTCCCATCATGCTCATCTCAAATTCAGCTTGCATTAGATTTGAAAATTCCTTGCATAGCTTTTCATTAGTTGCTCCAAAAATAATATCATCAACATATATTTGAACTATAATAAAGTTCTCTTTAGAGCATTTTTTGAACAGAGTAGTGTCTACTTGTCCTCTAGTAAAACTATTATGCATGAGAAAAGAACTGAGTCTATCATACCATGCTCTAGGTGCTTGTTTCAAACCATATAATGCCTTTTTAAGTTTGAAAACGTGATCTGGTTTATCAGTATCCTCAAAACCAGGGGGTTGTTTAACATACACTTCTTCTTCAATTATACCATTTAGAAAAGCACTTTTTACATCCATTTGAAATAGGGTAATTTGGTGTTGTGCAAAGATATGACATTAAAATGCGTATGGCTTCTATTCTAGCTACAGGTGCAAAGGTTTCAGTATAATCAATACCTTCTTGTTGGTTATAGCCTTGAGCTACTAACCTTGCTTTATTTCTGACAACTTTACCATCTTCATCTAATTTGTTTCTGAAGACCCATCTTGTTCCAATAACTGACTTGTTTTTAGGCTTAGAGACAAGAGTCCAGACATTATTTCTGGTGAACTGGTTAAGTTCTTCTTGCATAGCAAGAATCCAGCTTTCATCCTCAAGAGCTTCTTCAATGCGTTTAGGCTCCAAATCTGAAATAAAGGCCACATTGCTTGATTCTCTTAATGTGGATCTGGTTCTTACTCCTTCAGAAGGATTTCCAATAATAAGATCCTTAGGATGATGAGTGTTGAACTTCCAATCCCTTTTGAGATCATCATGAAGATCTTGACTTGTCATCTGTTCCACTTGTCTTTCAGCCTCAGGCACAGGTTCTGTTTTGGTTAGATCGGGTTGTTGACTTTCTGGCTTGTTTATATCAAGACCTGCAAGATCATCTTCTAGATCTGATAGTTCTTTATCAGTCTTTAAACCATCATTGAATTTAACATGAACAGATTCTTCAATAATACAAGTTCTTGAATTGTAAACTCTAAAAGCCTTGGACTTTTCGAATAACCTACGAAAATACCTTTATCTACCTTAGAATCAAATTTTCCAAGATTATCTTTGGTATTCAGAATAAAACATTCACATCCAAAAGCATGAAAGTAAGATATGTTGGGGCTTTTTCCTTTCCACAATTCATAAGGAGTCCTTTTTAGAAAAGGCCTAATAAGTATTCTGTTTGGTACATAGCAAGCAGTGTTTACAGCTTCTGCCCAGAAGTACTTAGGGAGATTATTTTCATTGAGCATAGATCTAGCCATCTCTTGCAGAGATCTGTTCTTTCTCTCAACCACTCCATTTTGCTGTGGAGTTCTAGGTGCAGAGAAATTGTGAGAGATTCCATTCTCCTCAAAGAACTGTCTAAACTGCTCATTTTCAAATTCTCCCCCATGATCACTTCTAAGGGTAGAAATACAGAAACCCTGCTCATTTTGTACTCTTTTGAAGAATAATGAGAAAACCTTAAAAGACTCATCCTTGTGTGTTAGGAAGAGTACCCATGTGTATCTAGAATAGTCATCAACTATGACAAATCCATATTTTCTTCCAGCCAGGCTGGCAACACTAACTCGTCCAAACAGATCTATGTGTAACAACTGAAGCGGTCTAGAGGTTGATACTTGGTTTTTAGATTTGAAACTTGATTTTATCTGTTTACCTCTCTGACATGCATCACACAAGACATCTTTCTTAAAGCTAATATCAGGCAATCCTCTCACGAGATTATTCCTTTTTAATTCAGAAATTAGTTTCATACTAGCATGTCCTAGTTTCTTATGCCATAACCATCTTCCATCCTCTTTAGACATCAGACATGTTACACTTTGATCTGAGAGATCAGACAATTCAATCTTATAAAAATTTTGTTGCCTTTTAGCTGAAAAGAAGGTTTTACCACTACAGTCTTTAACTATGCATACATCCTTGGTAAAGGAAACATCAAAACCACTATCACATAATTGACTTATGCTAAGCAAATTGTATCTTAATCCTTTAACCATAAGAACATTAGATATAGAGGGAAGAGGGGGTTTACCACCAATAGTACCAATACCTATAACTTTCCCTTTTTGATTTCCTCCGAAGGCAACGTGTCCTCCTTTCTTAAGTTGGAGGTCTAGGAACATAGACCTTTCTCCTGTCATATGTCGCAAGCAGCCACTGTCCAGGTACCAGCAATGGTGTTTTCTTTGTCCTGTTGAGGACATCTGCAACAAAAATTATTTGATCTTTAGGTACCCATATTTTTCTGGGTCCTTTTCTCATTAGTTCTAGGAGTCTCAGAAGACTTCCTTCTCTTCTTATGGATACACTTAGACATATCATGCCCAGATTTTTCCACGAAGTTACAAATAGGTGTTGATTTGGTTACGATTGACTTAACGGGATACTTTAGAAGCTTTAGTTGATACTTTATGATGTGTCTGATGGACATATCCAATACCTTCTTTGTTAAGAGAGTGCTTCTGAATGCCAAGTAGCTTAGTCAGATTGTCTCTACCATCAACAAATTTGGCAAGATCAGAAGTGAGCTCTTCCACTTTCTGTTGAAGTTTTTCAACTTCTTCAGATGGTGATGTTTCACTTGAGATCTTAGCTTCTTTAGACTTTTCAGTCTTCAGCTCACTGTTCTCTTTAGCCAGCTTCTCGCACTCTTGAGATTTTTGTTTATGCTCACTGGTGAGCTTTACATACTTTCTCTTGAGGGATTTGAAGGCTTTAGATAAGCAGTTGGATTCCTCCAACAACTCCTCATAAGCATCAATTAATTCCTCATAGTCAGGATGTACCTCATCATCAGAGTCTGATTCAGTGTTGGCCATCAAACAGAGATTGGCTTCTTCCTCAGTTTCTTCATCAGAAGATGTTGACTCCAGATCCTCCCAAGTAGCCATCATTCCTTTCTTCTTCTTCTTGAAGAATTTCTTAAAAGGGGCCTTCTTGAGTTGAGGACATTTGGCCTTGAAGTGACCGGGCTTTTTACACTCATAGCAAACAATTGGACTTTTGTCTGTTGAGGTGGATTCTTTGAAGTTATTGTCCTTGTTGGACCTTCTGAATGGCCTATCCCTCCTGAACTTCTTTTTCTGTAGGAGAAGCTTTTCTCCCTGGTCAGGAGAGACAACTCTTCATCACTCTCAGAATCCTCGAGTTCTGATAGTTCAGCGTCACTGGATGACTCATCTACCTTCAGAGCCTTGGAACCTTTTGCTGACTTTTGATCAGCTTTCAGAGCAATTGACTTGCCCTTCTTTGGTGCAGCTTCATCTCCAAGTTCTTGCTCATGCACAGTGAGTGTTCCAAGAAGTTCATCCATAGTCAAGCTAGTGAGATCCTTGGCTTGGGAGATAGTAGTGACCAAAGGTCTCCATTGTTTAGGTAGACTTCTCAGAATCTTACCAACCTTCTCAGCATTGGTATAGACTTTGCCAAGAGATTTTAAACTGTTGATGATAGTTTGAAATCTTCCTATCATCTGAGCAACAGATTCTCCTTCCTCCATGATGAATAGTTCATACTTTCTAACAAGTATGGCAATCTTTGACTCTTTGACCTTTGCTGTTCCTTCATGTGTGACAGCTAAGGTGTTCCATATTTCTTTTGTAGAGTCACAAGCACATACCTTCTCAAACTCCTCCGGACTGAGAGCACAAATGATGTTGTATCTGGCTTTGTGGTTCAGCTCACTACAAGAATTTAAGCTATTTCCCAAGGCATATTACCCAGGGCAAAAAATCCCTAGGAAATTTTGACGTTTCCCACGGTTAAAGCCTTGGGAAAGTTCTCTCTATGGTTCCCACGGGTTGGGCCTTGGGTAACAGAGGCGCCAACTGCTCCCGCTTGTTTTCCCACTGATTGGGCCGCGGGTAACAGAGGCGCCAACTGCTCCGCTTGTTTTCCCACGGATTGGGCAGCGGGAAATATGTTACACGATCGAGGCGCCGTTTCCCAGGGCTGTGGCCCTGGGAAATATGTTACACGATCGAGGCGCCGTTTCCCAGGGCTGTAGCCGTGGGAAATATGTTACACGAGTCGCCGTTTCCCAGGGCTGTGGCCCTGGGAAATATGTTACACGATCGAGGCACCGTTTCCCAGGGCTGTGACCCTGGGAAATATGTTACACGATCGAGGAGCCGTTCAGACTTTTTTTTCTTTATTCTTCTTTCATCTTCCTCCTCCCATTTCTCTTCTTCTTCAAGAACCCATCTCCATCTTCCTCCTAACTCCAACCCTTCTTCCTCCTTCACCCAAAACCCAACAAACACCATAAACCCATAATTACCCATACCCAGCCAACATTCACTTCTCACCTCAAACCCACACATCTCCTTCCCTTTCTAAACTTCATCTTCCTCCTCCCATTTCTCTCCTTCTTCAATAAACCAGCCCCTCACTCATCCATCCCTTCCACCATTTTTTCACTAACATAAGCTCCAAACCACAGTCAAAAATCAAAAAATACCAACAGTAAAAACACATACAAACAGACACATAGTTTGGTCCTCCTCCCTCTCTCCCACTGTCCAGGCCAGCCTGATCCAGACGCCGCCGCCGTTCGCCGTTCGACCCGGACCAGCCAAGTCCAGACCCGAAGCTGCCGCCGGAAGTTGCAGAGCCGCCGGAATAATAATTAATTGACTTATTAAGCTATAAATTAAAGTTTTTTAATTAAAAAAAATACATAGGTTTCCCAAGGTTAAAACCCTGGGAAACGTTTCCCAGGGAAAATTCCGTGGGAAACGTTTCCCAGGGAAAATTCCGTGGGAAACGTTTCCCAGGGATTTTTCCGTGGGAAACTTTTCCCAGGGAGTAATCCGTGGGAAATTTCCCAAGGGTGTGACCGCGGGGTATTTCCCAGGGCATACCCATGGGAAACGTTTCCGACCAGCTGAAAACCGAGGGATCTGAATCCGTGGGTCATCCCTGGGAAATGTGTATTTTCCCACGGATTTTATGGATTTCCCTGGGCCATAGGCCTTGGGAAACAGCGAAAATTCTTGTAGTGGCTCCCATTTTGATTTTTCTGCAGCAGTCCACTGAGCTTTTGATTTGTCAGTGTTATCATCATTCTTGGTAATGAATGGTCCATCCGTGATGACATCCCAAAGACCAGAGTTTGTGGATAGAATAAACCACTGAAATCTATCTTTCCAGTAGTTGTAATTTTCTCCATTGAAGTAAGGAGGTCTGGTTAGGGAGGCTCCTTCAGTATGATGACTACCACTTGTACTAGCTCCAGCCGTCATGTCTATTCTTCAGGACCTTTTACCTCTACACTGTTAGATGCTCAACCCAGAGGCTGAGCTCTGATACCAACTGAAATAGAAAACTATAAACACGAGAAGGGGGGGTTGAATTGTGTTTATCAGAATTTAAGTAAAGCTGAAATCTTTTTGCAAACAGAAAGCTAGCTTTGGACGAGTGAAAGAATACAGGATGAACGAGTGACGATTGCACACACACCACTTGACAGATGCAAGAAAAACTAAAGCAATTAAAGAGTTTAAGGGAAGAGAGATTGACACGGTGATTTATCCTGGTTCACTCTTCAAATCAAAGAGCTACGTCCAGTCCTTGGCAGCACCAAGATTTATCCACTATAACTGATAAGGTTACAGACTCAAGTATTATTTGCACACCTAGCCTCTTCACGCTCAAGACAAGTATTGTTTTCACACCTAGCCTCTTCAGGATCAAGACAAGTATTGTTTTCACGCCTAGCCTCTTCAGGCTCACTTGGGTTTGTTTGAGAGATTTGGTTTGCAATAAATACAATTTCTCACAGGCAGATCTTTCACTAACACTCAGAGAGTGGTTTAAATGTAAGGCTCAGGAAAGTCTGCATAATAACTTCAAAATGATTGAAGAATAAAGAATAAAAGAATGAAGAAATAAATGCTCAGAGTAATGGCGTTTTTAATGCAATGTGTATTCTTTTTCTTCATCTTCAATGGCTTCTGTATTTATGGTCTTCAAGCATTTAGGATCCGTTAGAGACATCCTCTCAGATGTTGGCTTCAAGCAGAACTTCATTAATTGCAATAGAGTCGTTCTGAGTAGTCATTAATGCAATAGAGTCGTTCTGGGCAGCCATTAATGCAATAGAGTCGTTGGTTGTATTCTAACATGCATGATCATGGCTTTATTCATCGTGCTACAACCATATCAAAGTTGAGCAGAGAGCTTTTTGTACTTTGCCGAGTACACTTCCCTTTTTTGTGCAAGGACCAGAGGTACTAGGGAATAAAGCATGTTGGAAGCATTCTTTAACTGGTCGTTGGTTCTGATTATCCAAGGTTGCTTGAGAGAGTAACTTCTGACTTTTCTTGATAATTAATCGTGAAACTGAGTAGGAGAGAAGGCTTCAAGTCTCTTTCTGGTTCTTGAACCAAGATTCTGATAATCCTTAAAGAATTCGCGATCATAAGATAAGTGCTTCCATCTTGAAAATAATCACGTCTATCTAGTCATTTGAGTTTTAATTCGGGCTAGTAGACGAGCTCCATATTAAGGACTCAACAAGTCCAAAGACTAGTGGACGAGCGCTTCTGTCACCTTTAGTGGACGAGCACTTCTGTTACCTTTAGTGGACGATGGCTTCTGTCACCTTTAGTGGACGAGAGCTTCTGTTAGTCTGGTGGACGAGAGTCTCAGTTATTTTACTGGACGAGAGTCTCAGTTACTCTGGTGGACGAGAGTCTCAGTCACTCTTCTGGACGCAAGTCTCTTGTTCTTCAGTGGACGGATACATTCTGACCTTAATGGACGAGCTCCATCTGCTTCCTTAATGGACGAGCTACATCTGATTCCTTAATGAAAGAGCTCCATCTGCCACGTCATTGGACGGACCTTTCTGGTCTTTTCTGATATTTTGATGGACGCGCTATTCTGATACTTTGATGGACGCGCTCCAAGTGTCATGTCATTGGACGGATAATTTTGATTCCTCGCTGGACGGGTTTTTCTGATACTTTGAGTAGACGCTGCCTTCTGTTGTTTTTAGTAGACGCGACCTTCTGATACTTTTTGGACGCGGGTTTCTTTCTCTTGTGTTTTGGACGTGCGCTACAAACACTACAGTGTTGGAAGTCTGCTTGTTACACTGTGTTGGACGTCTGCTTGTTTCACTTTGTTGGACGTCTGATTGTTACACTTTGTTGGACGTCTGCTTGTTTCACTTTGTTGGACGTCTGATTCTATTTTTTATTAATCTGCACACTCAATAGATAGGTTAGCAACCAATACGAAGGTTAATTAAATCATTAACCAATGTTTATTTTTCATCAAAACTTAGGGAAATGCATATCAAACATTTTAGAGACTTAACAAATGTGACATACCTGATAGACACTCTGTCTAAATTTGTAGGTGGCTTAGATAAACTAAGTTTAATTTTAAGGTACTCTAGATCCTCGCATAATAAGTCTGGCCTTGGTTATGACAAAGAAAAACTTGAAGCATGTGTGTGTTAATTTGATTTTTAATTTTTTACATGATGTTTTGTCAAAAAAAAAATTCTTTACATGATGCAAGTCCGAAGGAAAAACGACACACTACTAGATACAAAATGATTTCAGGTATGCAATCATACATTTGAAAGAGAAAATACATATAAACCATTCTAATCTGCATCTCTCCCTTATCTTTATTTGGGATGAGCTTAAATCTTTATCCAACCACATTTCAAATTAATTCTGTTACTTCTTAACCCGTTCAATAGTAACAGGCTAACAGCTACTGAGCAAAGTCATACCAGTGAGACTATCTTAAATGGAGTGTGGGTCTGTGAATATAGTTCCACACTAATAATATGATCAACTTTCTAGTGTTCCCGAGTGATTCTACGAAGTCATGATTAGTAATCTTTCATGTGGTGATATATACATATTAGAAAGTAAGGGATGAGGATATGTTATCCCGGTTTGAGGATATGTTATCCCAGTTTACTGTTTCAGATTTTGTTCCATCAATCATAACTTCTTACATATTCTAACTTTCAAAAACTACAAGAGATTGATTTCAAATTAAGATTGGTGATGACTGGATACGATACACCAAGATAGGACAGTATATTCTCGTCCGAACAACTCCGTGTTTATCCAAATGGGATCGAGTTGGCCTTAAACCTAACCACTAATATAGATTATTTGGTTTGATTAGCTTAAAAAGACAGGGCTTTTTTGTTTATTTTTTAAAAAAGAATAATAGCCCTTTGCATGGAGTGATAGCAGTATGGCACACTAGTCACAGGCTCATGTGGGGTTTACATCCTTGTGTTTTTTTAACCAGATTTTCTGTATCTCCTGTTGGGTGGGCATTGGAAAAGGGAAGAACTCTAGAGGGCAAGGTAACTTAATTATCTCATCAGCTTTTTTTTTAACTAAAATTATTTCATCAGCTGAAGACCCGATTCACCGAAAATAAAAGAAAGATAACATAAAATAAAACATAATACACAGTTGCGCATATACATCGCATAAATAAATTAGGAAGGATATGGAATATAATCATTAATTGAATCAAATAAAGAACACTAGTTCATCAATCTTTGATTCCCTTGGAATTTACAAGTAAACCTAGGGAATTTATTTACTGTGACACTATGACCTGATAAAACAAACACTGAATTGAAGGGATATATAACGAGCAGTTACTCATCCATGCACGTACAAGAATCACACACACTGATAAATGTAATCGAAAAAGCAATAGAAAGCCACAGCAACTTGCAAATACGAAGCATATATAGGTAGAGAGATGATGTTCACGACAATAAGATCGTGTGTTGTTTGTTTATACTCCATGATTAGGAGCATTGGAAATTACGTGGAACTTGCCTTGAGCAAACATTGAGAAGCAAACTAAGTGAGATTGGAATGTTGAGATTGATGCCCAAAATATTTGCTCTTAGAGCAGTGCAAAGGCACACTGCAGCTTCAACATCAGCAAGGCCTTGAATGAGGGAACAGCATGGGGTCACTGGTGGTTGACCCAAAGTCACATTCAACAACCCATTTAGCACATTGGCACACACACCTAGTTTGAGTGCATCACGTGGGCATGATGCACTTGAACCACCTGAGCCACCTCCAGAGCCACCTGAACCACCTCCAGAGCCACCTGAACCACCTGAGCCACCTCCAGAGCCACCTGACCCACCAGAACCACCTGACCCACCCGACCCTCCTGAGCCACCTGAGCCTCCTGAACCACCAGAGCCAGGCTTATGATGCTTTGGCTTTGGGTTAGGACCAGGGCATGTCCCACAAGAGGAGACAAGTGCAAAGAAGAGGAGGTTGAGTGTGAAGAAAAGAGCAAGGGATGAGGAACAAGTTTTGGAACCCATCTTAAAACTCTTGTACTCAACTTGTTACTCTACTTGCTAGTTAACTATAGAGCTTAAGAGAGAAGAGTGGTGGAGATGAGAGTTATTAGTAGTGAATGGGGGTTTATATAGTGTTCAAGGTGTGTTGAAGGCTCTAGGGGGGTTCATGAGTTGTTATAATAATAAACATGAACAAAATTATAAAAAAAAATTTAAATGGGTTTTAGAAGTATATTAAGCTAATGTAGCAACCAAGTTTGATGTGAACATGAGAGTGTTAGCTGGCAGGGACCCTTAAATTAGGTTTTGGAAGCTTGTGAGGTGATGTAGGGACTGGCACCAATTCTGTGGATCAATAGCAAGGTTTTGCAATTTGCACTGATCGAGCGACTCGATTTCACTGTAAAAAAATCAATGGAATCCACAGAGTTCTTAAAATTGTAGATTTTGCACGTGGAATAGCGGGTCCTCCAATTGTAAGTGCCAGTGTGTCACTGATCATTGTGGTAAGAAATTAACAACACCCTCCCTCCTCCTCACTCCCTTTGTCCCGTAGAAAAATAACTTTTTCACATTCCAGATGTAACATTTACGAAGAATATTATGAGTTTGGTAAATATAAATGGAAATTGTTATATATTATATATTATTATTTTTTTGGAATACATATTATATTAATGAATATATATATATGATATATTTAATTTTATCATAAAAGGCTTGCTTTTTTAATTTGATTTCTTTCATTAGTATCCTATGTCCTAACTGGACCCATATATTATACACATTTTTTTATAAGCAAAAAAATATTAAAAGAGTACAAGAGATACTCTCAACCCATATATAATGGAACCAAATTACAAGTAGGAAAATGTAGAAATTCAACCAATATCAAAAGAGACAACAAGATTGAGAAATTAACTGATTCTTGGTAAAATCATATATTATACACATGTATCAGTATGGTGTTTTATGGATGTTGAAATAACAATATTCGGAATCATAAGGTGGTTTTGGGGTATGGAACAAAAATGTTAAAAGTTATAAGGTGTAATGTTCGAATCTCACCACATATTAATATAATAAGCTAACAATATTTGCCTATAAATAACAATATATACTATCCCAAATATGACCCTCCAACTCCACTAACAACTAAGAAAATACTAATAGAAATGGTAATGTGTATCCCAACAGCACACCAACTCGTCACGCTACCACTTGCTAGTTGCAAATAGCTTCTGCTGTTGTATTTTTTGTAGGCATAAATAGATTGTGAAAAATTATGTTTCTACTTTATTTTTTTAGACCTTGTTTACATTTGATTGGTTGCGTGTAAATATTTGGCTAAAACTAAAAGTATGTGTTACTTGGCTACTTGGTTAACGAGATTGATATATCGATTATCATATATATTAGTAATTGATTGATAATTTCATCAACCACATAACACATGTTTATTAGATATTTGTTCAACATTAACTAAATAAAAGAACAATGTATAAAAAAATGGTACGCAGACAAATTATATCGATAAATGCACAAATTTTGAGACACACACACACAGATATATATATATATATATATATATATATATATATATATATATATATATATATATATATATATATATATGGATAAAGGGGATCGAAAGATAATTAATGATCAAAACCCGTACGTACATAACATAAGCTAGTTTAATATTAGGCAACCTTCATAGGCCTTATTTAGCCTCTGATGAAAATAGTCTTCATTAATGATGATCCTTTCCGACATGAATACAATATCATTTTTACCTATTAATTAGTCTATGAATTGGGAGTATTTTAAGTTAGCTCATTCTTTTTGGTTCATGTTAATTGACATCTTTTTGCAGTTCCTTTCACGATAGGCAAAAAATATATATATAATCTCAAACTCAGCTACTGTAATAACTAGAAACCTGGACAGGTGAAAGTGAAACCATAATTTCAATGCTTACGTTATTTTTTATTCTCCCCAATTTGTTTTCATCTGCGTCATGATATCTCAAGGATTTAAAAAGAAACATTAGAGAATTCTATTTATTTAGGAGCCTAAACATAGATGCCTAACAAACTGAAGCCCAGAAGGCACTGAAATTTGTTGCACTGTTAATTATTGACTTGAAATTTCATCAATAAATAAATCCATTCCAGATTAGGCTATGGCTGTTACTGCTAATTAATTTTAAAAACAAATCAAAGTTTTCCACGCGTTTTACGCCATGGCATGTTCTTAATGGAGACTCTGGCTTCCCCTCTAAACCAACTTTTAATAATACAATATTCAACCATTCTATTTCTATATATATTAGAGAGTCACGGGCTTCGTTTAACCAAAAGGGGCTCCACCGCAACTTCGCTCAGTATATTTAAGAATTCAGCGCGCGCATCAGGCCAAGATCTCAATTCTGGATATCAAAGATTACGGAAAGTGGGGAGCTGCCAACTTTTCCTTTTTTAAACAAATGTTTTTTTTTTTTTTTACATCAAAAAACTAATACATTTCATTAAAAATCAAGCAATCAATAAAATGTAGGACATGATAATAATCTTGGTGTCGAGACATAAACGGGGTAGCCCTTGCTAACGAATGAACAATCATGTTTGCTTGATGCCTAATAAACCTCACACTAAGATTCTGGAAAGAAGAGAGGAGTGTTCTACAATTTCTAACAATATCACCTAACTCTGAGATAACAACCGTAGAACTGTTGAAGAGATCTGAAACCACCTTGCAATCTACCTCAATAACAACAGTGTCCAAGCTCCATTCGCCAATCCATTGAATCGCAAGAAACAACCCTAAAGCCTCCCTTAAGCACATGCCTATGGACGTGAAGCCTTCAACCTCGAAAAAACCTGCATCAATATTACACTTCCACGAACCAGGAGAGGGGGGATGCCAAGTGATATCAAGCGGATCTTGCTGCACCGAAGGAAAAGTATTGGGCAGATGCTTTGCTCTATCTCAATCATGGAGGAAGGTCATGGCTTTGTGAGAGACTTGCCAAGCAGAAACTGATTTACCTTCCCAATACTTTTCATTCCTACAACGCCACATGCTCCAAAGGGTCATAGCAAACTTTGCTCTATTGTCTTCATTCAAGCTATCAAGTATTGATAAACAAAGCTCCTTTGCACTGTCAGCCTGGAGGATTCGGTCTTCCACCAAGTGCCACATATTCTACTGCTGCCAACATTCCATACTGGTCTCACACGTGAAGAATAGGTGAAACTCGTTTTCCAGATCCTTTTCGCACATAACACACTAGCTAGGACAGTTTATGTCTTTTCTTTGAAGGTTGCACCTTGTCGCACTATTACAAAAAAGGGCTTTAATAGCACACATTCAATAGCATTTTAATAAGAAACGCTACTTAAAAATAGACAGAAGGCTTTTAATAGCGTTTTTTCAAGGAAACGCTATTTATTCTTTCTCCTAAGACAGCGCTCCCTAAAGGAAGCGCTATTGAATGTTTATGGATAGGAATATGTAGCGCTTCCTTGAAGAAGCGCTATCTTAGAGTAATGAATAGATAGCGTTTCCCCAAGGGAGCGCTATCTATTCCTTATCAAAGATAGCGTTTCTCTAAGAAAACGCTATCTATTCCTTTCCAAAAATAAAAAGCTCGTTCCCTCCCACTCATCTTTTCCCCCTCATTCTAAAAATTTGTCAAACCTGGTTCGTCAGACCTGGAGCTCCACACCGAATCCAACACCATCCTCTCCACTGACCCCAATCTCTCTTCCCTCTCCCACCACCTCACCCGCCTCAAGACCCTCGTCGACTCCTTCAACCATTCCCACAGCCACCACTCCCTCCGGTCCTTCCTCACCCGCCGAGTCTCCATCCACTCCATCTCTCACCTCGCCGGCTCCATCGGGTCCAAAATCCAAGCATTGATCGACAACGAGAGCCTCAAAACCCTCCCTCGGGCCCTCCGCGACCCGACCCACAACCCGCACGAGTTGGTAACCCTCCTCACTCAGTTCGAGGACCAAGTCTCCCACAGCTTCAACCGCGATATACAAGACCTGGTTCCCAAATTCAAGATTTTTTCTTCGCTCGAATCGATTCACTTCCACCCAAAGTGTTCTAATAGGGTTCGCGAGCGTGCCGGTGGACCCGTGGCGGTGTTGATTCGATTTAACAAGGAATTTCCGTGGGTCAGAGGGAGAAAAGGGCTTTTAAGAGAGAGTTTTGGTAAGGGTTAGAGAGGCCTTTGTTTCTGATGTTGAATCTTCCACCATTGTTGCTGAGGTTTTGTCTTCACCTGATATTGTCCTTATCTCCAAGTTCCACGAAGATCACAAAGTAAGTGATGTCGGATTGGAAATTTGCTAGTTTTTTTTTCCTTCATATAAAACCATTATTCTCACTTTCTCTGTTTCTGGCAGAAAAAGAAGATTTCAAGGCATGAACTGATACATAAAGTGAGACAAATAGCAGGAGACAAGTTGTTGATTGCAGTCATCAAATCTTTTAGAGCCAAGGTACAACTCTTTTCTTTCTGATGATCTTGATCGTCATTAATTTTAGAGTTGTATTTGTGGGAGTTTTGGGTGTCTACAAAATGGCAAACATTAGACACACATTGTCATTAACATTTATAATATCAAGAGTAATGTTATCTAAAAAAATGGAAAAACTTTTTGAAATATTTTACCTTACATTATTTTGACTCTGGCACATCATACTGAAATATTTTACCTTACATATGTGAAGCAGATTAAAAAATTGAAACCATAATAGGTAGATTTGGTCCTGTTGTTTATGTTGTCTCCTTTATGTCTATGAATAAGAATAAGCGTGTTGAGTGTGCTTGTTTAATTAAGAAGTGAGAACCTATGTTAAAAGCTAATGAAATAGCAAGAGTAAGATATTTATTATCATTAATCTCTAATAGCAACAATTTTGTTTTCTAACCTTTTTTTTTTTCATTTTTTTAATGCCTCTTATAGTGTCACCTGTTCTTCGCCCCTTTCCCTTCAACCACCAACAAATCCCTATTCTTCGTCGCCCCTTTCACTTTCCCTTCCGACAGTGCAAGAACTATCTCCAGTTACTCCGGCGGCGCGACGATGGTAGAGGGATCCAACACAATGAACTCGAGTTTACCTCTTCCATAGCTCTACCATCTCAGATCTACCACTCTACCATCTCAGATCTACCTCTTCCTGTAATGGTCAATAACCCGATCTTTTAATCATTATTTATTTATTGTAATTTTTTTATTCATTTAAAATTCATATCTGGTTACTTCACTAGTTCAATAGCTGTTGTCAAAGGAGCGCATCTTTCATCTCAAGTAAAACGAGTTAGGAGGGGCAAGGTTAGTTGCTTATAGTTAGGTTCCTTTCCATTTTGTAAATTAAATCTTTCTAACAACTCTAATCTACCAGGCTGCTTCCATGAGCATTACATCTGTTCTTTGTCTCAAGGATCAGATTTCCATAGCCACTGCTGGTGCCGTGGATAGGTTAGTTGGAAGTATTACTCATGAAAGTCAACATTGAGTTTTCTGATACTTTTCGCATTATTAATTGATTTATGTATGCAATTGGTTAATTTCAGTGTGTTGAAGTTTTGGGACACTAGAAATTTGAAAAGTTTTGTTACGCAGACATGTCCTCGTCTACAATCAACAGAAAAGGTTGGTCATAACTGTGCTGTAAAGTGGCAGTATTTTTGTTTCTTAATATAGGAAGGAAGTTACAAATTAAAGTTCATGTTCTTGGATAAATTGAACCTTGATATTAAGTGTAATAAGGGTTAGGCTCTCAATAGTCACTGCAGTACCTTTGAAAGAGTTAAAATGTCCAGCTGTATTATGCTTTTCATGTCAGTAGGGTGTTTGAACAGTGTTGATTTTCTAATGATTTTTATAAAATATTGGATGGCATGAAATGTTTATTGTCTTGAGTATCTTGACAGTATTTTTCATTGTCATTTCAGGAAAGATTACATGGTATATCTAGCTTGTCGCAAGATGATAGTGGACTTTTTCTTTCTGCCTTCTGTCTGGATAACCGGTATCTTCCTTTAATAGTATGTTTTGTGTTCTTGATGAATTAAACCATGGTTGAGATGGCACACAAGTAACTTCACATATATTGTTTTTTTTTTCTTGCAGAATATATTTGTATAACATCCTTCAACTTGAAAAAGGGCCTTTGAGATCTTTTTCTGGATGTCGAATAGAGTCATATTTTGTAATGGTGAGAATTATCCTGTATCCTCATCTTTTGCATTCAGTTTCTGTCCTGACCCTTGACTTTTTACCTGTATGATGTGTGCTATTCCAGTCTGCAATTAGCCCAAATGCATCTCACATAGTCAGTGGTTCTAGTGATCGAAATGCCTATGTTTGGCAAGTTACATTTCTTACTTTTAAGGAGCTGTTGTAAATTTAGTACTTTTAGCTTAATATAACAACTAAATTCTGTTGTCAACTAACAAGTTATTGTACATGGTGCTCCTGTTGTATGGATAGCATGTAATTCTTCAACTATGTTCTTGGGTAAGGTTCCTTTTTCCTGAGGTTTTGAACGCTTCAATGTTTTCAATTTTAATAGTAAACTTGTGCTAAGGCATTTGTTATTATTTTTGTAGGTTAAGCGCATTAAAACGAGGGCAAAAACATAAAGCTGCATAATTGTTAGCTTCTGCTGATTTTCTGTTTCTACTTAATGAGCTGTCAGAGGGTTTTGTGCGATACAATTACTCATGAATGTTAAGCATGACTTGCTTTCCATGTGACTTGAGCTGAAGAAATGAAAAACTCCTGCTTTATAGGTTCATGTGTATCAACCCTTACGATGAGGACAATGTATAGAGATGAGAAAGCACTATGATTTTGAACCTAGCTAGTTTTGATTGCTCAGGTTGGCAGTGATCATTTCATGAGTAGCAACAGTAGTGTTCTATAATATTAAATATGCTGTTAAAGTAGGAGATAGTTGTGAGACGAAGTTGGCACAGCGTAGGAATTTGGAGTGTAGCATTTTAGTTACAGTGGTTCTTCCATATGTTGTTGGGTTATTATTGTATACGGGTTTGGGTACCCCTTGTACCCTTTAATCAATATACTTTTAGCTTATCGAAAAAAAAAATATTGTATTTAAGCTTTTGTATGTAAATGTACGATTTGTTGAGTTTTGCTAAGTGCAATGGGATGGATAAACTGTTTAATGTCTTAGTTTTGCTGAGTGCATGTGGGAAATATAGAAAAACAATGTAAATAGTTATAAAAAAAATTGGGGGGGGGGGGGGGATTGGTAGCGTTTTCTTGAAAAAACGCTGCCTGAAGTTAAAAATAGATAGCGCTTCCTTGAGAAAGCGCTATCTATTGCAAACTTTAGACAGCGCTTCCTTGAGAAAGCGCTGTCTAAAGTATGTAATAGATTGCTTTAGATAGCGCTTTCTCAAAGAAGCGCTATCTATTCCTACTTTCAGTAGCGCTTTTTTAAGCGCTATTGAATCTCTCCCACCTTCATTAGCGGGTTATTAGATAGCGCTTGGAAGCGCTACTAAAGTCTAAAAAAAACCACTATTAAAGCCCTTTTCTGTAGCAGTGTCGGGAGACGACTTCTGCAAAATCCACTACAAAAAAAAGGTCTTTTACCGACCGAAAATAGCGACCGAATTTTTTGGTTGCTTTTTGCGACCGAAATAGCGGCCGATTGTAGGATCTACATGAAACACTGATTAGAGTTGATACTGCGACCGAAATAGAGCGTAGCAGAGATATCGGTCGCTATGTCGGTTGCTAAATAAAGGAAAGTAAAAGTCAGAAATTTATGAATTTTTAGCGACCGAAATGGCGACCGATTTAAATGCAATGGTTAAACTTTATTTATATTAGCGACCTATTTAAAAATCCGTCGCTAAATTTATGAATTCATATTTCAAACTTTATTTATATTTGCGACCGATATTAATTCGGTCGCTAAACGGCGCGTAAAATAAATAAAATAGCGCGTGTTAGCGACCGAAATTTAAATCGGTCGCTAAAATTATAAATTCAAATTTCAAACTAACCATATTAGCGACCGATTTAATTCGGTCGCTAAAACTGAAATCCCTAAATTCGACAGAAACACATTTCTTCCTCATTTTACTCTAAACTCTATCTCTCTCTCACTGTTTCTTTCTACCTAGCCGCGCGCTCCGGCCACCACAAGACACCTCCTGTCACCACCGTCATCCCCTCTGCTCAGGTAAGCTCTCCTCTACTCCATATCTCTCTCTCCGTCTCTGTTTCTCTCGCATCTCTCTCAGTCTCACTCTGTTTCTCTCTCTCTATCTGTTTCTAAGGTCTCTCTCATCCTCCTCTGGCCACCACCACCTCTGTCGTCGTGCGGCCACCACCCCCAACAAACTCCTCTCTCAGTTCTTACTCGTCTCAGGTAATGATCGATCATAATCTGTTCTTCTTTGTGAGCTTTATCTTTTTGTAATCTTCAAGCATGAATCATCACACCCACCATGTGTGTGCAATTCTCATCACACCATTCACAACACAACTAGGCTAGCCTAGCTAGCTTTGTACATTTTGCTCATGTATTCCCATGAGCAGGTGTTATACATTTTGTTTTGTCTGGATATATATCATTGTTTCTGAACCAGAGTAGTTAGCATTGAATTCAACTATGGCAGGGTCTAATAATTTTACCAGTTTGTTTGTGTTAAGCATTTGATAGTTGATAAAAACCCACAATAAGATTGGTAAAATAATTTCTAGTAGGCTAAATGGCCCATCACCATTTCTCAATGTCATGAAAATTAAACAAAATATTTTCCATTAATTTCTTTTAACAAGCTTTACAACTAGTAACGCGTGGCAATCCCACAGATCATGCTTGTGGAAATAGAAAATGTTATCACATGAAAATGATAGCTCAGGCCTCAGATAATTCAAACGATTGGAAACGAATCCACAAGAATTTCTGATCACCAAAATTTATTGTATTAAAAATAGAATTTAATTTTGATATATTTTTTTTGAAAGGATATATTATTGTTGCAAAGGTTTTGTTAAAATTCGCAAATAAATTAATGTGGCTTTAACGGTTGGAAGTAGGCGAATTATCTGAGATAAATATCAATTTTTTTAAGTCGGGTGGTTTTCACCATTTAACAGTTGAAAATGACCCAGAATAAGATTGGTAAAATAATTTCTAATTGCCGAATGGCCCATCACCATTCTCAATGGCTCAATGCCATGAAAATGAAACAAATTGAGAAACAATAATCTATGTGTGTTTTTTATTATATAATAAGTGAACCTGTTACCAGAGTATTGACTGCATATAAACTTTATGAGTGTTGATCCCTTTGCTAGATATGAGACACCAACCACGTAGCCTGATCCACACCCATAACACAATACTCTGCTTAACAAGAACCATCATTCATAGAAAATTTTGCATTCTGTTAGTTTTTCAAAAATATCTGGGTGGATCCCATAGGATCATAGATTTGATTTGATATCAGGAAAGATGCTTGAGCGTGAGAGTGTGGGAATGACAGGTTTTTTTTGGGAAGTAAGGGATTACTTAAGAAAAAAAGGAATCACTTGATTCTGATAGATAACACTCGGACCAAGTTGCAAATTGTTCTAAATTTGTAACCGTATATTATTGATTCTATTTTATATTAATTTATGTGTTTCTAGTCTTATAAATAGTTGTATTGGATTCTGTATATATAGAATAGTGATTTGATTTGAAATGTAATGTATTATGTGAATTATCGTGTTGTTTGGTAGTGGAGAGCTGAGCTCAATAGGATGTGATCTTGTCTGATTGTATGTTGATAATTTAATGTTTATGCATGTGTTTGTCAATATGTGTTGTTTGTTAGTGGAGAGCGGAGCTCAATAGGATGCGATCCTGTCCCAAAGGCGGGATGCTGGTTGTGTGCTGATAATTTAGAAATTATGCATGTGTTTGACAATTAACTGCTACTTGTTAGTGGAGAGCGGAGCTCAATAGGATGTTTGCTACAATATTTAATCTAAGTTTGTATTGATTTACGCTGCAATTTATATAAGCTCAACAATGTTGCAATATTTATAGGTTAATGGTTTTATTTTCTGTTAGAGTTAATAATTAATTTAAGAAAGCCTTAGTTTCCTATTTGAGATTCAATATTAATGAGCATGCGTAACTTATCAAGGTATGCATGATCATTGTATTGAATCTTGAATTGTCCAAGTGGGACAGTTTGGGAAAAAGCCTTTTTCACACTCGTACAATAGTCATTTCAATGTTCAAATGCCTTATATACTTGTTGAAATCTCGGTCTGATGCATTTCCTTTTGTTCTCCTAGTGCATACTTGATCGCGGTGATTCTCACCGTGCTCGAGTCGTGTACTTGGAGACCGATGGGAAATGCTGCCAAAATTTTGTCAAGTATAAGGTATTTGAATATAGGAATAACTATTATTAGCCGAGTGTGGCCAAGGTTTCTTCTCGAATGGGATAGGTTCATACCTTGTCATAAGAACGAGATTGATGGAGTTATTGGAATGCACCGTAATATATAAGTGTTATTGTAGGATTGGTCAGGCTATTTAATTGCCAGCAATGGATATTCTGGAGAATCGGAAATGGATGTATCGTAGGTTGGATCGGAATAAACGTCTTAGGGAAGAGTATAGAGTTGGAGTGGGTGAGTTTATAGAGTTTGTTGTTAGCCAGGAGAGATTTATACGGCTGGGCGGTGATCAATTGAGGTGTCCTTGCAAAAGATGCAAGTGTCAATCTTTCAAAAGCGTGGATGGAGTTGTAGCCGATCTTTATGAGAAGGGCTTCATGCCTGATTACTATTGGTGGAGTAACCATGGTGAGACGTTGCCTGACTTAAACCCGATTGTGTTTGAAGGTTCGTACTATGGAAGTGGTGACCGGAGGGAAGAATTGAATCCATACGAGCAGATGATAATGGATCATGCTGGACCATCGGTTGGTGTTGTACTAGAAGAAGATGGGGGAGAAGATGGTGGAATGGGTTCCCAATACATATAGGAGAATCCGAATCCCGAAGCTCAAAGATTCTATGATATGCTGAGTGCTGCACGATCTCCATTGTGGGAAGGATGTCGGGAGTACACGGAGTTGTCGATGTGCATGGAATGGTTCAGTATCAAATCTGACTACTATGCAAGAAGGATGTTTTAATCGCCTCACCGGGTCAGTGTCCAAGGCGTTGCCAGAAGACAATCAGATGCCTACTAGTTTTTATCATGCTAAGAAGTCTGTGGAAAATTTGGGTCTGGGGTGTTTGAAAATTGATTGTTGCCCGAATGGATGTATGTTGTACTATAAGGACGATTCAGCGGAAAGCATAACATGTTGTCGATTTTGTGGTGCGGATCGGTATAAGACAACCACTAGGATGGGCATTGAGAAGAAGAGGTCGCTAAAAAAGATGTGGTACATTCCGCTCGTGCCAAGACTTACAAGATTGTACTCTTAGATGGCCACTGCAGCTCACATGAGATGGCATAGTGAGCAAGAGAGGGAGCAAGATGTCTTGTGTCATCCATCAGATGGAGAAGCTTGGAAGCATTTTGATAGGGCTCATATGGCATTTTCGTAGGACCCTCGCAATGTCTGATTGGGGTTATCTACTGATGGATTTAATCCTTTTGGGCAGTCTAGAAAAGCATACTCTTGTTGGCTGGTTATCCTGACTCCGTACAATCTTCCCCCGGGGATGTACATGAAGTGGGAGTTTATGTTCCTAACCGTCATAATTCTGGGTCCGTCTAATCCAAAAGGTAAGATTGATGTGTACTTGCAGCCGCTGATTGATGAGTTGACAATGCTGTGGAATGATGGTGTGTTGACATATGACGTATCTTTGAGGCAGAATTTCATCATGAAAGCAGCTTTGATGTGGACGATCAACGACTTTCCCGCTTATGGGATGATGTCGGGTTGGATGACCGCGGGGAAGCTTGGATGCCCAATATGTATGGAGCGATCGAAGGCATTCATGCTTAAAAACAGTCGAAAGATCTCATATTTTGATTGTCATCGTCAATTCCTTCCAGAAGATCATCCTTATAGGCGGAACAAGAATGCATTCAAGAAGCGTTGTGCGGAGACAACACCGCCTCCACCACGTTTGACTGGTCCTAATGTATGGCGCAGAGTACAGTACTTACCGCTCGTTCATGAAACCCAAGGAGAACATATTCTTGATTATGGCATCAACCATAATTGGACAAAACAATGTATATTTTGGAGGTTACCGTATTGGAGGACGCAGCTACTCCGTCACAACATTGATGTCATGCATACTGAGAGGAATGTGTTTTTGAATGTGTTTGACGCTGTGATGGACATCAAGGGGAGGACAAAGGATACAAATAAAGCCCGATTGGATCTGGCTGAAATTTGTAATCGGAAGGAGCTTGAGTTGCAGGACGGTGGTCGTGGTAGACTTATCAAACCGAAGGCAAGTTATACACTAAGCAAAACACAGAAAGTGGTCGTCTGTAAGTGGGTTAAAGAACTAAAGTTACCAGATGGGTATGCTTCCAATCTGGGTAGATGTGTTGACATTAAGGAAGCAAAGTTACATGGAATGAAGAGTCGTGATTGCCACGTGTTCATGCAACGGTTGCTTCCAATTGCGTTCGACGCATTACCGAAGCAAATTTGGCACCCACTTGTTGAGCTTAGCCACTTTTTCAGGGAGCTTACATCGACAACACTAAATGTGAATCAATTAAAGGATATGGAAGTCAAGATACCCGTTTTGTTATGTAAGCTGGAGCAAATCTTCCCGCTGAATTTCTTTGATTCCATGGAACACCTGCCAGTTCATCTACCTTACGAAGCAAGAGTTGGTGGCCCAGTCCAATACCACTGGATGTATCCATTTGAGAGGTAAACAACATCAACTATTTTACTTAATACATATGAAATTTACGAACACGAGAGCGTAGTTTAGCTTTCCCTAAAACTAGTAATTATTTGTATGTATCCCTCTTTAATAGGTTCCCGCACTCCCTTAAACACAAAGTCAAGAACAAGGCACGAGTGGAGGGTTCCATTTGTGAAGCGTACTTAGTAGAGGAGACTTCCACTTTTGCCTCTTATTTCTATCCAGACGAAGTTAACACGAGAAGGACAAGGATGCCTAGAAACGTTGATTCGGGCGAAGGAAGTTCAACTAGTCCTCCTATATCAATATTCAACTATCCGGGCAGATTTAGTGGCAAATCAAAAGGATATTTCTTGGAGCAGCGTGACATTAATGTTGCTCATCTGTATATCCTTCAAAATTGTGAAGAGGTGGCGCCATATGTAGAGTAAGTTTCTACAATGTCTTTTATAAGTTCAATTGACATTTATGATTATTAATCGTCCTGCTTTTAATCTCCCATATGTAGGATGTACGGCAATTTTCTAAGGGATCTCCAACCTGACATTTCAAACGATCAGGTTGATCGAGAAATTACTTCTCACTTTGCTACGTGGTTCAGTAAATATGTAGGTTAAGCATCTTCATTTGTTGAAATACATTTTATCTCCTTAAATATATAGCATGTATAAGAATAATATAATATTTGATTTTTTAGGTACTAGACCCAGAAAACAATGTTCAAAATCCATTGTTGACAAATTTGGCATGGGGGCCTAACAGATGGGTTGCATCATGGAATACTTATATTGTAAATGGATATAAATTTAACACAAAAACATGGAATGAAGGAATGCAGACGTGTAACTATGGTGTTTGTGTGCGAGCCACTGATGGCAATGTAGAGGATGATTTCTATGGGGTTCTAACTGACATCCTTGAACTCGATTATACCGGTTTCCCCGTGATGAAGTTAGTTATCTTCAAGTGTGATTGGTTTGATCCTACTCTTGACGTAGGGACAAAAATAGAGAAAAAATATGGTATTGTTCAAGTTAGTCTGTCTCGAAGGTATAATAAGGCGTACGACCCATTCATTTTTTCACAACAGGCAGAGCAGTTTTATTACTCGCCATATCCCGAAGGACATCATGGCTGGTTGGGTGTTATTAAGATAAAGGCTCGCAGTATAATTACTGATAATGTAATTAACCAGCCTGAAAAAGATGCTCCGTACCAAGATGATGAGTTTTCAAGACCCCACGTACCGTTGCAAATTACGCCGGACATTATTGTTAATTCTCTGGCGGACATTTCCGGAAATGGGGAAGAAGTTGAAAGAGAGTTAATGGATCAATCCGAGTTGAACGCATCTAGCGAAGGTACATTCCGATCAAGTGATACTGATGAGAGTGAGGGTGAATTTAGTGACGGAGACTCTACTTAGGTAATTTATTTATGTCTTAATTCATTGTGTAAATGTCATTCTACTTAGGTAATTTATTTTTGTATTATTTACACTGTTGTGTAATCATCTTTTCATTTTTTTTCACAGATGACAGATTCCTCTAGAGGTAGGGGTCGTCGTGGAGGTCGTGCTGCGAGAGTCCCTTCGTCGGCCGACCCACAGCCTTCAGATCGAGACCACCCTAGCAGCACCTCTGTGGACGGGACACCTCAGGGTGATGGAGTTGCACCCCCTACCCAGCCTCATGTGGTCGGAACACAAGCTGCACCCTCATCATCCACACCTACGACAGGACCATCATCATCATCGGGAGAGGAGAGTCGTGGTCCATCCGACAGGAGGATTCTTCTTATCCCTAGGTGGATAACGAGTAAGCTAATTTAATTTTTTAATATATATAAAGTAACGTTAATTTCTATTTACTTGTTTTTTAAATTTATTTATAACATTTATTAATGCTCTAATTTTGCTGCAGCTTTCTTCCCGCGAAGGGCCCTTCTGATTCGATATCGAAGATCCTGCGACGCAAGTTTGATGGTCCATGGCCTACATGGAAGGCCATCCCAGGGGGCTATAGGGATCAGTTGTTTAAAGAGTTTAAGGTAACAATTTATTAAGTTATTTAAATTAAATTTACATTATATATATACACACATGAATTTCCTAACAACTGTAAGTTGCAGAAAGAGTATAGGTGGGACGTAGCTTTAGAGGCTCTCGTCAGGGACATATTTGAGCATAAAGGGTCACTGGTCATGAAGAATCTGACGAACAAGCTGAGGAAGGGTAAGAATAAGGGGAAGTGGGTGGATCCTGAGATCAGGAGGCAGCTGGACCAGTACTGGGCTACTGAGAAGTTCCAGGAGATCCAGGCCACAGCTCGGCGTAATCGAGCTTCTGATGGTGGCGTATGTGCTTGGACCGGCGGTTCTAAATTAGCCACCGCCCACTACGACGAGCTGGTAATACATTAAACTTTTAACTTAATATATTATTTAATTAATTAGTTTTCATTTTTAATTATTCTTATGAATTTAAGATTATATTTTTCTGTGCAGAAAGCACAGAAACAGCGAGGCCCCACTGCTATGGAGTTGGTGGAGAGGACGAAGAAGTGAAAGTCAGGGACATGGGTCAACGACAAGGCCCGTAACTATACTGTAAGAAAAAAAATAATTTCGTGTTTACTTGTAATTTATTATAAATGATTTGTTAATATTGGATATAATTTTAACTAAATTTCTTCAACTATACTTTGTAGGTGGGCTTCGACGAGAAGAAGCACGATGCCATATCACGTGCCTCACAGTCACAAGATGAGGCTTTGACTGGTGATGTGCCCAGCTCTCCTATCTCTGTCGACGATAATGCCATTTATTTCGAGGTCGTCGGGGGCAGGAACAAGAAGGGCCACGTGTATGGCTTCAGACACATGGGAGGCGAGTTTATCGCTTCATCATCCGGCACACCTGCTCCTTCCTACGCCGATACCGTCCCTCAGGAGCAGTTCAACCAAATGCAGGACACCATCACGCAGCTGAACGCGGAGCTTCCGGAGAAGAGCGAGAGAGAGCAGCAGATGGCGAACCAGATTGCACAGTTGACTCAGGCACACCAGCAGCTGATGCAGACGAGCATCGAGCAAGGCCAGACACTATGACTGGTGTTGGAGCAGATGAGGATCCACACTCCAGTTGCTCAGGGTGATGCTCTGACGGTTGTGCCGCCTGTTGCCGCTCCTCTAGTTCCACCGCCAGCTACTGATGCTGCTACTTTAGAGGACGATCAGCTAGCAGACGTCGGTGGTACGGATGCTGAAGATGAGTGGATTCCACCACCTCCCCCTCATCATGACTGGTTTTTTTTTCTTCATATTTTTGACTTTAAACGATTCTTGTACGACACTTTGGATTATTATTTTTATATATATTTATTATCTCTTATGATTGTATATTTCATTAGTAATTTGGTGTGTTTTATTAGTAATTTTTCTAACGTTTAAAGAAAAACAGAAAAAAAATATTATTTTAAAAATTAAATTTTAAAAAAAATTAATAATAACCAGTTTAGCGACCGAATTAGAAACCAATAATTCGGTCGCTAAACTTTATTTAACATTAACGGATGTGGTATGTCGACCGAAAATCCGTCACTAATATAAGTTAATAGTAACCAAAATTAGCGACCGAAATAGCAACCATCATTAAATTAAGCGACCAGGTATTCAGCCACCACCATTAATCGGTCGCTAAATTAAATTACGACCGATTTACATAGTTTAGCGACCGAATATGCCGGTCGCTAAACAGTTGTTTTTTTGTAGCGATCTCCATAAAAAGACCTTTACCCTAGTTGGGACAACCAATTTCGAGATAGCAGACCAGCTGCCTCCAACCCTAAGTGTAACAGCCGGATTTTAATTATGTTGTTCAACCAGTTAAAATATAATTAATTATATTTTAATCTGAAAAGTAGAAAGTGTTTTTGAATAAAACAAAATCATATTCATAGTCTACTTTATGGTATAGGGTTACGATAAAATTTTGGGTTGAAAATTCAGATGAAACCCAGTCTGCGTTTTGACTGACAGTAAAAGTTTACTGAGCAGAGAACCTAATTTTGACCGGTGAACGAAATGGTTAGTGTTTTTGTCGTGTTTCCAATGACTTTATTAATTTTGGAAATTTTACGTTCGGAATTAAAATATAATATTTTATCCGAGCGAAATCGTCGAAAAATACTACCGGAAACTTTAACCGGTTACACCACGAAGCAAGATGGGGAGCTGAGATGACCAATGTGACTTGATGGAAAAGGAGTGACATGTTGATGTGAGTCAAAGGTCACATCATATAGTAACCATCATTACACTTTTTGAATATAATGTATTTTAATCCAAAAACCCATTTTTCTCTCACTTTCTCCAACCAAACACAGTACTCTAGCAAAACTTGGATCCCAAGTCTCTCACTCTTGATAGTGTGATTTTACATGATATTTTCTGTACACTTTTGAATGCATAGTTCATAGAGATCAGGCATTATTTAGTTGATTTAGTTAGATTTTCCCTTGGAACGGGTGAAGCGGTTTCTTGGTGTTGTTTTGCAGGAATTAATGTAAAAATGATCAAAATCATCCATGATGGAGCCTGGATGAAACAGAGCTTGAAAAGTGAAGAATATAAGCCAAATAGAGCCTATCACGGCCTAGCCGTGCTGACCATCGCGGCCGTGATCAAGCAAAGCAGAAGGAAAAAGTCAGAGGTTGTCACTTCCTAGCCGTGACAGACATCACGGCCGTGACAGACTGGAAATTTAAGTTTCGCGTAACGAACATCAGCTCGCCCCGCGAGTGCGCGAAAACTAGACCACTGTTATAAGCTGTTTAAGGCAGAATTGGAGTGACACCTTGGAGGCTACGAGTTTTGGAAACCCTAAAGGCTCTTTGGAAGCATAGGCAGCTGCAGAGGATTGCCCCCATGGAATCCCTTCTCTCCTTCATCCATCTTTCTTTGGTTGTATCTATGACCATGAGTAGCTAAACCTCCATTGTTGGGGTTAGGGTAGCTATTTCTGAATTCTCATGTATTTGATTTAATATTGCAATACAGTTTCTGCTTTGTTATTGAGTGGTTGATTTTTGTACTTAATGCTTGTTGTGGCTAGCACCCCCATGACTCGATTTGTGTTTTAATATGCAATTGGAAAATTCGTGTTGAAACCGGAATTGAGATTAATCACCTAGTAAGCCTTGTATCTAGGAATGGAACTGGGTTTATTAGCAATCGCATGATCCCTAATATTAATGAAAACTCATTAATCTAGGCCACCTAAGGAATTAGGGTCTATTAGTGGATTTAGGCTCTTGTCATCCGAGGAATCGGGACTTGAGTAATTTAGTGGATTGATTGTCATAACTGAAGTAGAAACTATTTGTGAGTTGTTTCATTGCATGAGGATGAAGTTTAGTGAACCTAACCCCAGCTACTTTTATCATATTTGAAAACCTTCTTTTATTGCTTTCCAAGTATTAGAGAAAATTACAAAAAGAGTTTGTCTTTCTTATTTTGTTAATTTTAACTTTTGTTAGCATAGAACTCTCTTCAATCCAAGAATCGCTTAGATAGTAATTGAATTGGTACGTGCTAGCACTTGTGCAGTCCCCGTGGATACGATAACTGGTCTTACCACCGTATTACTTGCACGACTGGGTATACTTGCCCAGATTCGTCAACAAGTTTTTGGCGCCGTTACCGGGGACTGTATTTCAATATTAGCATATCCATTTTGGTTACTAATTTGAGCACAAAATTTTTCTGTTTTAAAATTTTTCTTTTCTGTTATAAACTGTGTGTTGTCATATTATTTTTTTTGGGTGTGTTTGCTGTTGTGTGCTAACCTTTGCTACTAACAATCTTGTTTGCTAGACTGTTTGTGTATGCGAGGTACTATTCCAGCTGACCAACTCCTATACGATCCAGAAATTGAAAGAACAGCTAGGAAGAATAGGAAGCAAGCAAGACAGCAGAATTTGTTAAGACAACAAGGAGAAGAAAAAGAGACTTCCACCTCTCAGGTTACTCAAGAAGAACTCAAGATGGCAGGGAATGGTGAAGATACTCCACCACCACGGAGGACACTTGGTGATTATCCCAATACAAACTTCAACCGGCATGTCACTAGTATAGTGAGACCTCCGGTGAACTCCAACAATTTTGAACTCAAGCCAAATCTCATCAACATGGTTTCACAAAATCAGTTTGCTGGGTTGGAGAAGGAAGATCCTAACAGTCATATTTCCACTTTCCTGGAGTTGTGCGATACAGTGAAGATAAATGGTGCCTCTGATGATGCAATTCGTCTGAGATTGTTCCCTTTTTCTTTAAGAGATAGAGCCAAGTCTTGGCTCCAATCACAACCAAGGGGGAGTTTCACTACATGGGACAACTTAGAAGCAAAGTTTCTGGCAAGGTTCTTCCCCACATCAAGATTTGTAAAGGCAAGGGGTGACATCATGAGCTTTTCTCAACAAGAAGGTGAGACACTGCATGACGCCTGGGAAAGGTTCAAGGAATTACTTCGAAGATGCCCAAATCATGGTTTTGATGATCTTACTCAGATGCAAACATTCTGTAATGGATGGAGGCCATCAACCAGGTACATGTTGGATGCCTCAGCTGGAGGTTCAATGAATACAAAGACAGCAGAGGAAGCCCTGACTTTGATAGAAGCAATGGCCTCTAATGATTAATTGATGCATCATGATCGGGGTCCCACACAAAGAAGGGGGGTGTTGGAGTTAGATTCACAAACTGCATTGTTGGCTCAGAACAAGATCATGACACAACAATTGGAGTCTCTTACCAAACAACTAGCTCAACTCCCACAACAACTCCAAACTGTTCAAGGGACGACCATGCCACACCAACAGGTACTGAGATGTGATTTTTGTGGAGGTGATCATGAGAATGGAAGATGTGAGGCACCACCTAGTTCCCATGAAGAAGCCAATTATATGGGGAACTATGGGTGACAAGGCAACAACCAAGGGTGGAGGAATCAACCAAATTTTGGTTGGAATCAAGATGCCGGGCAAACAAGCAAGCCTCCTCCTACACAACCTCTTCAAGATCAGGTTTCTATCTTGGAGAACACACTCAATCATTTTATGCAGTTGTCCATGACGAACCAGAAAAATACTGATGCTTCTATAAAGAATTTGGAGGTTCAAATTGGCCAAATTGCAAAGCACCTAGCGGATCAAACTAGTAGCGATTTTTCTGGTAACACTCAAACTAATCTGAAGGAGCATTGCAATGCTATTGTTTTGAGGAGTGGAAAAAGTCTTGAGAATGTGGGCGGTGAACCTTGGGTGAAGAATCAGAAAGTTGATGGAAAAACAGAATTGAGTGCTGAGGAAAATGAAGAACAAGGTAAAGATGTTGTAGTTGAGGAAGAAGAAAAGGGCAGTGAACAAGACAAGAGGGAGAAGCTAGTAGATGAGAATTCCATTTTGAGGAGAACTAAGAGTCGGATTTTGAAGGATGGAAACAAACCTCAAGTGATCCCCTATTATGTGAAGTTGCCCTATCCTCACTTGAGCAAGAAAAAAGAGAAAGACGAACAGTTTGCCAAGTTCCTTGACATTTTCAAGAGGCTACAGATCAACATACCCTTTGCTGAAGCACTGGAACAGATGCCCAATTATGCAAAATTCATGAAGGAACTGCTCACGAAGAAAAGAAAGATTAAAGAAGGCGAAACTGTTGCCTTAACTGAGGAGTGCAGTGCGATACTGCAAAGGAAGCTACCTCCGAAGCTGAAAGATCCTGGTAGTTTTATAATCCCTTGCACTATTGGGAATGTGGCTATCAGAAAATCCTTATGTGACTTGGGAGCGAGTATCAATTTGATGTCGCTTTCCATGTTGAAAAAGCTTGGAGGAGGAGAGGTGAAACCAACCAGGATGACATTGCAACTAGCTGACAGATCAGTCAAGCATCCTTATGGTATCTTGGAAGATGTTCTGGTAAAGGTGGATAAGTTTATCTTCCCAACGGACTTTGTGGTTTTAGACATGGAGGAGGATGCTGAAGTTCCGCTCATACTGGGGAGACCTTTTCTGGCAACTGGTCGGGCTTTGATAGATGTAGAAAAAGGCCAGTTGAAATTCAGAGTACAAGAAGAAGAAGTAACTGTCAATGTATTGGAAGCTATGCATCGCAAGAGCGATGAAGAGGAGTGTTTCCGCATGGACATGGTGGATACAGTAGATAAGGAAGTCATTGCACATCAACACCACCCCTCTACTCCAGAGAAGAAGGAAAAGCACAACACGAAAGCAACTCTGAAGCTCTGCAAGACAAATGATGTATCAGTTGGTGAGGAAGTTGGCTCTGCTCATGTTGTAAAAACAGAACCTCCGCCGGGAAGGAGTAAGAAAAAGGGCAAGAGGCCCAGAGTGAAAGGGGCAAAAGGGAAGCACAAAGGTTGGCCCTATAAGCAAAATCAGCTCTTTACAGGAGTTCCATGGAAGAAAAGTGCTCTTGAACTTATATGCCCAGCAGACCTCGATTAATTGAAAGAAGCCCGTCAAGCTAGTGACGTTAAAGAAGCGCTTATTGGGAGGCAACCCAACATTTCTTAACTCTTCTCTTTAGTTATTTTCATTTTCTTAATAATTTTGTTTTTGATTTTAACCTCTTGAATAATTTGAGAAGCTCAAGAGGAAAAATAATAAATTGAGAATTGCCAAGTGTTTGCAGGATAAGAAGGAAGGAGGGAAGAGCAAGAAGATAAGAAAAAGCAAAGTCAGCACCCGCTACCGCCTCGGTAAGCCGTTCCAATTTTTCTCCTCTCTCCAACTTGATTGTTTACATTGGGGACAATGTAAATTTTTAAGTTTGGGGTAGGGGTATTTTTGCATTTGTTCATATTGCATTCATATATTTTTGCATGATAGCTTTGCATGATCACACAATTAGATTGCCCTTGTTTAGATTTTGCATCCAATTGTGAGAACTAAGTGCCAATTATATTGTGATGATGAATTCTTGAACCCAATTTTTTTTATTCTTGTGATATGGCTACAAATGAAAAATGCTTGAGATGATCTTGGATAGTTGATAATTAGCATATGGTTCTGAGGATTTGTGTTTTTCATTGATTCTGAACTAAAATGTGAGATTTTAAGCCAAAGGGGTACTCACTAAATTTTACCCCATTCTTTGTGTTAGAGTGTTATTCCTCTTGGATTGCTTTCTCTAGAACTTGACTTGAAACCATTTTGAAGCTTAAAAATTTTTGGAAACATTTTTGAACATGATTGAGGCAATAGGTATTTTTTCTGGCCTTCTTAGCTTTGAATGATGAAATGCTACCATATAGTTGCCCAATTTTGAGCCTGAAAGAAAAAAAAATGCTTTTCTTGGTACCTTGAAATATGTGGATAAATATGCTTGATAAGGGACCTTCTAAAGTATTACAAAAAGGGTGAAAAAGGTAGTGAAAGTTTGGAAAAAGAATCAAAAAAAAATATAATTCTCTTGAGTTGAAAAATCTCCCCTTCTCCAATCAAAAGAAAAATAAAAGAAAAAGAGAAAAAGAAGAAAAAAAAAGTAGAGAAGGGGATGACAAAAAGAAAAGTGAAAATAAAAAGAAAAGGAAAGAAAAGAAAGGTGGAAAGTGAACTGAAACCCAAAAGGTATTTTAGAAGGTCATGCTTTACAAATGTTGATATGTTGTGTAGCCCTTTTTGAAATATCCTTTTATTGATTTCCCCACCTAACGATTAATCCCATGGCCACATTACAACCAAAGTAAAGACCTCTTGATTCTTAGGTGTTTTCATTAATAAAGTAGAGATTTGGTTGATAGCCAAGCCTATGGTAGGATTCATTCCTTGAGGAAAATTGAGTGAAATGTCTTATCCCCTAAACACTTGAGTGAGGGAGAAAAGAGAGCCAAGCAAATGAACAAGCTTGGGGTGAGCTTCAAGTGAGAAAGAGTGCCCAAATCAGTGAGAACATGAGTCTAAGGAACCTAAGCCTCTAATTGGACTTGAATTGATTGTCTCTTGCTGAATTGTTTGAATTGCCTATTACTTGGATCATTGACTTGAGTTCTTAGTTCACTATCCATGTTCTGTTCATTCTTCTGGCCTTAGTGATTGCTTGAGGACAAGCAATTGAATAAGCTTGGGGTGATTTGATAGTGTGATTTTACATGATATTTTCTGTACACTTTTGCATGTATAGTTCATAGAGATTAGGCATTATTTAGTTGATTTAGTTAGATTTTCCCTTGGAACGGGTGAAGCGGTTTCTTGGTGTTGTTTTGCAGGAATTAATGTAAAAATGATCAAAATCAGTCATGATGGAGCCTGGATGAAACAGAGCTTGAAAAGTGAAGAATATAAGCCAAACAGAGCCTATCACGGCCTGGCCGTGATGACCATCACGGCCGTGATCAAGCAGAGCAGAAGGCAAAAGTCAGAGGCTGTCACGTCCTAGCCGTGACAGACATCACGACCGTGACAGACTGGAAATTTAAGTTTCGCGTCGCGAACATCAGCTCGCCCCGCGAGTGCGCGAAAACCAGACCACTGTTATAAGCTGTTTAAGGCAGAATTGGAGTGACACCTTGGAGGCTACGAGTTTTGGAAACCCTAAAGGCTCTTTGGAAGCAGAGGCAGCTGCAGAGGATTGCCCCCATGGAATCCCTTCTCTCCTTCATCCATCTTTCTTTGGTTGTATCTATGACCATGAGTAGCTAAACCTCCATTGTTGGGGTTAGGGTAGCTATTTTTGAATTCTCATGTATTTGATTTAATCTTGCAATACAGTTTCTGCTTTGTTATTGAGTGGTTGATTTCTGTACTTAATGCTTGTTGTGGCTAGCACCCCCATGACTCGATTTGTGTTTTAATATGCAATTGGAAAATTCGTGTTGAAACCGGAATTGAGATTAATCACCTAGTAAGCCTTGTATCTAGGAATGGAACTGGGTTTATTAGCAATCGCATGATCCCTAATATTAATGAAAACTCATTAATCTAGGCCACCTAAGGAATTAGGGTCTATTAGTGGATTTAGGCTCTTGTCATCCGAGGAATCGGGACTTGAGTAATTTAGTGGATTGATTGTCATAACTGAAGTAGAAACTGTTTGTGAGTTGTTTCATTGCATGAGGATGAAGTTTAGTGAACCTAACCCCAGCTACTTTTATCATATTTGAAAACCTTCTTTTATTGCTTTCCAAGTATTAGAGAAAATTACAAAAAGAGTTTGTCTTTCTTATTTTGTTAATTTTAACTTTTGTTAGCATAGAACTCTCTTCAATCCAAGAATCGCTTAGATAGTAATTGAATTGGTATGTGCTAGTACTTGTGCAGTCCCCGTGGATACGATAACCGGTCTTACCACCGTATTACTTGCACGACTGGGTATACTTGCCCAGATTCGTCAACAACTCTCCTTCTCCCACACGCCACTTTCTATCTCTCCCTCTATATAAACACTCATTTTCTTTCATTTTCACACTTTACACTCACATAACCAAGGTCTTCACTTCAAAACTCCATTGATTTTCTTCAAGAAATCATCATCTTCACTGATTTCCTTCAAGCTCCAAGGGTAAAACTTCTTCTTCTTACTCATCTAAGTTCTCCTCTTCACTTATTTGTTGAGTTTATGCCATGTTCATCCTTTTAATATTCTTAGATCCATAACTTCTAAAATCTCTAGAAAATTGTATAAAAATCATAAAAATGTGAAACAAATTTCTATGATCTAGTTGTGATCTCTGTTTTCACCATCTAAGAGCATGTGAGCAAAATCATTTTCCTTCCTATAGATCTAAACAGGGTTGAACCTATGTCTAAATAGACAAATGAGGTTTTGTTCAATTTTTTAACTTAAATGAGGTTAGATCTAAGCTATTTAGGGTTTCTATATTCCTAATCCTCAACTAATCTTAAGTTTCATCAAGTTTTATCTATTTCAAGTCTTAGATCTGCTACTTCAAAGATTATGTAAAAATGTTTAAAAGTGTTTGATGAGTTAAGATTATGGTTTTTATGCTTTTAGATACTTATACTTTTATGATCCAGGGGTTTGAATCCAAATAAATTTTCTAACCTATTTTTATGTTCAAGGCCGAAACCCTAACCTTAGAGGTTAGAGGATTTTGTTTCATATTTTCAACTTCTAACAATTTATTCTAGTTATCTAAGATCTAAGCACCTAGAATCCAAAAGATTAGAGTGAGAAAATAATCATAGCCTCATTTTGAATTAGAAGCCGAACCTAGTATTAAAGTGAACCTAGTGTAAATTGTTTGATTAATCGTTGTTATGTGATGTTGGTTGAATGAGGAATTCGTAAAGTGTGGCGTGATAACGAGGAACATCGATTTCTGAATCCCGGTGATAACCCAGGTGAGGGAAAGAACCAACCTATCGTCGGAATGGATAAGTAGTAGATTATATAATAATTGTGTAGGGTGACATAAACCCTACTAGTAGTCGAGTAATCGACAAGACCAAAATCACATTGGAAACCTTTTCTGAAAAACCAGTGGTGATTCTGGGATTGTAGGTTTATCGATATTAGGTTGATTTTATATTGTTGATGGTTGATTTGAATTTAGTACCTTTATTGAATTGATTTTGTGCGATGTTGGTGATATTGGAATATTTTGATTGATATTGTGTTATGCATGATCTGCCTGGTTTTTATTATTATGCTTAGTGATTTTTAAGTAAAGATATATATGATGTCTAAGAGATTATTGTTTTGTGTGTGAGGATAATAATGATTTAGAAGTGCCTAACCTAGATGAAGTATGTTAAAGAGATGTTATGGCATAGAATATGTGTCAAGTTCTAATGGAAGGTTAAGGCACTAGGATGTTGCTAAAACGGGTTGATGAGATTCAAGTATATGTGTTGTTGTCCACAACCGTGTATTGGTAATATAATACATAAGGACAAAAGTGTATCGATAATATAATACACAAAGACAAAAGTGTATTAGTAATATAATACACAAGGATATCCGTGTATTGGTAATATAATACACCGTGTATTGGTAATATAATACACGTAAAACACATCTGTGTATTGGTAATATAATACACCGTCTATTGGTAATATAATGCACGCAAAACACATCTGTGCATTGGTAATATAATACACCGTGTATTGGTAATATAATACACGTAAAATCAAGAGTTCTCACGAGACCACTTCCACCTTAGAAATAGGTGTGCAGCTATGGTGTCTTTGAGTGGGCATGAGATTGAGGGTAGAGGATGATATATATTAATTTGAGGATAATTTGTTAGTTAGGTGTGTTGATTATATGTGACAATTACTGTATAATTTACTATGACTCTTTTCCGCTTTTGACGATAGAACTGTTTCTTATCCCTTGTTTATTTCTGTATGTTTTATTTTATCTTTGATGGGATCGTGCGTGAAGACCCTATGAATGAGCTGATCGAAGATGAGTTGGATGGAACTCCCTATGAACCGGAAGCCGGAGGACGAGCTGTGACCCATGGTGATTAGAGTCTAGTTAGTTATGGCCAGTGCATCTTGTGAGGCATATTTTTTTTTAATATGTTTTGCTATTTAACATTTTGTCTAAGTATATGCCTGTGATGAATCATACTGATAGGATATCCTCAACAGTGCTTTGAAAGATGTGTAAAAGACTTATGTGTGTATTTGCAATATAACTATGGTGTGATGTTGAGGTTATATGTTTAATAACTTAAGTTTTTAATTTTTACGTATTTTTTTCACGATAAGCGTGCGATTAAGAAATTAATTAATAAGGATTTAATCTAATAACACAACGGGGTGTCTCACTAAGGTGATCACAATCCATCAACTCATTCATGACAAAGTAGTAGGCGGATTTTACGATATAGACGCCCGATTTTGCATTCGCCCAAATTCTTCTATCATTATCAGCCGCAAGGTAGAGGGACGTTTTAAGGATAGCACTGGCCACGCTAGGGATGAAAAATGCATTAACAGCAGCTTCATTCCTACGCTTATCTTCCACATGTAGAAAATCTTTGAATTTTAATTCCTTCAAGCCTCCATTTGTAGCATCCGGGCAAAGAAGCCTTCTACCATCTCCAATCCAAGAATCGTTCCATATGAGAATGGAAGCACCAGAGCCTATATTCCACCGTGTGCCTTGTTTCAGAAGAGGGATTGATGACCATATGCTTCTCCAAGAGAAAGAAGGGATGTGGCCAACTGAAGCGTTAAAAAAATCTCCATTTTGAAAATATTTTGCTTTGAAAACCCGAGAAACAAGAGCATCTAGCTTATGTAAGAAATTCCAACCTTGTTTACCAAGTATAGCAAGGTTAAAAGCATACAAATTTTGGAATCCCATACCCCCAAAGGCCTTTGGCATTGAACGCTTATCCCAAACAAATGTTAAATAATCATAATATGTAACAGTTTAATTTTCATATATTGTCTTTGCAAAGTTTTATACACAATTAAGTAATTAAAATTATTTTACATGTAATTTTTAAAATAATTATGATAAGAGTTAAATATATAAAATAAAACAATGTAAAAAATCTTTATACTAACTACGTATATAAATTAAATCCAATTTTTAAGTGAACGAGCTAGTATATTTTATTATTTTTAAATAGGTGAGTAATCTTTGCATTTTATTTCATTCAACACTCACTTCCAGCTTTAATTGAATTCTATCGTAATAAAAATAATTGAATCCTGTCAAAATTTTAACTATCTTGTTTATTTTGTAGTATTACACTGTTCTTTTGAAGTAAATTACACTTTATTATTATCTTAAGATTTACTATCAAAATGGCATCAAATTTTAAATTTCATAACAAATTATAATCAAAATTATTTTTATCTTTTGGCTGACAAGTGACAATTGAATTAACACCATCAATTTTTTTTAGTCAAACAGAGAGGCAGGTCATTATTAATTATTATTGAGCTTATCAGAAAAAGTGCCAATGACCTCTGTATCATAACAAAAGGATCTCAAATCTCTCCTGTTGGGAATTCCTGAATTTGAATTTCCTTGTAGTTAGACAAAATTCTGTTGAGAGATGATTTGAAGTAATATTTGTTAGTTATAATAAAGACAGAAACACCATTAAAATTTGTCTAACCGTAAAAACATGAGGGAAATCCAAATTTAGAGAATTCAAATTCAACAAAAACATTTTAAGTTTAATTTGGATAAGATCTGTTGGCACCAGATTCAAACTTTCCTCTAACCCCAACTGTCAACCATTGATTTTTTTTTTTTGGTAGAAAGCGAAAAATAAAAACAAAGAAGAAAGAAAAACAAAGCTAAACTACATCCTCAAGAAATTGACACCACAACTATCAGTCAAGAGGATGCTGCTGATGCCTGAAGGAACTGAAACTAGGAGATGGAACCCATCATGTTGATTAGCGCCCATCTTGGCCAAATAATCTGCACATTGGTTGCCTTCTCTAAGAGTGTGATGAAGGGACATAAACCACTCCTTTCTCAAAAGATCTTGCACTGATTTAATTAAAGCTGCACAGTGATGAAAAATAGGAACTTGGTCTTTCACTAGGGATATAGCAGTTTGAGAATCTGAGTAACATATAACATCTCTAAACCCTCTATTCCAAGCAAGGTTAAGACCATGATACAGAGCCCACAACTTAGCTTGCAAGCTAGTAGCTATACCAATGGAACCGAAGAACCCACACAACCAAGCACCATCAGAATTATGGACAATACCATCATAACCTGCTCTGCCTGGATTTCCCAAACTACTACCATCCCCATTGATTATAGTTGCAGTCTCCCCCGATGAATGCCATCTAACAACACGAGTTGGACGAGAGATATATGTTATGCCATGAAAGCACGTTTTGACTGTATCATGAAGCTGGCTAATCGCAGCTTTAATTCTCTAGCTAGAGATGACCTCTTTTGCTATGCAGTGAGAATTCCTCGCTCTCCAGATCCACCACAAACAAGTCATAAAAAGTGCCTCACTATCTTTATGGCGCTCATCCTTCATCCACTTAGCGTGATCCATCTCTTGATAGAAATATGCATCTCTGAAACCAAAACTGTTCCATATACTTTTCGCATGGATGCGATCTCTGGTGCACTGAATAATGGATTCTTCTTCCAGGACACATTGCTGGCACAGGTTGTTTGGACTCATATGGCGAGAAGAGAGCAAACTACTTGTGGGGAGAGCATTATGGACCGCCAACCAGATAAAGAACTTGAAGTTTTCTGGAGCTTTGAGCCATCAAATGGATGTACAAGACATCATAGGAGAGACAACAACCCTTCTCTTAAGCAGCCAAAAGGAACTTAAAATCTTTCGTCATTAAATACATCCAATTTTCTGTTCACATTTATGTCACTTTTAATTATTCTCTTTAATAAATGTGGTAATTTTAAGCCGTTATATTAAATCAAAATTACCAACTTTATTAAAGAGAATAATTAAAAGTGACATAAATGTGAAGAGAAAATTGGATGTATTTAATGACGAAAGATTTTAAGTTTCTTTAATTTTATTAAAATTAAAATTATAAATTATTTTATAAAATAAAAATGGATAGAAGAATATTTTACTTAATGATACACATCTAATTATTTTTTTAATAACAAGATTGTTTAGATTAAATTTATAATATCTTGAATTTTTATTAAAATATAGTATTTATATCCTGAATATTCATTAAAAGTATAGTTATTTTGTGCTCTTCTTTTATTTTCCATGGTGTAGATTATAGTATTTATTTATTAAATTATATGATTTTATAATATACTATTATACAATATACACTAATAATTTTATTAGAGAAGCTCGTTAGTAATTAATAAAAAGATGGATTTCTTTATTTTTTATTAAATACTTACCGGTCTTCAAGACTCAAGAATTACACAGGTTCATATAAGTCAGATTGGTTGGCCAATTTCTTTCCTAGACTTTCACCTCAG